>MU275192.1:0-22275 GCA_022160315.1 Panus rudis PR-1116 ss-1
TTGCCAGCTTCGCCAACAACATCCTCTGGTTCATCACCAACTGATACGTCGAGATCAAGTACGCCTGCTGATCACTTAGCAGGCTTAGCAGCACGAAATGCACGTCTCCGGGTGGAGAAGGCACTCCGTCAGGACATCCACATCAAGCCGTTTCCTCTCGACTCAGCTGGTGCACCTCTTGACGCACGCGATCCTGCTGCTAATGCAGTGTATAGAGCAAATGTCCATGGCTCAGAGCAAAACCCCTATGCACCATTCACCTCCGAGATAGACTGGAAACTGGCTGAGTGGGTGAAGAAGCATAACATTGGGTCTAATGCCTTCACAGAGCTTTTGAGTCTTGATGGGGTACATTGCTGCACTGTTCTGTCTTGATTGCTCTGAGGCTTATGATAATTTTTACAGTTCGTGGATAGTCTCGGATTATCATACAGAAACACTCGTGAACTCAATGCAATCATTGATAAAGACATCCCTGCCTCCCGACCACGGTTTGAGTGCCGTGAGGTAACTCTCGAGGATGAGGGGGTCACTGTGGAACTTTACCTTCGCGACATCATGCAATGTATACGTGCCTTATATGGTGATCCAAAGTTTGCTCCGCATCTCATTGTCAAGCCGGAGCAGCACTTTCTTGATGAAGCTCAGACTGATCGTGTATGGCATGACATGCATACTGGTGACTGGTGGTGGATGATGCAGGTAGGTTGGGATAGTATAATTGAACCATTTTGTAGCTGATAAAATTGTGCATAGATGGTTCTTGAGGATCGCAGCCCTGGGGCAACCATTCTACCCCTTATACTCTCCTCTGACAAAACCGAAATTGCTCTCTTTCGTGGCAAAACTGCATATCCTCTCTATATGACATTGGGAAATATCCCAAAGGATATCCGCCGTAAGCCATCTCAGAAAGCATATGTACTGCTTGGATATCTTTCTACCAGTAATCTCGAGGAGATCAACATCAAAGCCAAAAGGCGACGGGTGGCTGCAAATATATTCCACCTTTCTCTGCGGGAGATTCTTGCCCCAACAAAGATACCTGCCTCAGCGGGTGAGGTCATGGCTAGTGGAGATGGAGTTTGTCGACGCAACCATCCTATTCTTGCAGCATATGCCTGTGATTATTTGGATCAGGTTGTTGTTACAGGTGCACTTTACGGTGACTGTCCAATCTGCGATACCCCTCACAACCACCTTGGTGACCCAGACTATCATGCGGAACTTCGCAACCTAGAGCATATACGGCACATCCTTGCCATTGCTGATGAAGTTCCAAGACGATACCTACAGGCCTGTAGAGATGCACGCATCAAGCCTATCTACCAGCCATTTTGGACAGACCTTCCTGGAGTAGATATCTTTCTATCTATTACTCCTGATACTCTTCACCAGCTATATCAAGGCATTCTCAAGCATCTTCTAGCATGGGTGAAGTCTGCATACTCACAAACAGAGATTGATGCTCGGTGTCAGCGTCTCCCTCCTAATCACCATATTCGAAGCTTTCTCAAAGGAATCACTTCCCTTACAAAGCTTACCGGTCAAGAGCACGCTGATATTGCCCGCATTCTTCTTGGTCTCATCGTTGACCTTCCACTTCCCAACAACCTCTCTCCTATCCGCTTGGTCAAAGCTGCCCGCGCACTTCTGGATTTTATCTATCTGGCACAATACCCTATCCACAACAGTGCAACACTTGATGCAATGGAAGAAGCAATGAATCGCTTCGATGACTACAAATCAATTTTCATTGATCTCAATATTCGAAAGAACTGGAATCTTCCCAAGCTTCATGTGGCTGCTTGTCACTACCGCCTTCTTATCGAGCGTTTCGGTACCACAGATAACTTCAACACTCAGTTCTTTGAGCGCCTTCATATTGAGGTTGCTAAAGATGCTGCAGATGCAACAAATTGGAAGGATGAGTTCCCTCAGATGACTCTCTGGCTAGAGCGCAATGAGAAGATATCCCGACATGCAAACTACATCCAGTGGAGACAAGCAGGATGTCCACCACTCTCAACTACTAATCCATTACCTCTATCTCCACCTTCTCTCAAGATGACCAAACATCCTTCCTTGAAGGCAGTGGCAATACCCCATCTGGAGGAAGAATATCATGCAGCTGGATTCAAAGAGGCGCTGTCTTATTTCATTCTTCGCTTCAATAACCCTAATTCCAACAATACTACTCTTCGTCGAGAGGCACGCAATTTTCTCCTACCATTCACACATCTTCCTGTCTACCATCGAGCCAAATTTTGGCGATCAGACTTCCCACACTTCCAGAATACCATGGAGGCATATGATGTTCTTCATGTAAGACCAAAGAGAAAGAACTATCGTAATGATATTCTTCCTCCACGCTTTGATACAGCATTGATCAATATTGGGAATGGAAATATAGTTGGTATTGAAGGTAAGTTTCTCTATTAAAAATTGAATTTGAAAAATCTCTTGACTGATTTGTCATTTAATCAGGATATAGAGTTGCTCAAGTCAAAGTGATATTCTCTATACCTAAGGGTGCTCTCCCATTGCTATTTAACCAGGAGCACAGACCACCTCTTTACTTGGCATATGTTGAATGGTTTACTCCATTTGGAGAGCCAGATGAGGTTCATGGTTTGTATAAGATTTCACATGCGGTAAGAGATGGTAAACGACTCTCTGCTGTTATTCCTGTGGTCAATATACATAGAAGTGTTCACTTGATTCCTCAATTTGGACCACAGGTTAACAGAGAATGGACTGCTAGTAATGTTCTAGAAGTCTGTACAAAGTTTTATGTCAACTGTTTTACTGATAGACATACATATGGAACACTTCTTTGATTACTTTGTATATAGATCTGTACAAAAATTATTGAAGACTTATAAGACTGTTATCCTATTATATAAGTCCAATACAGAATTATGAACAAGTGGTAGAATTCTATATTCACTATATATCTCTTTGATAAAATTATATATGAGTATATATACAGGCTATATTTTGCGTATCAAATAATATAGAGGTAATACAGTTTATATAGAAATTGTATATACTATGTAATAGAACTCTATGGGATTATATTAAATCAATATAAATTCATGTAAGTTTATATGAATTCATATTAAATCATAAAATGAATCTACTTTTGTATCATACTATAGAGAAAAATACAAGTAGATTTTTCCAGATGTCACATACCGTACTCGCGTCTCTGGTAATGTTGCTCACTCGCATGACTTTTTTTCTTGCTCGCTTTACAAAATAGATGGCCCGGTCATGTAGCTCGTAATTGCAGTGCAAATAATGATATTGTATTCTTGAAATTGACCTTTCGTGTGAAGCTACTGTACAAATGAGACGAGGAAAGCTATACTAGGTATGTGAGCCTGATTACCTCTGCTTGCAATTGGGCTGCAACCAGCTGCACCGGCTGCAACGGCATAGATAGACTCATACCGGCTGCAACAGAAAACCTCAGGTCTATGCAGTTGCAACTGACATAGGCGCAGTTGCAGCCGGATGCCGCCGGTGTAGAGAGTTGCAACCTGGTTGCAACTCGGTGAAACCTCTCCTGGAATTCCACATCTGAATGAAACAAACTACTAATTGTTGCTAGGGTTTCAGCCGGTATATACAGTTATATTTCTATACATCTAGAGATAACTCTGGCGGTGTTTTGCTGATGGAGGAGTTCCTGCCTCCTCTCTGAAACACAGCGGAAACGGTCGCTAAGCACAATTGCTATATTGGGGAATGTTCTCACGGTCGATGGCTAGGCTATCCATCTGAGACTCTGTGTCGAAAAGACACATCTCTCTTTTGCTCATATGCCTATTGCAGATACAATGAAATCATTGGGCTGTGCATGTCCCGTCTCATGCGGTTAGCTCCTGTCATAATTATGGCGGTTGGAGGGCAGTCAGTACTATCGAGATCACGACACACTTTTTTGTGTTTTCGCCTATTCGCTCTCATTATTGTGGATCTTGAACGCGCACACTCAGCAACTAATGCCTCGAGTGTAGGTACTTGCCCATACCACGTTCGTAATCGTTTATATTCGAAACGTTGCACTGACACGTTCTGTAGAGCGCCCAGGCCGTCGGATGAGCCGTTGCAGATTGCAACTGCGCTTTCAACTGACGGTTCATTGCGAGTCCCTTGACATAGAGCTAAGATCTCTAGAGTCTCTGAAATCTTGATCCGATGAAACGTCTCTCCGAGTTGGTGATGAGAGTCATCAGGTGCTGCCGTATTGGTGGCTTTACATCAGGCTAGCTCTCCTGGCACCTGGCGACTGCGGACAGTGCTTTGGTACCATTGTTACTCTGATCGCTTGCATCTCTGATTATGATGGCTGAAAGTGGTTCTTGCTTATCCATACAGATTTGCGGCAACAGCTCATCAGGTCTCCCCAGAATTGATATTGCTCTCTATCTTTGATTCCTGAGATTCTGTGCGATAGGTCCTTCATCAGCTACTACTCCGATCCAGCTTCCAAGCGGTGTCTTCCATGCCGACACCCGTTCACCGTCTACCTCGGCACCTCTACCTAGTATATCCACGAACAAACCTGTGGTGTTGTGCGCAGTCTACCTTGCTTTTGGCAGCAGCCATTCCTTCGTGATCCGGGTTGAGCTTACCCTTGTAACATGGTGTCATGATCATAGATCCTGTCTAGTGCGTACTATAGGAGTGGCTTAACCCCGAGAATATGACGTCTGGTGCAGGACAGAGTCATGGCTTAGTCAACCTATGCAGGCACAACGAGATACAATGATAGCCATGGACGGGGCGATGATGGACCGATGGGTGATTGTAACTCAATTGACTGTGACGTTGCACAGTTCGCATACCATCAGCGCCGCCCGCCAACACAGTAGTACACCTTCGGGCTTGAGGGAGATCAGTACAATGTCGACGTGAGTAAATGTCCTATTTCTCCAATAGATAAAGGAACCATTTGGTAAACCATTTTCTTCAGTCCTCCATTCAACCAAACCCATTTACGAGTCTCGGTGCTGGTCGGTGAGTACACTGTCCCCCTCAGCTTGAACACATTGCTAAACAGTCCAAACCGTCGTCTGATTCAGCCTTGATTCATTCCGACGAAGCAACCTTCACTTCGTATTTCACGACTTCTTACGACTCCGTAACGACACTAACCGCTTCGCCCTCGTCTATAATGTCGCACATTTCCTCTACTAGCGCAACAGCTTCCCTATGTGTCGTATTGATTTCGACTGTACTTGTTCAAGTATTCGCAGGCCCAGTTGTCCTGCCCAGTGGCAACGACCATCTTACGAAGGAACTTCCTCGTCGATGTCTTGATGTAATAGTCATCTCTCTTCTAATTGTACCTGAAACGAGCTTGCTGACATAGCCCTCGTATAGCTACCCGGCGAAGGCTGCGAGGGAGGCCCCTCTTCCTCAACATTGACCCAATTCCCACCAACTCCCACACCCTCCAATCCTCTCGCGATAACAAGTGGGGCTACAAATCTTTGCGAACAACTCGGAAATTGTAATGGAGGACCGACGCCAACTCCAACCTTGCAACTTGATCCTCACTTTTGTACATTATTCAATTGGTGTACCTCACATTCTACCCCGACACCGACACAAACGCCAAGGGTGATGTGTGGAGGTCTCCCTTGTGACCGCGGACCAGCCACAGCTCTATGATTTGTCCACGGTCCCAGTAGAACCGACGAACTGATTGTATTGAACGTCTTGGCTACGATGCGCGGAGGCTGTATTGCTTTTGGTTAATGAAATGGGCTTTTGGAGGACTCAACAAACTCTCTTGTCAGTGTGTGCGATGACTATACGTCCCTCGTGCGTAAGGTATGCCAATGCCATGGAGTGAGGCCTGGCAGATCTTAGCGTGACCTGGGTCCCGAATGTTCGGCCTGCAATCGGTCCGGAAAAAGCATGTACTTATGTGAATTATAATTGCTCCCAGAAGTTCAACCTTCAACCTTCAGTAGCGTCCTGCGCGCATTTCTCGAAAGTGCATCGGTGACTCGGGGCATTCCAGATGCAAACCATGAGCCGCACGAAGGGCTTACATCATTGATACAAACGAATAACACAGGATCAGGAAGGCGACACGAGCTTAGCTAGTAGGAGTAGACCGCGGACTGCTCCAACACACCTTCAATATATCGCAATGGACATGGTGGAACATGGGCTTCATCATGCCGCCGCAGAGAAGGTGGCTTCATGAATCATTTGTGGTATTGATAATGATTCAAAAATTCAGTGAAGTCATTGTCAGCGTGAACGAACTACAAGGTCCTCTCACCGCATTAATCTTAGCATGAAGCATTCCCACCAGGAGGTACTCGCGAGAGTTAGAAAGATTTCGCTGCAGCACCACTGGGAATCAGAATCGTACATCGAGCTTTAAGGAGTATGCCGTACGATGTAGAGTACACTCGGAGTGAACCACTGACGATCCTCCTCCATTGCAGCGTGAAGATACTCTCCCCAGTGTCCCTGCCGAGATTGAAAACATAGTGCAAACCGTAGAGGTAAGCAACTGCCCACAGGTATTGCTAGCACGACCCGCTGAACAAGCGATTGCTTTCCACGCCAATTAGGCTGCAGACTTGCAGGAGCTCGAGGCTGTAAGCCAATAATGTGATTCACTGCGAATTATGCTGACGATGGGGTACATATCATGTAGAGGCAGCTAACCAATGTGGTGGGCACCGCCGGCCAGATAGTAGACGATGAAGGCGCCGTTATAGCCAAAGACGGGCCAATAGTCGAGGTGTTAGGCACCGCAGGCAACATCATTGGTACAGGTACACAATATGACGTGAACAATGAGAGGGAGGGTCACTGACATTATTCCCTTCTGTCGTAGCTTGAGGATAATCACTCAGATAGATTCTAGGGTGCGAGTGTAGAGCTCGAGCTCTGAGCCAAGCGTTCACCGGTTCGGAAATTCAGTTACCAGTGAAGACGGAGAGGTGTTGGGACTGTTCGGACTGTTGCTATGTTTTCTTGTTTAGAGCTCGTCCTATTCATATGTTATTGTGCATGAATAAGCATTGCGAATTTGCTGCACATACATACCATGTTGACGACTCGGGAAGCCATGGAACGAAGATGTTGATCATGGCAACAACGTTGGCATGCAACGCTATGAGTCAATGTTGGCTTCCACATACATCGACAGAATGAAGCGCATGAAAGTGGGAGAACTCTGAATCAATTATTTCGTACGAAAGGACAAGGTACATTAGTTTGATTGTAGGGGAGGGAACAAAGAGGGAATGAGTTAACTCAGACTAGTGCTTGTCGGAATTGGAAAAGGAGACGCAGCGAGTGTGTTTGCGCGTGTTTACCGCATTCCCTTTCTTGAACGTGAACCATGTCGTCAACAACAAGCAAGCCGACGTCGAGCGAAGATATCGTCGCGCAAAAGGTCTGTAAATTCAACAACGCTCATGCTGAAACTGGGGTGCTAAAGTGGAGGGACAGTATGACCGCTGCTGTAGGTGTTGTTGTGAATGGCGTTGATAGAACGCAAGCTGATTTTCGGGCTTGGAACGCGGTGTAGTGGCCGATTTGATTGTCAAAGCGTGCGTCCACGGTCATTACATTTCCTGAGTGAATGCCTGATAATTCCATACAGAGGTGTAGGCTTTGGTGTTGGCGTTATTGCCTCCGTCGTCCTCTTCCGACGTCTGTATCTCTCCGGAACTCGCATGCACGTGCTTTACTCAAGTCTCCTTCCACATGTCTAGGACGCGCATGGCCTATTGCCCTCTCAACTGGGTTCGGTGCTGGAGCAGCGTACGCGGACTGCGATAGGTCGTTCAATCCTGCCCGGATATCCGGTGTCAAGATCATTCCCGCAAATGCATCTACCACCGCTGCTGTAGAGAAGGATGCCACAAGCTCAACTACCGCTGCATGAGAAGGGGAAAGCGACGGTCTATGTGTTGTATTAGCTTGCATTGAGTACGCCCCTACTAGCGTCCAGCATATTTGACACCTCTCTTCAACCCTCGACCGACCAGCTTAGCCCGGAGGAGGCTGAGTGTTCTCTGGCTTCAACTCGATGATCTTCTTCCGAGCCTGTTCTGGGTCATTCATGTCTTTGGGAAGAGTTCTTCTCGGCTTCCCCTGGACAAGTCTTTGGTAAAGTACCACTTCAATCGAAATTCATGAGTTTTCGTCTGGCAGACTTCGCGTTTGGACTCACAAGACGTGGCACCGATAATTGGCACCGTGACTATGATAGTTCGCCACCGTCGAGCGTGCGGGGATAGTCCCTCCGCCATGCTTTTCCTTCCTCGACCACGTCGTGTGTTTGTCTGACGGTTTGCAGCGTTCATTCGACGCGCGCGATTTTGCGTTGTCGTAGTTCGGCTGCGGGCGCTACGGTTCGTCGCGCTTCCACGCACGTGACCAGACGCGTCGCGATCTCCCGCGTCGAGATGACGCGCCACGGAGGCAAGAATGCCCGCCCATCGAGTCGACGGCGGGCTCTGCTTCGTCAGCAATGTTGTTCGGGTCGTCGAGAAATTGGAGACCCAATTTGTGGGCATGTTTCTTGTTCCCTCCCTTCATCTCGCTCGCCGTACACTACAGTGTCGAAGAGTCTTTTCGCCGACGTACAGGAGTGTTTCCATACTAATGCCTCCGAAGAGAAAGCGAACGGCTGTTGTGGATGGCATGGCTGAAGTAGCAGCCAGTGTGGTCGTTACAGACAGTACCGCTCAGGAAGAGCCTGCTACTCCGCGAAAGTCTGGAAGAGCGAAGAAGAAAGTGTCCTATACTGAAGCACCTATCGCGGTGGATGATGCTGTTGACCCCGGAAATGAGAGCCCTTTGACTGATTTGGACGTCGAGTCAGTCGAGGAGCCAAAATCGCCCACTAAGAAACGGAGAAAGCGAAAGCCCTCGGAACCTGTGGTCTATGATATACCGCCCGTCGAGGCCAAGACCACGACATTCAAAGGTAGGCGTTTGCTGTTAATCACACGAGTGTGTCTTGACAAGCGTAGGTCGACTTGGCTATGCGTGCTTGAACACAATCCTTCGAGCGACAAAGCCGGATGCCATTTTTTGCTCTCGGACTTGTAGAAAGGATACCATCCACAAGAATGGGCTTGACTTTGCGAAAGATCTTGGAAAGCAGAATGCTCGTGATCTATGCAAGCTGATACAGGTGCCTTTGATCCCTTAGGGGCAGACGTACGTTTTACTTACCAATATGACATCAGTGGAACGAGGAGAATAACATCAAGTTTTTACGCATATCCTCCGAAATGTTTCCTTTTGCTTCGCATAAGGAGCTGGGATATTCACTTGAATACGCCGCGGAAGAGCTGAAGGTATACAATCCTACTATACGTACAGCGCACCGAGCTGACTCGAGCAACCTAGGCTGCCGGCGATCTTGCAAAGAAATATGGGCATCGTTTGACGACTCATCCCGGTCAAGTAAGTTTTTTCTTCGGTCGTTCCCTTGCATCTCTGTCTGACGAAGCTCGATTAGTTTACTCAGTTAGCCTCTCCGAAAGATGCAGTCGTGGAAGCGTCGGTTCGGGAACTTGACTGTGAGTCTCTTTTTTTAGCACTGATTCATATCAAAATCAATCTGTTGCTCTAGATCACTGCCAGATGATGAGGTATATGGGCCTTGACCAGGACAGTGTTATCATCATCCACATGGGGGTGAGTAGCTATCACTCGCTTTTGTCGATGTTCTGACGGCACGTCGCAGGGCGTGTATGGAGACAAGGAGTCGACCTTGGCCCGGTTCAAGGAGAATTACACAACTCGCCTGACAGACGAGATGAAGGCACGCCTTGTTTTGGAGAATGACGAGGTGAGGCACTATTCGAAGATTGCACCGTGATGCCAGTCTGACCTGAGCAGATTTGCTACAACCCAGACGATCTTCTACCAATATGCGAAGAACTGGAGATACCCATAGTGGTACGTACGAAGAATCCGTCTCCGTTCCATGAAATGGCTTACACGGGCTTGAGCAGTTTGACTATCACCACAATTGGATATACGTACGTTGCATTCTATCCTCTCTCTTCGTCTACTCACGTCGCCATCAGCCCAGCGTACTTCCCGTCTCAGAGCTAATCCCACGTATTAACGCAATCTGGCATCGAAAGGGAATCAAACCCAAGCAACACCTCTCGTCTCCTCGACCCGGAGCAGAAACCGTCATGGAGAAACGCGCACACGCAGATAGGTGTCCCGAGCTTCCGGCGGAGTTACCTGATGATATGGACCTAATGATTGAAGCGAAGGATAAGGAGCAGGCCGTGTTTCATTTGTATAGGATTTATGAGCTGTTTGAGGTGAAGAAGGAGTTATTGAGGCCGGAGAAACCACCGAAACCGTTTGTGAGAGCTGGAGATGCTAAAGATGCTGGAGAAGATGAGATAGGCGATGGGGAGGAGGGTGAAGGCGAGGGAGGATCACCGACGAAGAAGCGAAAGACCCGGCGGACGAAGAAGGTCAAAGATGAAGATGAACATGAGGGTGAGTTCGGTTTATCAAGTCCTTCCGTATTGGTGAATCCTTACACCAACGGCGCAGGAATTACGGGGGAAGCCATGGGAGTCGATGGCGAGAAGAACACTGTCGATACGGATGCATCTGTCTCCAATACAGCTGTCAAATCAAAGTCGCCCCGGAAGCCTCGAACATCCAAAGCGAGGACTCCTCGTGCTCCCAAAACGAAGAAAGGCGAACCTGCGCTGGAGTTGCTCAACCAAGAGGAGTACGTCATGCCTGTAGATGGCGCGAACGTGGAGGCGGTTGAAGAGGATGAGCATCCTGAGGTTGTCAGTGCCATTGAGGAAGAAAATCAACAGAAGGGTAAGAAGAAGAGTAAGGCTACGAG
This sequence comes from Panus rudis PR-1116 ss-1, assembly GCA_022160315.1. Lineage (NCBI taxonomy): Eukaryota > Fungi > Basidiomycota > Agaricomycetes > Polyporales > Panaceae > Panus > Panus rudis. The sequence continues at coordinate 10,892 of MU275192.1, forward strand.
GAAGGAAGAGGCGTGAAGATATGGCATATGTAGTCGGGGTTTGAGATGATACAGTTGGGGGCAGTATAATACATTTCGGTCTTGATCTGGATAGGGCTCGTTATTATTTACATTTTTACTGTAATTTCTTGCGTATCCGCGCAGATTGGGCGTGCGGGGTAGGTTTAGAAGTCGAAGCTTTTGTTAAGGTCTTCCTGTAGATGCTCGCGCATACCTGGCGGAAGTTTTGGTTGCCCGTCTTCCACGATGTAACCTATAAAAATGGTTAGTACAATATAGGTGGGATACTCCTGCTTATTTACGCACGGAAGGGCATCTCGACGCTTTCCCTCTGGTTGAATACAAACGTGGGGTAGTCGACGTGTGGAATATCTTTCAAAGGGACTAGGCAGGACGGATATGATCAATCTATGTCGTATGAAGCATCCTGTAAGACTTACTTTTATTTTCGACAACGAGTTTTGTGACGCCCAAAGCTGTATCTGTCGTCATCTGTATTGGTCCCAGATGTCTCGTAGGGAATCCCAGAACACGGAGTTCAGAGGTACGGTCTCGCGGGGGATCATCGCCTATCGACATAGAATGGGTTTCGGACGCGTTTACTGATGATACGTGAAGACACGTACCAAGGATTCCCTGTTTACTCGTCAGCCACATCATTTATACACAGATAGGAATGCGACGCACGCCGAATAGGAACCACTCGAATCTGCCATCTCCATCTTCTGGAGAAAGCGCATCAGGCGCTTTCGGATCCAGGAGACAGACTTTCTCCAGAGGGACGTCCATCGACTTCATCAAGTCAAGTACACCCTCCGTATGCACCGATATCTCTGCTTTCTCCTTTTCAGGCTCTGCCGAGTTCTCAGGTTTGAACAGCGTGCGAAGGGCATTGCAAGATGCTTCGGAGAGGTGTGTGAAGTGTACTTGGGAGTTTGGGCCTGCTAAATCTCGCATATGCTTTTTCGCAGTTATAGGTCAGTTTGAGTTGTGAGATGGATAGGTTGGTGAGATCATGCAAATGTGCGGTACCTTGTATTCGAGCTCAACCCATCGAGGGATTACTTTAGAAGCTTCATCGTCCTCTTCCATGTGCTCTAAACGAGAAAGGAGTCAATATTACTGAGGTGAGAGGAAGGAGCATAACATACCGATAACGTATGAGAACGGCATCTTGTCAAACTTGTTTCTTTCAGATTTGAACTTACGGCGAATCAAGCTTTGGTCAATTATTTAGTCAAGCCCTGTCGAGGTATCAAATGGTTCCTCACCAACGGTCGTGGTCAGTGTCCAACATCCGCAGTGCACGTGCACGAACTACAGCGCCCGCCTCGACCATGCTGCCTGCAGCTGGCTGCCAGCGTGTTCCTGCCACCAACGTCCTTTTGAAAGCACAATAGGTTTCGAACATTTACAGGCGAGCGAGGTCGCTGTTTGAGGTTCCAAGCTTCGCCTTAAATCACGGCACCGTCGTTCGAGTATCGCCAACCTTACTTGACTCTGTGGTTGTCACCGTGACTACTGTACCACCTCAGCATCGCTGCAATACAACATCCGTGTGTTTTCTCTTTCTTACCATTATGATAAGGGCAACTGACAGTACCATTGCCGACCTCGCTTGACGTAGGCAGAGATAATTAACCGCTTTACACTTGGTCGTTCTCAGACGTCGAGCTCACTTGCAAGCCCCATATCACCAATTTTCGGATACGCACTCGTCTTATAGCTCTCTCAATGGGTCAATATTGGACGCTGTACGTCCTACTTTTTTTGCCGATTGCATTGCAGTCTCTGACCGAGATGCACCTTAGTTTCAATATCTCCCATGAGCAAAACATGGGTTCCTCCGGAGCGAAGCTGGGAGAAATGTTATTCTGTGGTAGTTATAATAAGCTCGTGCAGTACCTGGCAAGACCGACAGGATTCGACAGGGAACTCACTTGGATGTAATGGCTCAATACTTATCTATCTCCCTATTCCTCCCAACTGACACACCGTGTTTTGAAGTAAAAGATCAGCATCTCATGCCGGGAGGGTCGAGCATAAGAAGCAGCTTGGTTCCCTTTCTCGATTTCCAGACGAGATATTGGTTCTGATCCTGAAGAGCTTCTTGGGACCTCAGCCGGACAATCAACGAAGATGGGGGCTCTACACTTTGGCACTCACAAATACATATCTCGCCGAGATTGCATATGAAGTAGTCCAACGCGACTTCATGGAGTACGTTCCGCAGTGGGTAATCCATCGCTTAATCTGCGTCGGAGACTACTCCAGGGCCGATGACCTCCCACCGGATGTTTTTCATCAGCCCGAAGTAGATGCCATGAAGGGTTACGAGGAGCTTATGGACTATCTGTTTGCAAGGTGTCCTAAGGACCACAGTGAAAGTGACTTTGGTGGCTGGACCATGGACGGAGCTCCCAAAGCTCTTGGGCTCCAAAAGATAGAACGAAGATGGGACGACCAATCCCAATGTCTTGAAGATCTCTCCACCACTCGGGTTCTCTACGATGGGTCTCCGGAGGATTGGGTCCTTGCTAATTCAACTACCGCGGAATACGTTCGCTTTGACGCTATTGTCGAAATGCAAGATTGTCGAGACCTGGTTACCAAGGGACCGTTCATGGATCATCAATATTATACCTTTGGGCTAGGTCATGTAATCCTCTCGCGCATTTGCTGGTCGTCGGATGAATCTGTAGCCATGGACACCGAGGGGTTGAGCTATCAGCTCCATCGTGGACCTTGGGCTGGACACCGTTTCACCATAGGTAGGAAGGAATTGCTTGGCGAGGAAGGGTGGACAGACATTAGCGACCAGGTAGTAAAGGATATGGAGATACTCGCGAAGGGGTTTTATGGGAGTGGTTGGAGGGAGCGCGTCAAGAAGATGAAATACCAATATACATCTGAATATCTGAATCAAGACCACTATAGCCTTTGGTAGGCAGTGTATCTGGCTCTATCTAGCCTATTATATTTTCCGTTGTAATGTCCTAGCGACAAACACAATGTCGCTGCAACCATTGAACTTGACGTGACGTAGGTTACTGCCCACGTGATCGCGTTTGAACGCTCGGCCAAAGACGCCGGCCAGTATGGGTTCCGAGTCGCCACCGGGTCGCTACTGGCTTTCCTCCAAGTAGAATACTTGTTACGGGTGGCACATCCTGCCATATCCGAACGGCAAGAAACAGAATGTAGGTGGCAAAGTATCGCTCTCCGTCTCAGATCCAATCACTACTACTAGTATCCACCCGTGGACCACCGGCAAACCAGAAACCCTTCTCGGACTCGAAGCTCATTGACGATTGCAACGCATTCAAGTCGTGGACGCGAATATTTAGCTTCAAGTTGGAACCAAACACTTCCTCCGAGCCTGTCGACGTTCAATCCTTGCCCTCACACAAGATCTCCAGACCGCCCAGTCCTTCAGCTGAATCAGCTCTCTTATTGGCAGCAGCAGTTCTATAAACCTCTAATAATCTCTGGAAATGCGTCAAGTCTGGACTCTGTACGCTATAGCATTCGTTTGTTTGTCGATTGATTTCTGACTATTTAACCTTAGTTTCAACATCTCCGGGGGGCAAAACCTGTCAATGTCCCAAGGCAGGCTCAAGCAAATACTGTTAATTCCCGACTATCATGTTCTTGTTAGGTATCTGGCAAGACCTACAGGCTATAAGAAGGAACTAACTTGGAGGTACTGAAAAATATTTTGCGAGATGCAATCTTGCGCTAACTTACTGACCGCAAATCATACCATTTCACAGGAAGTCACCGCCATATAAGGCGGGGGAAGCTGAGCATCGAAAGCAGCTTGGGGCTCTTTCCCGGCTTCCGGACGAGATATTGATCATGATATTCAAGACATTCATACAGCGGTCAGAGGAGGAAGATCACCTGTGGGGATTATACACTTTAGCAGTTACCAACTCGTACCTCGCCGAAATCGCATACGAAGTGGTTCAGCGCCACTTCATGTGGATGTCCCAGCAGTGGGAGGGTCATCGCCTGATCTGTGTCGGCAGCCGTGCAGAAGTTAAAGACTTGCCCCCACGCGTCTTCTATCCACACGAGGTAGCTGTCATGGACCAGTATGACAACGAACTAACAGAATACCTCTACGGGAAATGCCCTGATGATGATAGCAAGAGTCACATTGATGGTTACGATTTGAATAAAGCTCCAAGGTCTCTCGGGCTTAGAGAGTTGAGGCGTGGTTCGGATGACCTGGCGAAGTGCCTCGAAGATTTGTCCCTCTTTCGAGTCGTCTATGATGCACCACCCCAGGACTGGATCCTGGCCAATACCACTGCCATGGAGTTTGTTCGCTTCGACGCTATCGTCAATCTTCAAGACTGCCTTGACCGCGTCACCACTGGACCATTTCTGGATACAAAATACCAAGCCTTCGGCCTCGGTCACGTCATCCTCTCGCGTATCTGCTGGTCCTCTGCCGGCTCGGATATGCGTACCGATGGCTTGAGTTACGAGCTCCATCGTGGCCCTTGGGCAGGACATCGTTTCACAATAATCACACGAGACACATTAGGCAGGGGTGAGGGATGGAAGGATATAAGCGAGCAAGTCGTGAAGGATATGGAGGTTCTTGCAAGGGGCTACTACGGACGTAACTGGAGGAAATGTGTTAAGCAGAAAAGACCTCCACCGAGGTCCATCCCCGTTGATCCACGCTATCGCTTTTAATGCTGACTTGTGTCTGAGATGTACAACATGTGTCTCGTTGTTCTCCCTCCAATGTACTGTACGACTTGAAGCAAAGACTTGTGTTTGGCGCTTTCAACTTTGCAGTCTTCGCGTGGTGGTCCGCACGTGATGGCGTTTGAGCCACACGGTCACGTTCGCGTCTGAGGCGTTTACTCTTGTCTCTGATCCTCTCCTCGTCTCTTCTCGCCATCATCACCAAAACCTCTCGAGACTATGACTCGAGCCACAGGCACGACAACGAAAACTACGAAGAACGGGTCAATAACGACCACCATTACGCGCAAACGGAAGTCGACAGGCGATATCGAGGAGCAGAAGGCCAAACCAGCCAAGCAACCACGCAGGACACTTGATGCATTCTTCTCTCCTGAGGTTCTCGCGTCTGCGTGCCCGAAGGATGAAGATGCTGGCAGAGACTTTGTTGCGCTAAACGAGGAGCAGATAAGGGTATTGAAGATGGTGGTTGATGAGGGAAAGAATGTCTTCTTCACGGGTTCTGCCGGTATGTTTTTACGAACGTTGTCCCCGACGGTATAGCGCCGCGCTGCTACCGCTGTTTTTTGGTCGCTGACTAGGTATACGTTGCAGGTACCGGGAAGTCATTGTTGCTTCGGGCCATCATCAACGCTCTGCGCAAGAAACACGCGAAAAGGCCCGATGTCATCTCCGTTACTGCAAGTACCGGTATGGCTGCGTCGAATATCGGAGGTGTGTCTATTTGGCCTTTGCTGCTATGGTATCTCATATTGGCTGGTGTCACAAGGAATGACTATTCACTCTTGGGGGGCTATAACGCCTGGAATGCATAACATCGAGAAGCTCATAAGCTATGTCAAGACTTGCAAGCCCGCATACCAACGATGGAGGAACACGAAAGTTTTGATCATTGACGAGGGTAAATCTCACATTTTATCTCGCATATATCCCCCTCTCATCACAGTACAGTGTCCATGGTCGACGGTAAGCTTTTCGACACGCTCGCCACTCTTGCAGACCGCCTTCGGAAGAAGACAGAGCGACCTTTCGGTGGCATTCAGGTGCGTATATGCGTCCTTTGGTGTTTGGTGAACGTGAAGCCTAACATGCAGCCAGCTGGTCATTACCGGAGACTTCTTCCAGCTCCCTCCCGTTACGAAAGGAAAGGAGGAACCTGTCTTCGCCTTCGAGAGTGAGGCTTGGGCTAAATGCGTTGACCACATCGTCACTCTCAAACAAGTCTTCCGCCAAAAGGATAGCCGTACGTATTGCACCACGGTCAGCACGGGAATTACCGTTGACTCGATCCTTTAGGCTTTGTGGACTTGCTGAACGAGATGCGCCGCGGTAATATCTCACAGGAAGCTCGTGCGATGTTCCGGTCTCTGTCTAGACCCTTACAATTCAACGACGGACTTCTTCCAACCGAACTTTACCCTCTTCGTCACGAAGTGGAAAGTTCGAATGCTGCTCGTCTGAAATCTCTACCCGGGGTAACATACACCTTCATCGCGAAGGACTCCGGATCTGCGACAGACGACAAACGCAAGCGGCTTTTGGAGAACATGGTCTCCCCGGCAAGGCTGGAATTGAAGAAGGACGCGCAAGTTATGTTGATCAAGAATATCGATGAAAACCTGGTCAACGGTAGCGTCGGTCGCGTCCTAGGCTTCTATCCCGTCTCCGTGGCGCAAGCGAGTACCGCGGCTCCTGCAACTCAGGATTCGTCATCGCCAGTAAAACCCAAGTCGGCATCTCAAGAATCCGGCAGTAGCGGCAAGCCATTGACCTTCGTACGAAATGTCCAAGTCGGCGAGGACGGTTATACACCCTTGGGTTACCTATCTACCAGTAGTCCCGAGAAAGAGAACAATTCCCCCGGAGGGACTTCTGCTAGCGCAAAAAGCAAGGCCAAAGCGGTACGAGACGACGAGGTCTACCCTCTCGTGGAGTTCTTTACGCCTCAAGGGAAGGAGATCGTACTCCTCATCCGCGATGAGTTCAGGGTCGAGGACAACGAGGGCAAACTATTGGCGAGGAGGGTCCAAGTGCCTCTGGTACTGGCGTGGGCGATGTCGATTCACAAGAGCCAGGGTCAGACTATCCAGAGGGTGAAGATTGACTTAGGGAAGGTGTTCGAGAAAGGTCAGAGCTATGTCGCGTTGTCAAGGGCCGCGTCCTTGGACGGCTTGCAACTATTGAGATTTGATCCTAACAAGGTGGGTCTCCCAAGAAGTGAACAATCGTCGTGTTTTGCATGCCCACAGTTCCTCTCTCGTAGGTTATGGCTCATCCAAAGGTTATCAAGTGGAGCAAGGGACTAGAACAAGAGGAGATCGCTGCGGCGAAAGACAATACTACTACGTGACTTTCAGGTTCCACGGACTCATCTCATCACATCGAACTCGAACAGCATAGAAGTCGCACATAATTGTACTTACTTAGTATGTATATCGTATATCGATAGAACCCATTCGGTGCTTTAGTACTAGGTAAATCGACCCACTCCGGCTCTCCTGCATTGTGCCAATGATTCTGAAACACTTTCTACTAGAAATTCTCCAATATTACTACTCTCACCATTTATGGCTGTCAGTGCACCCGTGCCTAAAATCCGCAGGTGGTCGATACTGCATATGGTGAGCTAGCAGATGGACCAGCATCCCGACATCCCCTTCGTACCCATGGACGACGACATCGGTGATCTGAAATTCAGCAAGAATGCGAAGGTTGGGTCTTATACATAGATGGTGCTGCAGCACCACTGAAACGACCCAGTCAGTCAGTGTTCTATACTCTTTCGGAACTGATTCATAATATGTTTTAGACGTTCTCGAACTCCAGCAGATGCCGGCCACTGTGTCTCCACATTCAAATGTGGATGTTCAGGGCTTGCGAGCAGAAGACTGCACCCTGACGTGGTAGGCCAATGGTTACGCAAAAGTTTGATGCTAATCAAGAATCGTGCCGTCCTCAGGCGAGCCAGAAGGAGGAGCCATGCATGAATGCATGATGTCTGTTAGGACCACGGGAGTATCCTATCGAACCACCGCCAACTGCAAGGGATCGAGTCTTCTTCAATTAAGTTGAGCCCTATATGTCAGTGCCATGGTGCCCGCATGCCGCTATCCTCGATGATCTGTAGCGGGTTCGAGATGGACTGCGACAGCGAATAGTAATGGCGAATGACCTTCAGGTTAGAATGCAGGAGACTATATCACTACTAGTGCATTGCACCAGAAGCCAGGTCCGGTGTAAACATTCCGTCATGATTACGGTCTTGTAGGTTGTTCCGGATCGTTTGAGAGCGTCGAACCCCATGTCATTAACAATTCCATATAGTCTGCATTTCTCGTCAGCTTGATGTTGAAGGCGCTAGAATTCAGCAAGGACATTAATCGGGAGGTTGTATGATCCTCACACCGAACGTATGGAGACCTACTCCCAGGTAATCGGCAATGATAGCCCTTTATCGGCGGGGGACTGTACAATTAACGTTATAAGAGGCCAGCTTGGGGACCCAGGACAGCAAGACTAGCTTGAACAACAGTCTTACCCAGCAGTCAACACTACCACACTTCCACACTCTCAACGATGAAGGCTGCATTTGTTCTCTACACTTGTCTCGCTGTCGTGCTGGGTAGCGTACACGGCGCACCTACGGAAATCGCGAAGGTGAGTGGACTCTCCAAGGAAACAATGGTTCTCAGTCACGATATATTGTGTCGTTGGCTCTCTAACTCGTGCGATACGGATAAGCAGACTACTCACGTTGCCAGGGCTGGAGCTGACAATATCGAAATTGTGGATCGACTGATCGATGCCGCGACTCTTCTGAAAACAAAGGTACAAACCAACCCTCAGTCACAGAAGACTATACCAACGCTTACATCCTTCTACACTTTGCAGATGCAGAATGAGGATTTCCAACTCCTATCAGCCAAGGATTTGAATGGACGTGATCTTGTCCACACAATTCTCAACGGTGATAACTTGAATGTGATTATCAGCTTTCTAGGGCATGGTATAATCCGCAGCCGTAACTGACATCTGACCAACTGCAGCAGGATATCAGTGGTCCCACTGATTCTGCCGGACTTTCCGTGCTCGAGGCTGTGAGTTGTCGGTTTGGTTCTCAGAAAACTGAACGATATTGCTCACGAATGAATGTCATGTAGAGACAACTTGGAGCAGGTGCTTTGTTTGACCTTCTCATCATGGCGACCAATGAAATTCTCCAGGCCGTCGGCGTTGGCCCACTCAAAGTGAGCTCCTTCACTACCGGGAGGACGAGCATCAAGGCAATGTAAAGTACTGACCTGTCGCTTTCTTGTAGCGTGAAGATCACCAGACCGGTGTCACAGCTGGAAACGAGTGAGTAAACCATGCAATGCGAGGAAATACTCAGGGCAATGACGGTCTTACTCTACAGAGTCAGCTTATAGATGATACCAAGGTCACGAGTACTCGAGACCATCTTCCTTCTGCTTGGAAGTTGCGAGCTTCAATCGTCTTATTTTCAAATGTAGCACGGCACACGGACATGAGACCGAATCAGAGTGGTGTTTTTGTGAAGAGACTATGAAGAAACGTGCATAGTCAGTGATGCTTCTCGTCCGGACAATATAACTGTTGACATTGGCTTACAATTCATAATCGTGTACACTGTCTCTACGATGCTGTACTAAGTATACAAAGTGGTTGAAATTCAAGATATGAGCATCAATCGACGAGGTGATAATGTTTCCCATACATTGTCTTGATCTCTGCGCCGTGCATCGCAGGAACGCAAGTCTTTCCTTAACGCATACCCAGCAACACGGGAGGTGGATCCGGAATATGAGTCTTATACTCCGGCCACAATTCGCTCACGACATCCAAAATCCCCCGATCATTGTACGAGTATACCCTATCATAGGGGTGATACGCCCTGGGCGTCCACGTAACATATCGCCGGTCCCTAGCAAGCTCTCTAGCCTGCGCAATTTTCACCACTGTTCTGATTCCAAGACATTCTGCCTCCTCGTCGTCTATAGGTTCCTGACGCTTGCATAAGTCGACGAGAGCTGGGGGTATCCATTGGGGTATGTCGAATTGGTGAGCGAGCGTGATCTTTTGTATGGGCGTAACCGCACTTTGGGTGGAAATTCTGAGTACGGCGAGGTCTCTGATCTTTGTGAAGATATAGCGGGTTGAGATGGATAGAAGGGATATCCAGTCCTCCAGGGTGATGATAGAGCAGCCATATGTGCTATACATATCCAAAAGGGATAGTAAGCCGGTGTATTCGTGCTTGAACGGATCCGAACATACCTGTCATAGAAGAATCGAAGCAAACATCGAAACTCGTCAATCTTCACCCCCTCCAGACGTATTGGTCTGTCGTCAGAAGTGCCTTCCACTATCTCACCTGGAGGTGAGGGAATGGAGAACAAATCTCGAAAGAATTCCGAATCACGGACAAGGAAGTAGCGGTGCACTCTAAAGAGTTTCCGCTCTACCTACCAACCAACAGGCCATTGTCAGCAGGATTCCTGGGATCATTGGGAGAAAGACGCACGGCGAAGGTGATGAGTTGATCGTCAAAGTAGTATTCGGAATCGCGCTCGAGCCTTTCACTTCCGTCAGCATCAGCGATTGAGTTTTCGCTTTGTATCATGCAAGTGGCACTGTCAACCACATGCTTGCCTTCCGAAGAGAAACCAGCTTCATCATTCACCGAACGTGCATCGCTCGTTGCCACCGCCGACCCAAGAGCGGCACTGTCTGCATCGCTGGCCATAACTAGGAATCTAGGATACGGAAGATGGAATCTGCCACTAGAGGAATACACTCGCGACGCCTCAGAGATGTCACAAAGAAATGCGGTGTGCTGGGTTATGCTAAAGGACAGCCTGACCACGCCTGAGGCACATGTAGTGCCGCTCAGTCGTCAAAGGTTGTGCTTCGGAGAACCTAACCTCAATAGCAGAAGTCCCACTGGCACCGGAAGCTCATGCAATTGTGCTGAATGATCTTTGCGTCTAGAATCTTGCCTTGGATACTTCCGCTATAAGTTCTTTGGGGAGACAAAAAGCGACAAGAGGTAGAAAGCTTGAGAGAGTTCAACTTTAACAGAGTTACAGGATACAGGAGAGTTACAGAGAGTTGGAAGCAAAGGCTGCAGACTCGCGCGTCACGCGTGCTATTGGCATGGTTGTTTACGTAAAGTTAGACTACGTAAACGGTAAACTGCCTGACCAAATACCTTCTTGGCATTTGCCGTTTGTTTGCCGCTTGTTTGCCGTTTGTTGAACGAGTCGAGTTAGTCAAGTCTCTCTCGACAAAACACTGCTACTCTGCCTCATCATGCAAGAGAGAAACATGTTCCGTGGGTTCAATATTTCTTCTATGTCGAAAAACGATTTCAATGGGGATGAAATCACTGCATTGACTATTCGTGGCGAGGGGGTGACCCGGGGAGACCCGAAGCCGAGTCGAATACCATCTCGTAGCGAGAACAACGCGAATGCAAATGACCAGGAGTCAAGGTACAGTATGTTGATCAAGGTTACTGAAGGGCGGACAAGGGGCAGCATTTAAAGTTTCAACATTGGAATACTCGCAACCACGAGGCTTAGGCGAACGAAGGGGCGTAAGTATTAGTGGTTCAATTGATACGATACCTTGAAGACGCT
>MU275192.1:41738-53644 GCA_022160315.1 Panus rudis PR-1116 ss-1
GGATTAGCTATATTGGGAAAAAGAGGTTTTTCCTGATGAATTTCCAACGTGAGTAACAACGCTGATAATTCCTGACCGTATTTATGCCACCAAACCCATCGACGTTTCAAGAGCCGCTCGAGGTTCGCAGTAGACTTCAACGGACCTAAAGAGCTCAAAAGCTCGATGGTTTCACCGTCTAGGATTGCAGTTGGATCTAGCTGGGAGCCCTCGTAATCTCGATTGAATATTGCTTTCCGCCATTCTTCAAGTCTCTCCTGAACTGCCACATCAGGTATACCCTTCGGAGGTGCGCGTTTGATCTTCGACTCCTTCCGTTTGCCTGGCCTCGTCAGATCAAGCAACCCTGGGTCACATATGTCGCAGCATGGTATGTCTGCGACGCCACCCACTGCCGTGATGCATGCTCAGTATTGATTGAAATATGGATGTTGCTGTTCTGAAACTTACAGGATTCCACTGCGCTGAAGCCATTCTCAAAGACCTCGAGCCACACCTTACGTCGGCACCGTGTGCTCTGTACAAAGGCAAGCAACCCCTCATCTTCACGGTCTGTGTTTAGCTTTGGCTGATCGCCTGTGGGGAGTGCATCTTGCCGGCTCTCTCCCCCTCGATTGATGCCATGATCCGCTGCGTATTGCTTCGTGTTGGGTCTTGCAGGCTTCGTTGATTGGTTCTTCTTTGTTCCCTTCTTCACTTTTTTACCTGTGTCGCTTGTAGTTGCAGCCGTTGTTGGGTCAACATCAGGAAATCGGACATGCACTGGCTGCACTGAAGACCTGAGTAGCACTGAACGGCGCTAAGCGCCCAACAAGCGCCCGTGGGAACGTTAGAAATCCCTTAATACCTCTCCAAAGCAGCTATTGATTAGGGTATTTTTTGTGTCAGAAATCAAGGATAGGGTCTTAGGAGTACAGTGCAAAGTTTTGGAGGCACCCCCTCAAGATTTGAAGCTATGGTGGCAGGTGCAAGCCGGCCTTCCCAGAGGCTGCAAGGACTACTGACCCATACTGGCAGATTTGGCCTGAATTTAGGCTTATTTGCACTGATGGGTACTGAGCGCACTGGCTCAGGGCGCTCAGTAGCAGTTGACATTTTCCTGATGAAGCTTGTATGCGGACGGCTCAACGAGAAGAATCGCAAGCCCCTTTCGACCACGCCCTCTTGCAGCACGACCAGCTCTTTGCACCCAATTTGACAGAGTCGCCGGAAGTCGCCACTGAACAACGATATCAATGTCCGGAATGTTACATCCCTAGGAGTTGAATTAGTTACATTTTGGCTGATTGTATTCTTCAAAGAGAGTTTACCATGCCTGCGGCGTCGGTGCACACAAGAATGCGAATTGCCCCATCATGAAAACATGACATGGCTTTCGTACGATACTCGTGCGACAGAACGGCGTTGAAAGGTCGTATGATGCCTGCATCAGCCAAAGCGGGGTTGCGTGTTCGCAGAACATCGTATAAGTGATCCACCATTTTAGTCCCTTCATTGATATTGTCTACATATATGTATGTCTTCGGGATATCCTCACGAGAGGCAACACGAGCGGGGATGACAAAGTCAATGTCGGCGAAAGATGACATTGGATACTGGCATGCTCGAGTGACCAAGGAGACATTGGAACGATCATTGCCGACGTTCAGGAACATACTTCCGGTGCGTGGGAAGTGCAACTTGCTCTGGATGTCTCGACGAACCTTGGCCATTAATGTCGCAGTCACGGCCATTACAGGAACATTGCTTGGGAGGAATGCTCGCACAATACCAACAGTTCCATACTTTTTACGAAAGTTTGCACCCCAGTGAGAGATACAATGAGCCTCGTCAATGAAGATGGAGAGAACGCGATGTGCAAAAGATGTGTTTCGGAGAATCTTGTTTATGAAGGCACGCGATTGAAGCATCTCAGGAGAGACGAGAATAATCTGGTACTGTCCAGAGAGAATCTCCTGAACATGAAGTGAATATGCAGTTACTTTTTATTCAACGAGACATATACACACATTGACCATTTTCCGCGAAAGTGTACCGGTCTTGCTGTTGACAGCAATGGCTCGCAGCTTGAACTCTTCTCGGAACGTCACAACCTGATATTCAATGACAGCAGACAAGTCATCAGTATAAATCTAAAGCACTATCAGGAAACAATGTACTATGCACCATTTCGTCCTGCAACTGAATAAGAGGTTCCACCATGATGGTACATTTACCAGTACTACTTGCATGGAAATGCGGCCCTGCTGCAATCGCTGTCTTGCCTGCTCCAGTTGAAGCTTGTATGATAGTGTCAGTTCCTTCGATTTGTGACTTTACACCGGCGAGCTGGAATGCCCGTGGATCAGTCTGCCATCCGCAGGTAATTTTTATCTTCTCTCCAATTTTCTTGAGGTCTTCGTCAGTAAGCTTTGGACGCAAACATGGCTTGCTATAATTTCGGGAGGGACCCCACTTCTTAGCAGGTCTGCGTTGATCACGTTGACGAGCGGTCTTGCGAAGTTGTTGTCTAGGAGAGCCTGAGGAAGCCATAGGGACTTATGTGTCGCAATTGCGTTCGTGCGAGGAGGTCGTTGGTTGCTGAGTGTCACAACGGAAGCAAATGCACCGATCATAAGCTAAGACTGATCGGTGGGGCGGCCACGAGCAGAAACTTCAACGTTGAAAGGCACAATTCTCTCCAAGTTGATATTCACCTACCTAGATTGCCTGCACAATGGACTTGGATGATCTTCTTGAGCTTGGTTTGCTGTCCCCACTTCCGTCGAGTAGCCCTCCAAGGCCGCTGAAAGAAAATGGGTCAAGTCGCCCTGCGACATCGGCCTCAAACCTGCCAAAATTCCAATATCTTCCTGCACCAGGCAGTCCCTCAGCAAGGCGTCCACCACCTACCATAAATCTCGTCACAACCCCACCTCAAGCCAGATCTGCTAGGGATCTGCCACAAGACAGTGAGCCCGAAAGCGAATGGCAGCGAAGTGACCCCATCGTTGGTACGCGCGAGGAGAAAGCTAAATTGCGGAAGGAGAAAGCCAACAAAAAGCGAGCAATCACAAATGCACGAAAGAAGGCCCATGCACAGGAAGAACTTGAAGCTGCTAGAGCGGACTCGGAGCGAGAGGCTGCAGAAGCTGCAGGAGCTGCAGAGGCTCATGTGCAGCTCACGCAGGCAAGTACCGAAGCACGAGGCTCTGCAGGCGAAGCAGCAGTAGCAGTACTGTCAAGCACTGCGCACCAGCAGAACATTCAAATTGCTAGTCAAAAAGTCCTTGCCTTACTTGACGAGTATGGATGCTCATGGGGGGAGTTTACACTGTTCATGTCAGGGCGACAGGCCGACGGGAATACACGTTACCTGGGGTTCTTTGCCAGGCCGTCTCTTGTAGAGGAGGTCCTTGATCTCTGGGTTTCTTCACGAAATAGTAGAACTGGGCATGAGACCGTTCACAACTGGGCTGTCAAATACGTCGAGCGTGTCGTTAATAGAGAAGCCAACACAATGACAGGTCAAGGAATTCTCCGGACAGCGAAGGCCAGAAGGAACCTCATTGCAAAGTTCACGTCAGGCTTCAGCTTCACCGACCTTTGCTCCAGTATCATGCAGTCTTGCCCTACGATGGTGAACGTGCTGAAGTCGTTCAGCTCTACTTCTCATCAACAAAAACATGGGTCAGCTGCTAGTCTTGCAAAGAAGTTTGCAGTGCGTACCTCATATTCTTAACTGAGTTCGGTGTTTGTTCGCAAACTCTTGGCTGATTCACTACTATAGAGACTCGGTGAATCCTTATTGTTACTGCTAGGAGAGCGTAGTCAACAAAACAACTATGCAAAACACGTCCTCAGCCTGTACCTGTATGCAAGCGGAGCACAGCGTCAGGTCATCTCAGTTTTGTCGAAGCTTGGCCTGTGCAGCAGTTATACTGCACTGGTAGGGAGTAGATCCCTCGATTCGCACAAATCAGCAAAGAACGACGACGACAAGGACAGACCACCAATTCGGTCTCTATTTGCCACAATGTTTACCGATGGCATAGTAGGCAAGAGTACGTCTACTGCCCTGAACAGCGACGGGTTTTCAGAATTTCAGCCCTCGTCGGATATGTTGTCTGCATCTGCCCCTTCAGAGTCAGAAACCGCTTCCGATTCTGAGGATGTGTCCACTGATTTTAGTGGCTCCGGCTTGAGTGGCGAAAGCTCGCCAGACTCTGACATGATGGATGAGGACCCAGAATTGGCGAAAAAACTTCTAGAGTATGTGGAGAAACGAGCAGCAGCGATAAGGGTAAGTTGTAGTTTGAATCCTGCAGGCTGTACTCAATGGAACTCACGGTCTTTTCACTGTAAGAACGGCGACACATGTGAAGATGAAGACGCTCCGCCAAGGATACCATCTTGTGGGCGCGGTGTGGGTCTCATTAACCGACTCGCGATCAGCCAAAGGACGCGTGTTCGCAAGTTGGCCCGAACGTATGAACTTGGCCATGTATACGATAACTACAACATCTTCTACAAAGCGGCCGAGCAGATCATTGGTCGCAAAGATACTCTTGAGAGTGGGACTTGCGCGACTGTGTTTCCCCTATACAATGCTTCACGAGAGGACATGCGCACTGCTGATCTCCTTGCTTCTCTCGACAACGCGCCCCAGCTCTCAATCGACGATATCATGATGTCTCAAGAGGAAAACAAATTATTGGACAATTATCTGTGACACACCATACTGCGAATAATCGTTCTCTATGGTGGCTCAGGATTTGAACGCTTTCGCGAAAATGTGATGAAGGCGGTTCCTCAATCTTCGCAGACTATTCCTGTTCACCAAACGGAAGTCTTCCCTCTTCCTGCTATGAGCATCGACAAGTCTTCTACAACTGGAAATGCTGATGTGTTAGATACTGTCTATCGCAAACTCGGACACCACCTGGACTCCCCATTCTTCACACAGTTTGTTCGCATTGTCTTTGGCGATCAGCTGTCAGTTACACGACAGCGAGGAGTCACCGGGGCTCGCATAGGACATGACAACCCACAACGTACACATATCAATACCGTGCAGGCTCCTGGTCTCTTTCACTATCTCATGGCATGTGCTTCGGGAACTCTGCAGTTGCATTTCGGAGATCCTCATCTGGGCGCACGAGATCCAGCATTGCTATCAGCTCATAACACCCTCCTCGACAACAAGCCCATTGTAACCTCATCCATTCCCCCCTATAGGGTCTGTCGCGATCTCATTTTTGTCTCATTATATGCTCGTATCCTCCATTGCCTCGAGCTTGTTGCCGGCTGTGACTCGTTGGATGAATATTCACAGACGGTCACTTACGAACAACTGCAGGTGCATGCGTCCGAGATCCTGAAGCGCTTCGCTAACCCACAGGTCGTGGAGGAGCTACGAAACGAACGTATGGTGTTAGAACGTTCACAACGTCGCACTACCAAATCAAGCACTGGCACTGCCAACAATGACAGCTCCACGGAAGCACAGGCTACTAGTTCAAGCACCACCTTGTCAAATGACACACATAGTATTCCCCCAGCAGCAAATTTGTTGTCGCAGAGCAATGCTTCAGGTATTAGTAGAGACTCTGGGTCAGACTTCAACCCAAGCCAGTCTACTCAGACAACGGCTACAGCGGCTGCACAGGCAGGTGATATGATCTTCGAGAATGGGGTCCTATTCAATCGCGACGCTCTTATGCTGTACGCGTTTACGAAGGTCATTCGCGAGGCTGACTCGGGTATGATCCTCATCATGCTCAAGTTCTATGCGCTCGCGTACCGTGCAATGAACCGACCGAAATATTCGCTGGAGACTTTGACGCAGCTCCACAACCTTTTGCATATCTGGCCAAAACCGCTCCGGTAAGTGCCAGTCACGGTGTGGTGGTGCATTTTCAACTTGCATGATTAACACAGTCGTTGTGGGGCCGGCCCGTCTGTAGGGATATCATCATGCAGAATTGGGTTGTGAATCCAACTGGGAAGCCCAATGCTTTCGTGCCGGTTGACCTTATGCAAGAGCATTTCATATACTGGATCAAGGTATGTCAATTGTTCCTTGTGTCTACCTCAACCATGTTCACACCACATTTTCATAGGTTATTTACAGTGCACAGGGAAGTAATGCATCCCCCAAGTGGCTTGAGAAGATCAGCCCATGCATCAGTATCCTTCGTGAGATCGCAACTCAATTGAACGACACCCTTGGGTCGCGGCAGGGCAACAAGAATCAAACACCGCAAGTTGACAACGATATCCGTGAACTTATGAAATCTCTTCGAATGCACCGCGTATACACCAAAGCATCAAACACCGCAAGTTGACAACGATATCCGTGAACTTATGAAATCTCTTCGAATGCACCGCGTATACACCATCCAAAAGGGTCGCACTCTTGACGGCAAGAAGGCTCAGGTCCCAAATGTCGCGGCCAATGGTGTCCATCAAGTGAACGGCCCTCTTCAGAGCTATAACGAATCCTTTGAGCGTATGTGACAACGGCGACGAATGGCACCCTTGATTGGCGATCCCATCATACATAGGGCCGCAGCACGTCAGGCTGTCAGTCGGGCAAATACTCCGGTACAAGATGAGGAAGGAGATGCAGTGGGTTCAGAGTATGGATCTAATGAGGAAGAGGATGGCTCCCTACATGAGTTTGATGATGAGGTAGGCTTTCTGAGTCTGACCGAGGCTGCCGCCATGGATGGCGCTCAGCTTGAAGAGTTGAACGGCGACTCCGAGTTGGACTCGGACTCCCGGGACTCACCAGTAAGGGTTGCAGACTCGGAGGAATATGGTGAAATCATGTTTTCACTGGACAGGGAAGAGGATGTTGACTTGGAGATGTGATTATATATTTCGTATGATAACTATTGTTCATAGAATTGTAGTTTTGCCTCGTCTACTCCACCTCTATTAACAGGCAACTTTCTGCGCGAGATACAAGTTCAGATTCCCAGGGCCGGCGCTTCGAAGGGGGGTCGAAACACCTGGACCTCCCGATCAATCGGCCCAATTAGGCTGCCGCAACATGTGGTTGCGCCAGCCTAGTTAGGCGGAAAGTTCGTTTCCCCTACTACTGCCAGAAACACTGGCAGTCCCTTCCCAGTTTGGGTTCCCTCCCCTCAGAAATACCAAGTCCCCTCAGGCCCTCTGTCCCCCTTGTCTCCCGACCTCTTCCTCCGCCTCCCGGGCCTTCCGGCGGCCTTACATAAGCGATCCAGACCTCAGATCGCAGATCTGGTGGTTGGTATCGCCCTGTGGGCACGTTGTGGGTCCTCCGCCCCTACCGATTGCCGTGCCTGGCCCCGACCACGGGCGCTCGGAACCCCGAGGTTGCGCCCGAGGCCGTCGGCGTCGTCTGCGCCCTTCTGCTCATCGTCCACGGGCGCTCCCCTCCCGCCCCATGCTTCCTCCTCTCCCCTAGCGACTTTCGCGGGCGCTCTTTCAGGTCCGCGCGTTGCATCACCAGCGCCTTTCTCTCCGACGTCGTTCCCGAAGTTCTCGGTGTTGCACGCACCCCTCTGCTCATCGTCCACGGGCGCTCCCCTCCCGCCCCATGCTCCCACCTCCCCTATGGCCCATTTTGCCGGCGCTCCCGTCTGTGCGCCCCCGCCGCCCGCCGGCGCTCACATCTGCATGGCTGTTGACCTCGTGTATGAAGACTACTCACTTTAGCCCAATTATTTGAACGAGTTTTTTCGCATTTTTTGCTTCCATATGTACAATCACAACCATGTATATATGATCAATGGCATTAGTGACTACTTTACTATGAGACCAAAAGAATGGACATGTATTGGTCAATACCAGCGATGTCCCCTTGGAGCTCATCATCATCTTCAATATCGGAGTCATCCTCTACATCATTTGCGAGCGGAGGAAGACGCGCAGCAGTGATGATACAGCCGATATCGATGGTCTGAGAGGGATCAGCAATGTTGAGTGGGAGAGGCCGGGAACCAATGCGGACGCCAGGTCCTTTTGTCCCACTGAAGCCTGGAATTGAGTAGATTTGCTCAATGCGACCAAGCAACTGGTCATTTATACGCATGCGACGGGTCACGAAGTCTTGCACAGGACCAAACATCGGGCTACCCTTTGATCGAAGTTCCTCCAGAGTGGCGCTGAATAAGACGGCTTCATCACGGATAGCGGTGTGAAGGCAGCGAACCTCAACGTTACAGCGCTGAATCTCTTCTTCGGCACGTTGAACATGTCGTCGCAGCTTGATGGCTTCGCGGTATCCATCTTTTGCCCAAGCTTCGTTACGGATGTCATTTCGGGTGTCCTGAAGGAGCAGGAACTCCTCCAGAAAGCCGTAGTGGGAGACTTCGGACCAATCGAGAGGGGGGCGAGGGGGTGAGAGTTTGGCGGCAGCTAGATTGTATTCGGCGACAGCTTTGCGTATTGTCTTACAGCGTTTCTGAAGTGATTTGGCGAGATGTGTCCGCAGCTTGTATCCTACGTACAAACAATCAGGTAAACACTCAAAAATGGCAGCACAGAGGACTTACCAGTCTGTGCAAGATTCAATTTGTGCAGCTCAAAGAGGCGTGATATCACAAGCTTCTGTACCTTAGCAAGAGCACGTTGATAATGCCGTTCGTTGAGGTACTGAATTGTCGAAATATACTGCGGGGATGTTTCTGTCCATCGCTCTCCAGGCGCAATGTTCATACGGACCTCCATATCAATGATTAGATTGAGAACACGGTCATACTCCTCGATTGCCTTTCTACGTCGGCGTTCCAAACGTGCAGTGGAGGATGCGTCGGAGGAATATGAGTCCATGGGTGTAGTGGTGGATGTGAACCGATAGTCAGAAGGGATCGTACCGTAAAACCGAGCGGCACTAATGCTATGGTCAGCCTCCAGCTGGCGGAGCTGCTGTAATAGCTCAACGTAGGCGACTGCATAGACATCCCAAGGACGCTCCTGACCAACAGTCATGAAGAACTGCTTCTCTTCCTGTGCCATGCGATCAAGATCGCTTTCCGAGACATGGAGCGTAGCACAGGTCGATGCAAGAGCCTCTCCGTCACGTTCAAGAGCATCGAGCGCCTATCGGTAGTTATTCAGAAGGAACGTACCAAGGTTTGCATACTTGTCCTCATCCCATTGGCGAAAGTATGCATCAATCAATTGTCGTCGTCGGTACAGTGAAGCATAGCGAATGGTGGAGGCCAGTTGATTCGATGAGCTGAACACCCGTTCGAGGGTTTCGAGATCCTCAAGACCGATCCCGACGGTGACGTTAGGATGGTGCTTAACCTGACACTCATACGAATGTGTATACCCATGGAAGGCATTGACACAAAACATATGTCCCATCTCCTTGAAGCGTGGGCCAAGCGAGGAGTTGAGAACGGTCGTGCCGAACTTGCATCCTATGTCATAGCCGCAGAGTGAATTGCGCTTGAACACGTCAATCACTTTTGCAACAATGGCAAGGGGGTATTTTGCTCTGAAGAAGACAAGTCAATACATGTCTGTAGCAAAGGTGAGAAAAAGACCCACAATTCTCCACTCTTCACCATATCCACCAGCCATAGGATAAGACCATGACGACAAGCACTAGCAAAGATGCCAGTCTCATCGAAAATCCCCCATGCTTTCTTCTTATCCTCGGATGCAGCTGATTTCCAGTTCTTGACACATTGCTCAACACCTTTGTCGTCGGCAGAGCCATCCGTGGGATCCCCTTCAATAGGATCTAAAGGCTCATGACCGTCGCCAACATCGTCATCGAGCATATCAGGCTGGATCTGGGGCCCCTTATCTGTGCGTCGTGATTTCACTTCGTGTGCGAACCGGTCGACAAACTCGCGAGGTAAGAAATAATCCGACTCTGTGTATACCCGGGTGTCGCCAGCCACACGATCGGGATTTGCGGCCATGCGCTTCAACGAGTTGTTGCCGTCAAAGGCCCATAGACGACTGAACCGTAGCTCGGGCTCATCTTCCAACTGTCCGATTGCTGTCAGCGAATGCAGCACAATAAATAGCAGCTAAACCATACCTCATAGCAGCATGCCCTGCAAGCGTTACAGGCACGCCATTCCGGAGTATCCCAACCGAGAACGGCAAAGACCTGCTTTTCAACGCGACGAATAATCGTCAAGAAGATCTCGTATGTATCTGCAACAACAGCAGCGAGATACCGGTGAAAAGGAATCTGAAAGTGCAAGTATGTGAGTACAAGAGCAAGGAAAACAAGGTCTACAACATACATTGTATGAATCGCAAAGCACCTTGGCGAACGCTTCGGCGCTAAAAGATGGTTTGCGGGAGCGTAAGACATGGTAGTGTTCAAGGGTGCGGAAGGATATGGCTATGGACGGGGAGAGCGCAGACCGGGTCAAGTATCCATGGAGAGCGAAGTCGAGTGCAGGGCATACACTCTCGGGTGGGCGGAGGATTGTCTTTTGTTGCTCTAGAGTCCATAGGTCATACACTTCAATTGTGTATGGAGTCCCCGAGCTTGCGTCCATACCCGCAGTTGCCATAGTGTTCGCATTCATCCCATACTTCCATGAAACAAAGCTTTGAACGAGGTCGTCCATGACGGCAAGCCAGGAGTTGAATTCGGCGGTTCGCCGTTCTCGCCAGCTCTTCCCGCGGCTGCGCAAGCCTTTCCATCTTCTGCAGTTACGGTAGACGATCTGATAAATAGCAGTTGATATGTAGATGCATGTAAAACACGTACTTTGAATGTTTTAGGTCTCGAAGGGCATGAAGAAAGACTTCATCTGCATGGGAGGGTGGCTGAGGCATACCGGTGACAGGATCGATGTCTTCCCAACCACCGACCTCATGCACACCGGCATCCAAAGTGCCCGTTGCATCGGCAGAGGCCCGCGCAGTACTGTCTTCGGCTTCGGCTTCAGGGCGCAACGTAGGAACTGAGAGAACATAAGTGAGACGTCCGAAGCACATCAAAGCTGAAACTTGAATAACGCGCACGCACCTGTTAGCTTTTCGAGAAGCTTGTCCGCCTCTTCCCGCTCAGCAAGCAGTCGCGCTCTCTTGTATGATGTCTTGACCATGTTCCGAGAGGCTGTACTATAATTCTGCGGTGCAGGCGTGCTTGAGTCAGTGTCCGCTGATCCAAGTCCGAGTCCTTTGCCCTTTCGTTTGGTGAGGACAGTCTGATTGATTTTCCTCGACATTCCTAACTTCCTGTTCATGTTGAATGTGGGAAGGGGGGTTTATTTCGATGATCTAGTAGTATAAATGAGCGTTGAGGTAATAAATGAAAAGATCCTGCGGGAGCAAGAATGTAGAGGATGGAAAAGAGAGATGAAGCAATGAATGAATCATTAGCGCGAAGCGAGAGTGCTCGATCTCGCGCATCTCGATCACTTCCCCGCATTCCATACCATATCTCCCGCCGGCTACTCTACAACTCAAGGAGGGTGACTTACCATTATCCAAGATGAACGCGAAGAACTACCAGGCAGATAAACGTACTCGTACGTTGCCCAAATCTGCGGTATATGCTGTTGTTGGACACACGAGTGGTGTATATGGGTTAAATCAGTGAGTACAGCAGTCACGATTCCTGAGGTACGAAGAGAATCGTCTACTAAGTCTTGAAATTTCAGTGCAGATCGTCGTAAACCCAGTTTTCCTTAAACCGTGGGAACCTCTGAGCTATACAACCAATTGTAGGTATGGTTGTACCCCATTACAACAGATATTGTAGCTCGATTAGAAGCTTTTGTAGCAAACCTACAACTTTGCAGTGATGCCATCAATTCCGCGCGTCGCTTAGTATAGGCGCCCACCAAGCGCTCGGGACCGGCAACTGGTCTGGGCCGGATATTTTTTAATATTTTTAATTCATTTGTTTAATGGTTTTTTGAAAAATCTTCGAAAATAGCGAAAATATTTGCTCA
>MU275192.1:54684-166815 GCA_022160315.1 Panus rudis PR-1116 ss-1
GAATGAGATGTTAAATGGTAAAATTGCATAGAGGAGAGTGAGATCTGCTTCTGATCATGTTGGAAGAATGAGGACTATGTAAGGTATCACAGGAATCGTTCTTGCCATGCTTGCAGTGGCCCACTAACGCAAGTTATTGAATATGCAATCGAGAGACTCACCGATTCACGACTCGGAAGTTGGACTCGAGACGGCCTCATCCCCAAATCGTCGTACACTGCGCCGCTTTTCCCTATATCAATAATGCTACGCAGTGTATCCGATGCTCAACAGGTTGTCGAGGTTGTTCAACCTGTCGTCGATGCGGTGATACACATTGAAGAGGCCGAACTCCTCGCTCGGGTGTTTGAGAATCATCCTACAATCAATTCAATCGAAAATCCTATAGGTGATAAATTCTATAGCGTACTTTTTGGTCGTTCTGGACGCTCATGCATATATTTAACCTGGTATGGTGACGAGTTGCCTAGTGTGTTCCTGTGCATAGCGACTTTGAGTATACTGACACCAAGTCACTAAAGGGCCGATTGCGACGAGGAAATCAAGGACTTGGCCTATGCAAAGCACGCAGCATGGCCGTCTCTTGGGAAAGCCATTGCGTGGCTTCTGCGGCGTCCTCGCAAAGGATTGTCCTCGGGCGACATGAAGCATGTCCCGGACAATCGAGACGTCTGCGTTCTGTATACGACCGATAGCGACACGGGTCAGTGCGCTCCCTCCCTGTCCCAACCTACAGTAGACAATCAGTTGGGAGCAGATCTAGCTCGACAACGCGAGAGCGCACTCCTTACTCTGTTCGCTAGTCCAAACTTGCCCGGTTCTGTCTCGACAACTCAGAATTCTCCCATGGCTGGTTCTGAACATGCAGCTCCGAGCTCAAAGAAAACGAAGTCGAAGAAGGCTGGAACACTCCGAACACCTGTTGTCAAGCAAGGAGCGGCCGCAGGGGAAATGTCCCAATCTCAGCTTACAAGTTTGCCGAGTTCAAAGAAGCCCGCTGTAGCCTTCCCGGACCCCTTCTTGTATATGGGCGGTATGTATTTCACTTTCTAATTGACCAATTCGGCCTTCTCAGGCTGACATTAAATAGGGCCATTGCGCGAGGGTAAGAGTGAACGCATGAAGGCAGTGGGAGCGGCTTCAACAAACAAGGGGAAGGAAGCGCAAGGTGAGAGTGTGTTACTCATACACAGCCTGATTTCCCCTTACAACGTACGAGACTTCTCAGGATCGAAGCTCTCCGACTTCAAGGCTACAGGCACAGGCATGCCCATTGGTGGAACCTCTTCGCGTGCATTACGTGTATCATTGTACTCACGTTACGAAAGCTTGACATCTCGCGATCTCAGCTACATTCTTACACATCCGTGATACGAGCGGCGAGATCATTGGATTTGCAGATGCACCCAATGAACGCATTGTCGTCCCTAGCCTCGGACGCACTGTGGATGCTATGTTGGACGCGTTTGGTTACCGGCGTGCTACGATAAAGCACTTGACGGACGCTATCTCTCAGACCACATCTGCGGCAGAATTCGCGGCTCACATGTGGGCCTTGTACGGCATGCCTACCTCACAGGCGAACTGGTTCTATGCCTTCATTGACCGAGAGGCTATGGATGAAGATCGGGTCCGTCTTGAATACGAGGATTGACAGCACTTGTTCTGCTATATGTTGCTACTCATTTATTCTAATGTACAATCTACATCACGTGTTCTATGATATGTTGTTTATGTCGCGTGCCTATTTCAACTAACTCCTTTGCACCGCAAACTCACTCCTCCTGTCGACGTGATTCCTCAAGCTCAAGATTCATCGTCAATACGAAAATGACAAGGAAGAAACCGACAGAAGGGGCGGAACTCATTGCGGGGTACAAGAAGCAATGTCGTCGCAAGAGGACTCAGGGTGTTACCCGCTATGCGACTGATTGGCGCATCCGCCAGAAGAAGGTTTCTCTCAAGAAGCTCTCGGTGGCACAAAAGCAGGCCCTAAAGGAGCAGAAGGCACATAAACGTGCCGTCATCAATACCGCCCTTGACCGCGTGGAAGAGGCTATCGAGCAGGAGGTTGCACGACTCAAAGATGAGTTGCCTGGTCACGCAGAGCAGTGGTACAAGACCACGGTCATGGAGAGTATGCGAGAGCGAGCCTCTCGTCGTGAAGTGAACATATGGAATGCTTTTGTATTCATGGCAAAGGAAGAGAACATGGGTAAGCTTCTTTGAATTACATCACGAACTGTCAATGGTCATCGCTAACTTTACATAATTGCTTTGTGGCATTCCCACCACCAACAGCTAAACCCGACGCAGAGCGTAAGAAAGCCGACCAACTCGCGAAGGAGATTAGAGAGAGATGGAGCGCTATGTCCGATGAGGAGAAAGCCGAAGTCACAAAGGACGCGGTCGAGAAGCTTCTTGAACGGCGAGAGATGAAGGAATCCGCCATCATCAACAGTCAGATTCACGCTTTCGCAGATGCTCGCTCAGAGCTCGCGCACATCAGGAAACGGGTGAGTGTTGCGTCCGGTCTCTGTGTAATTCATACTGTGCGATCTGACTGCAATCCTCAGCTTACAGACCTTAATGCAAGAACAGGCGTTCAGGCGGTTCTTGTCGCGGTTCGGGGCGACGTAGAGGATATCCTCACACCTCAAGTATTCAGCACCGGTGACCAGATCAATTTGCTGTTCCAGAAGCTGTACAAAGATTCCGTCGCAAACTTTGCGGCACAATTAGAAGGATATATGTTGTCCGGTATCGCCGGTGAGTAGATATCGTTACCCTCCCCTCAAAGATTCTCATTCATTGGTTCAGACTCTATGGCGCGCGCCCCGCGTTCAATTGTAGATCTGAAGAAGCAAGCTAAAGACCTGATTATAAGCAGCCTGGGTACGTTATTACTCATACACGAATTCATGTCATTGACAAGTATTGGAAACATAGCCGAGGCCTATGGCGCTGCGAAACCCCCCAAGCTGAATTTCCTCAACTTCGAACAAAAATTCACGGACGTCTACGGTATCATTTGCGAGGGTTGGCCATTGCCAATCTTTCAAGCTCCGGGCGATGTGAGGTCTAAGTCGGACCTCTTAAAGCTAATCGACGCGTTTGAGAACGGGACGGCCAAGTTTAGGCGGCTCACGCGAGTGGAGTTAAGCCGCCGCCGCCGAGGCGAAGAGATCCCTGCTATACAAAGGGCTCCTGGGGTACGTACTGTTTCGAACGCGCGCGCGTCCTCTGCGTTGTCGAAGAGTGCATCCCCTCGCTCCCCCGAGCCTGTTCCTCCAACGCCACCTCCTTCCGATGCCCCGATGTCGCCTCCTTCTGACGCCCCGATGCCGCCTCCTGCTGCCGACATCTCAACTCCCCCTTCGTCTAACACGCCACCCTCTCCTGCACTTCCCACCTTGTTCCCCCCTCCAGGTCTTGCTACCTCTGCTGCTGGCCCTTCCTCCGCTGGTCCTCCTCCCCCTCCCGGTCCTCCTTCCCCCCCTAGTTCTCCTCCCCATGTTCCCACTTCGCCCACAAGGCCTTACCAGGGTCCTCCAGATCAGCCCTGCCCACCAGATTCCCGCCCTCCTGCTCCCTCCAGCACATCTCCTGGCAATCCCCCCGCTACTATGGAGAGTTCCTCTGCTCCCGGGCCCCCTTCGACGTTCGCGTTCGCATTTAGCGGGGACGCACAGGCTGCGGGTGAGGAACGCCCTACGCAGAGCAATGCTCAGGCCGCCGCGGGTACAAGGCGTCCCAGGAAACGGGCACTCCCCGGTGAGATCACCTTTGTCAATTTCGATGGCACGCAGTTCGACTGTGGTGGCGGTGATGGCGCTGTGAAGAAACCCCGACGCGGTCGTAAGAAGAAGGGAGATGCAGCCGGCGGTGCCACTCCTGTGGCGGGCTCCTCAACTTAGTCCTTATAATCATCGCTCTCATGATTAAGTGTATATATCATACAATTGAATACAGCATATTTACATGGATGTCACTACTTCTATTGAATGAGGCACAGAAAGACATGGAAAATGCAAAAAATGCGCGGGATTTAATGTGGTGACTTGGTCGCTATACGTCCAAGCGCCCATGAATGTTCTCGCGCGGCGGGCGGGAGGGCGGGCAGGCAAAAGCGCCGGCAAAATGGGCCAGGGGGAAGGGCGGGAACAGGAGGCGGGAGGGGAGCGCCCGTGAATGATGAGCAGAGGGGCGCGGATGACGCCAAGGGCCTCGGGCGCAACCTCGGGGTTCCGAGCGCCCGTGGTCGGGGCCAGGCACAGCGATCGGTAGGGGCGGAGGACCCACAACGTGCCCACAGGGCGATACCAACCACCAGATCTGCGATCTGAGGTCTGGATCGCTTATGTAAGGCCGCCGGAAGGCCCGGGAGGCGGAGGAAGAGGTCGGGAGACAAGGGGGACAGAGGGCCTGAGGGGACTTGGTATTTCTGAGGGGAGGGAACCCAAACTGGGAAGGGACTGCCAGTGTTTCTGGCAGTAGTAGGGGAAACGAACTTTCCGCCTAACTAGGCTGGCGCAACCACATGTTGCGGCAGCCTTAGACTCGCGTGGCCAGTCCGTACGCAAGCTTTCATTAACGGGGCGAGCCCGTGAGCTTGCGAACGGACTGGTCCAACTCGTTGCCCTTTTTGCCATAGCCCTAAGCGCCGGCGTGGGAACGCTGGACTTAGTGTCTCGATGATGACCCTCCTTGGACTCTCCACTCGAGTCACCCAACATCTCAGAGTACCCCGTTGTGTGTCCGAAATTCCTATTGCTTCAATTCATATATTATGGTCTAGTATGCTCATATCCCAATACCTGGAAAATAAATCTCCCTGATGCCATGGCCAACGAAGAGTAGGATTCCGTAGGGTGAGCTTGAATTGCAGTCTGAGGCAGTGGCGGCTCAGAATGACTTTGAAATGCACGCACTGTGTTTTTTGGCCTTGCCCTGGGTCTTGGTTTTGGTTTTGGTCTCGAGGAAGCTTGTTCCACCAAATCCAAGTTGAACAAGAGGAGTGTTGTAAATCCGGGGTTGACTCTACACTTGGGCTCTACTGTATCTCTGCGCGAAACACCGCGAAACACTAAGTCCAGCTTTCACACGCAGGCGCTAAGTGCCCATGGCGAAACGGGCAACGAGTTGGACCAGCCGTTTTGGTGGTCTCGTGCCCAGCCGTTCTCTCGCACCCCACCACCGCAGCGAACGTCTGGGGCATTCTGGCAGAGGACCCCTACCGTAGAGCTAGCGCCGACTTGTAACGGTCACATCACGCCTCGTGCCTGATGGGACGGAGATAGGCTTTCGAGATCTTGCCTATTCTGGATAAAGTCTCGCAGTCTCAATTCTCCTTGCTGCGATGGCTTTGAGTTATCTTGTCAGTTGGAGACTCTGTATGCTCATAAAACTTGGACGATCAATATTTGAGTGATGTTATATACCTATAAAAACCACACGGATGTCAGCAGGACTCATACAAACATCAAACAAGTGCAGATTCACCCGGAAAGTGTAGTAATACTGCTTCTGCCACTGTCAAATACATTATCTTCTCTCTAAAAGACTCAAAAACAGATAGTAGAGTTTTGTGCTGTACTATACAATATTTCTCTTCAACTCTGGCTGTCCTCAGGCTCTACCGTCAGCGAGATCCAACTGCAGAGACGTTTGCTGGTGCACCATTCACGTGACCAGATCTTGCAACTCAATCTTGAGACGCCACCGGGAAGTCAGGCACGAGACCTGATGTGACCGTTACAACTGGGCGCTAGCTCTACGGTAGGGGTCCTCTGCCAAAATGCCCCAGACGTTCTCCAGAACGGATGGGTACGAGACCACGTTTTGGTATGAGCTTGCGAGTTACCTAAAACGGCTGGACTCGAGCCTACGGCAGCCTAATTGGGCCGATTGATCGGGAGGTCCAGGTGGGTCGAAAAGGGCTGCAGGTTGTACCAGCCGTTTTAGGTAGCTCGCGAGCTCGCACCTAAAACGGATGGGAACGAGCCTAGATGACTTCAATTTTGCCAGTAAGTCTTATAGTCTTCTCTTTTCTCTCAACTAGTTAACAAGGACAGTATAACATCTCTCATCTGGTTCTACCCACGATTCTACTTGTCCTTCACAGGGAAATCTGATTTCGTCGTCCCCTTCCACTGTCCCCGGATGAAGTCACTGATCTGCTCGTCCTTGAACTGTTCAGTAGCAGACTCGTTGTTCTGCGGTCCCTGTCCTAGGACGTGTTCTTGGACCCAATCAATACCTGGCAATATCACCAACAAATACAACGTCAGCATACTATAGGCGACACAGAAGAGAAGGTGGAGAAAGGTCGAAATATGTTCCTACCTTTATCAAGTTTGTCTTCTCTCGCCTCGCCAGCTTGGCCTCCGCCAGCCATCTCATTCATCTGACAAGAAACCGAGGGCGCGTTAGTACACGGAATATTCATCTTTACCGCGGCGCCTATAGCTAGCGCAGGCTTTGACGACAGAACTGCACTCACTCTTTTACCGAACCCACCGAACAGGCCGCCGGAGTTCTGTTGCTCTGTGTTCTGTGTTCGCGACGTTGAAGACATGTTGGCAGTCGTCAAATAACCGGTACTCATTCTGTGTCGCCTTTAGGTCTTATATACTCCTCAAGCCAAGCATTGACGTCAGGTTGCCTGGAGGCCCCTCTCCTCGGCCTGACGCTATCGATGTCAAGCGCAGCCCCAATTTCAAACTGGACGACGGACGTTCATGCAAGCCTTGATGCAAGCTACCTGAGTCCAGCAGACAAGTAATACGGTCAAGCCCCCATACACGCATGATACGAGTCTCGGTCCACGTCGGAGTCCTACATATCTTAATTCAATACGGTACACACATCTCGAGGTCGGTAATTCATGTAGTCATATCGCTGGACAAAGTATGATACGGCCTACAAACCCTCCAAGCCGCTACCGGATCCCCAGAATCCCAACAGGCAAGTCACCCGCTTCCTACTTATCCTTGACAGGGAGCTCATGACCAGTCACTTGTTTATAGGCAACGCGAATGGCATCACTGATCTGCTCGTCCTTCATTTGCTCGAGAGCCGATTCGTTCGTCTGGTCGCCTTCGTGGAGGACATGTGCCTGTATGAAGTCAATCGCTAGAATGCAAGAAACAGCAGGAGATGTGGTTAGTGCATATCAGACATCCGGACCGCAGAAAATAACCAGGGCAAAGTAGTTAGCTTACTCTTGTCAAGCGCATCTACAGAGTGGAAAACCATCCTATCAGAACCTGGCTGTCTGTTATTGCTACGCACGGGTATGGTGCGTGACTTACCTTCTTTCTCTTCGCTCTTCACACCGCCTCCGGCCATGTCGTTAATCTATGCGAGGGTGTTTCTTCGTCAATGATTCTGAACGAACTTAGACGGAGAAATGGCGGACGCAAGGTGTGGCCCTCGAACCTTGTCAGCTAACCAATTACGTTCGACCTGTTTCTTCTCCTCCTTGTGGGGGGTGCCGGAAAGTGCTCGCAACTAATGCGAAATATTTTGTTAGAACTTCGACATCATCTCTGGTATTCAAACTTACCTTTTCACGCCAGAAGTCGCTCTTCTGCCGTTGAGCATCCGGACGGGCCTCTTCTTCCTTACGGCGTTCCCAGGTATGGTGATGCTCCTTCTGTGCCTCTTTCTCCTCCTCGGGTGGGTGTTGCCACAGAGCCTTCACCTAAGTCGACGCAAATTCTAGCACTGTATAGCAGGCTCAGCGGTTGTCACTCACCTTGTCGCTTAAGCCCTCCTGCTCGACCTTCTCCTGCGTCTCTGCCTTTTCCCTGGTCCCGCCTGCAATAGCTTCGACTTTGCGCTCGAATTCCTCCTTCTTGTCGATGATTTGGCTGATCTGCAAAGCGACCAGACGTCAAGACATTAGCCCAACGTGGTCTTTACGTGGAATCGGCAACTATTCGAGAAATACCAACACGATGAGAGATATCGCCGCCGCCGTGCTCTTTCTTGGCCTTCTGTGCTTCCGCTTCAAGGCGATTGAATTCGGCCTCTTCGAGCTGTTGCTTGTGCTTTCCGCCATCCAACAGATCTTCAACCTATTAACTCCGGTCAGAAAATCAGAATGATTATGAATCAGCCTGAGGGGCTCATGATCTAATGGAAGCCCTTCCGCTTACCTTGCCTGTCCATCCACGCTCAGCCTCGACTTTGGCCTTTGCTTCTTGTTTCTCGCGTTCGATTCTTAGTCTGTCTTCTTCTTCCTCTCGTTTACGTTTAGCCTCGCCACCCTCAAGGACATCACGGATCTTGGTCAACTCGGTTAGCAACTCGTCTTCCATCCTGGTCAATATATTCTCGAGATGGTTACCTTGTCTGACCAACCTTCCTTATGCTGGATCTCTTCCTCTTTCTTGACCTCATGGCGGATCTCGCTGCGTACCTCCTCCTGGTCTTTGTGGCCACCCGCTGGTATGGCTTGATCATTACGATCGCGCACATCGTCCAGCACGTCTTTCAATTCGTGCAACTTGTCCCAGACTGGCATGATGGTTATTTATGTATGGCTTTGAGAGATGGTCAGTGGTAGTCGTTCGAAGAATGGTGGTTGTGTACTGAGTACACCGCCCTATGATTGCGGGGAACCAAGTGATAGATATATCGTCGCCAGTGGCTCTCCACGAGGCTGTAACGAGGTTGCCAAGGGCGATTGGATCGTCCCTATTGTATACTTGGACTCGGAGCAGAGGTCACGCCGGAAGCTCCTACCATTCATCTGTCCTGTAGTATTCGGGAGACTCATGACGTGCTATAACAGCCTACATTATAGTATCTCTTCTGGACAGTTGGAATCCGCGTACCTTTCGCCACATATGGAGGCTGACATGGAGGCTTTCATTCAAAACTACTTACCATTTGAGAGCGGGCGACATTCTTCCTGTCGTACAGCTGTCCGCCGCTGCGTTTTTTCTTGACCGTGTCTTCAACATCCTCGTCGTCGTGCACAACGACCTCGAGTGCGGAAATAACTCAACTGGAATTAATATTAGTCGACTCGATGCATCCGATGGCAATTGCCGATGCCGCTATGGCGATAGCGTGCACCTGCTTAAGCGCCCTGTATCCCAGTTGGGTGCTGGGAGACACCCACGCCAGCTCACCTTCTCACTCCCAAGTCCCACGACGAGGTCAACAACGTCCACGTCCTGCTCCCGGACGACGACAACGACGACGGTCGCTTGACCAAGCTCCAGCGGTCTCATCACTGGCAACTGTAGCAACGACAGGAGCACCATCCGGTACTTTTGTCAAAGCACATCGGTATCAAGGCAAACACATTCTACCTCGCCTGTGGTCGTCTCCCAACATGACGGACTTTCTGTCGATCTCGCTTCTCCAATTACTCTCGGTGCTGTCGTTCGTAACGTCTGTGTTTGCGGTCGTGCGAGTCGGTACAGGCCCCTTGCATCGGTTATCGCAACATAAATTCGACTGGGGTATCACCCGATCGGCGGTAGCCATGCAAGACAGCGCAGCGGCTACACTGAAATGGAGTTGGAATGGGCTGCCTGTATCGTTCTCGTTGAATACGATATTGGGCGAGGATGAGGAAGAGGGAAAGGAGTCATCGGCGACGACTCATTTAGGGGGATACTCTGGTGGCGCCCAACTTGTACGAATGAACTGGCAAACATCGAAACATGGTATGCTGTTCCAGTAACTCGCGATGATTCCCTCCACCCTGAACGTTTAACGACAGTACCACCTATAACTTATTCATCTCAAACACCAATTTCAATGGCGAAACTTATTATGTCCCGACACGTACGTCTCTTCATTGTAGGTTATGACCTACGTCGAACTTACCTCGGCTTCATACAGTCACAACGGAAACCTTACCGGATACCTCGCAAATTCCCCGGGATGCCTCGGTCGACACCCACTTCTCGTCTAACAGAGTCCGTTGTCTGACCACCGCATTCTGCTCACGCGATACGACATCTGTGAATTGTCACGCGATCGTCATCCCGTTACGCTCTGTCACGTCATCCCCCCACACGACACCTATCTTCAGCAAACGCGTTCACGCCTCTGAACGAACATCTAAACTTCTATATCCCTGAACGAAACTTGCATACGCTCCCAAACTATCCATCTTCGTCTTTCTCACCATTTCTGTTGTTCTCACCATTCTAATCATCTTCGATCAATTTCCTTGCATTTGTCTTTGCGTCCCCCTCCATGCTTCGGACCTATTTTTATTGCTTACGCCCATTTTCCCATTTTGTTGTTTCCGGACTTGCTTGATGGCTCGTATGTGGAAGATAGACTATGCGTTTTCTAGTGTGTATTACTTCGGGGCATTGTAGTACGTATTACGATCGCACATGAGATTCCCGTGTTTTTGGCTTGCAATTTTTGCTGAAATTTCTCGACCCGTCAGGAGTATTTATATGCTCGGTGGTGATTGATGCACCCGAGGATGGTCCGGATGGATGCTCACCACCTTGCAAAGAGCCACATGGTACACTGTTGAGGCGCTTTCTTCTGGAGATGACCCAGGTACATTAATATTCAGACGAACCATCTCTGTCCTTCCTACTCACCTTACCCATACCGTCTCAACTCTCAAGGTGTTGGTACGAAGGACAGATGTGATCAAAGACGCGTCGATTCTTCATACCAATCCCTCACTAAGCACACTGGTAATATGTACAATAACTACAACAATCAGTCGACGAGATCCTCCTTCACTTGATACCTTTGCGAGTTCCATGAGGGAAATTCTACACTGTCGTACGGTTCTTTTCAGACGCTTCTCAAATTCATTCCCTTCTTCCTCTTCACCAAAACGTTCTGGAGACCTCCAAGTCGGCCATGCGAGCATCCTTCCTAAATTTCAAAGTAGAGCGGGTCAACCCGGTCACGTGCACGCCTTCGTCCTTATTGTCTTCCAGGATTCGAGAACGGCTCGTAATTGTTTTCTGCAAATTGGAGCTTTTTGTTAGAGAATGATGATGACGGGGTGAGACATGGTTAGTGAGACTTGGGCCTTCCCCTGATAGTTGATATATGGAGGAGGTGGAGTGTTGAGATTGCTCCTTGAGACCTTCCCCCTCCCCCTTCCTCCTTGATGAAGTATGTTTTGCTTCGCGTGTATGAGGCTCGTTTCCTAGGACATACCGTGGTAAGTACGACATGTATAAGCGAGTGCGTACCTTGTTTCCTCACTTCGCATACTGGTAGGTTCTCTCGTCCGCTTGTCGATTGTGGAGCCTAAGTCGCAATATAAACAGCCTTCGTCAGTAAACTGTAAAAAGTGAGTATCAGGCGAAGTGACCTTGTCTCCGAGCTCTTGAAGTTTGCATTAGACCTTGCCCTTAACGTATAAACCAAACCAGGTCTGTCTTGTATGATATCTTGCCCACCACCATCCCTCTTGCTTACTTACACGTATCTTCAATATTTCACGAATCTATGTTTTCAGATGGGTTAGCCTCAATGAACGGGAAAGTGAAGTGACCTTTCGAATTTGTCAGGGCACGCGTGTCACGTAACTTGATTCGTCTGCAATATCAGAGTTGACGCTCTGGCAGAGGAAGGTCAGTCAAGGTGATAGAAAGGTTACCACGTACCGTGCTGAACGCTTTTGGTGTTTAGGTCTTGAACGCGAATCGTTTTTTGTTCGTGTCTTGCCCATCACCACCCTCTTGATCGCTTCGAATGTCCGGGAAACCCTATCCAATGCTCAATTAGCCAGACGATGGAGATAGAACGTACCTCTCATGCGTTAATTGCCTTGAGCGTTTGACGTTGCGAGTCTGTTATGCAAAGAAAAGGTCAGTACTGGAAGTCAAGTGCGCGACGTGCCATATTGATGTTCTATGATTCCTAGGTCTTGTGCCGTTCGATCCAAGTTGCTCTTGGCACAACTTCGTTGTAAAAATTTGAAGAAAAAAGAGAAAAAAGATTCTTGCCCACCACCACCCTCTTGATTGCTGCGAATACCCGGGAGAACCTAACCAAAACGAAATCAGCTAACGAGGAGATGGAAATCGAACTGACCGTCGACGTGTTTATGCATATCTTGAACGTTCATTGGAGTTGCAATCCTAATGCGCAGAATAGGTCAGTGCCTCGAGTAGGATTCGCGACGCACGATACTCATGTTCTTGCTGCCCAGGCCTTGCGCCGTTCGATCCAAGTTGGTCTTGACCCAACTTCGTTGTAAACACTTGAGGAAAGGGGAAAAAAGATATCTTGCCCACCACCACCCTCTTGATTGCTTCAAATATTCGGCGAAACCCCTATACAACACAAAATCAGCTTACGGGCAGATCGAGATCAAACTTAACTTTGATGCGTTCGTTTTCTTCCCGGGTGTTCGTTGAGGTTGTCATCCTGTCGTACCAAAGAAAGGTCAGTCCTGACAAGAAAGTGCGCGACGTACCATACTGACGTTTTTGCGGTCCAGGTCTTGCGCGTTTCGATCCAAGTTGGTCTTGAACGCAACTTCGTTGTAAACATTTGAGGAAGAAAAAAAAACCTTGCCCACCACCACCCTCTTGATTGCTACAAATATCCAGAAGACCCTGTCCAACGCTAAATCAGCCAACGAGGGGACGGAGATCGAACTGACCTTCGAGGCGTTCATTTCTTCAAGTTCGGCGTTAGATGGGCTTGCGAACCTATCGTGCAAACAAGTCAGTCCTGAAAGTCAGGTATGCGACGTACCGTGCTGAGGTTCTTGAGTCCTAGGTCTTGAAGACGTTCGTTCGATCCAAGTTGCTCTTGACGCAACTCCGTTGTAAACACTTGAGGAAGAAAAATATGCTTGCCCACCACCACCCTCTTGACTGCTATAAATATCCAGAAGACCCTATCCAACACGAAATCAATCAACGGCGAGACAACGATCGAACTTACCTTTCGCGCGTCCACTTTCTTGAGAGTTCATTGGAGTTGCGATCCTAGCGTGCAGAAAAGTTAGTGCCGAAAGTGAAATTGGCGACGTACCCTGCTGACGTTCTTGCGTTCCAGGTCTTGCGCCATTCGATCCAAGTCGGTCTTGGCCCAACTTTCGTTGTAAACACTTGAAGAAGAGAAAAAGGAATGTCTTGCCCATCACCACCCTCTTGATAACTTCGAATTTTCGGTGAAAACCTTTTACAACACAAACTCAGCCAACAACGAGATGGAAATCTGACCTACCTTTCGCGAGTTCGTTGACTTCTCGACCGTTCCGTCCCGAGTCTGTCGTACGAAGAGAGGTCAGTGCCGAAAGTGAAATTGACGACATACCGTACTGATGTTCTAAGACGGTCGATCCAAGTTGGTCTTGATCCAACTTCGTTGTAAACACTTGAGGAAAAACGGGAAAAAAATCTTGCCCACCACCACCCTCTTGGTAACTTCGAAGATCCGGAAGATCTATCGCAAAACATATCAGCCAACAAGGGGATGGAGATGGAACTCACCGCAGACGCGTTCAATTACTTCTTGAGAGTTCATTGGACTTGCGACCCTATCGTGCATACAAGTCAGTTCTGAAAGTGAAGTATGCGACGTACTGTGCTGACGTTCCGATAGGTCCTGCGCCGTTCGATCCAAGTCTGTCTTGACCCGACTTCGTTGTAAAAACTTGAGGAAAGAAGAGAAAAAATCTTGCCCACCACCACCCTCTTGATTACTTCGAAAATCCGGCGAAACCCTACACAACACGAAATCAGCAAACGAGAAGGAAAATATGGAACTTATCTTCAACGCGGCGTTCGTTGAGGTTGCCAAACTAATGCACAGAATGGGTCAGCGCTTCGAGTAAAATGTGCGACGTACTGTGCTGACGTTCATGGGTTCTAGGTCCTGTGCAATTCGATCCTGTGGTCAGCGAAGGCGGTTATGGAAACAGAGAACAGAAGGACCTTTGGAGATGTTCTTCGCCTTCATCTTCATCTTGCTTTCGTCACGATCGCCTTCGACATCTACAGCAGACGAGTCAGCAACAACAAGAGATGACTGGAGTGACCTTCGGTGTATCGAAGCTCATTCTTGCGTTCGCATCTTGATGTCTTGCCCACCACCAACCCTCTTGCTTGCCAACATTTATGAAAGGACGAACCCTGTGGATGATGAATCAGCGACGGCAAAGACGAACGAAGTGACCTTGGTCGATATCGAAATTCTTGCGTCTTGCCCACCACCAACCCTCTTGTTTGCCAACAATGCACGAACGAGAGTAAACCTCTAACAGGCGAAATCAGCGAGCACAAAAGGCGAACGAAGTGACCTTTCATCTTCCTATTGCGGAGTCGTCTTGCGTCTTGCCCACCACCACCCTCTTGCTACCACCTCTTGCGCGCGGCAGGCCTAGGCATACGATCATCAGCGACAACTAGAGAAGACCGGAGTGACCTGTCGATATCTTCTTGCGTCTCGTCCGCCGCCACCTGTCAATTTCGAGCGGTACCTATACAAACGCGTCAGCCTCAAGACGGAAGCAAACCGAAGTGACCTTGGCTATTCCAGGGGATGCTTGAACGGCGAATCCGAATTCCTACGGACGACGAGTCAGCCTCAAAACGAAGACAACCAAACTGACCTGTCTCCGGTTTCCTTCGGCGAAAACGCAAATTGAGAGGCCTATCGTATTCATGTCAGCCGCGATACTAAGAAAAGGGGGCAGACCTTCACGCTCCGGTATCTGGCCTATTCAATGAAGACTTGAGGGCGAGGCAGTCGCGAAAGTGGAAGGGCTCGGTTCTGACCTAGAGCGAACGAGTCAGCATGGGCGCGAACGAGAACGGAGTGACCTTGGTGAGGTTCGCGTTGGTCTTGTGGAAGTGTGCTTCGTCTTGTTGAAGGCACATCTACGAAGAAGAGGTCAGCGTCGGCGGTAAGTGAAGTGAAGTGACCTTGGCGACGCGCGGGACGTTCTTGCTCGATCGCGGGACGTTGGCATCAAACTCAAGCACAGAACCTGGAAGGAACGAGTCAGCCTCAGCGGGAGAAAACACAGGATTGACCTTTCGCCGGGGTCTTCTTGACATTGGGGCTGACCTAGTATACGAATCAGCTACTACTGAACCAGAAGAGTGAAGTAACCTTTGAGTGGGTGGCGTGGGCCCGGCCAAGGCTTCAAACGTGTTGAGGGGTTATCTAAGAGAACGTAGTCAGCCTCGACGCGCAGGAAAACGGAGTGACCTTGTAAGCTTTGTCCTCTGTGGCGCCGTTTTGCTTCACGTTGTGCGCGTCGGGGAATGATCTAGGAGAACAGTGAGTGAGACGCTACAACGAATGGGAGTGACCTTAAGACAGCCATGGAGGGCTTTGGGAACGCGCAGTCGTTTGTTCTTTGTTCTTGAGAGTTGAAGCTTTGATCGGGGACGTTGAACCTGAAGAACCTCGCGGTGAGACTGACATTTGAGCAAATTAGCGCACCTAAGTCGCGTTGAGCCACTCTTGCTTCTTACTAACTTCGTCGTGGCGACTCTTCAAATCTCACTGCGTAAAGAATCGGTCAGCTACGGCGGGGAGAAGAAGAAAAGCAAGCTCATCGTGGTAAACGTGACTTAGAATTGCTTATATGTTGAGCGGGCCTGATGGCAAAGGAACTTCAGCGCAGGGAACAAAGAACAAAGTGACCTTCAATAACGACGATTCTTATGTGGACAATGATGAGATTCAGAAAGGTGCCTGTCTACTGCAAGTGCGGGTCAGCCTCCACAACACGAACGACGAGAGTGACCTTGGGTGTATATTGAGAGGGTTGAGGTCCTAGTGTTACAGTGGCTTCAAGTTATATTGAGTCTTGTCGACGAGTGGAAGAGCGGGTGAGAAGGTTGAAAGTGCGAGAATGCCGTGTCTTCGTTGGTAAAGGAGGGCCCCTAATATACCTCTCCGGCATCGAGCCACAGGTAACGGCAAGAATGGCGCGGCAGCCTTGTCTAGATAGTCGAGAAGCCCTATACTTGCCAAAAGTCAACCAGTCTGAACGATTCAACATGCCATCTTGGGCAAGGCGGTCCGGATACACGAGGCGAAAGTGAGATTGAATCTGTGTCAATAGTCAAGAACGCCCGTCAGATCTGAGTACTTGAGCCTTCGATGGGAATCCGGGTACCCACGTTTCGAGGTTTGCTGTGGCTTGCGTGGTCTGTGGCTTCATGTCTGTCCTTGATGATCGGTATGAGCGTGTGATGTGTGACGGAGTCGATGAGTTGATGGACCGAAGGTTAATGCCACTCGTCGAATGTATCTACGTCGAGTAATTCAGCGAGAAACGGCTGAACAGACGGCGTACCCAAGGGTCATCTACACTTGTGTCAGTGAACCGGAAAGCAACAGTGAAGTCTAGGGCGTACCATGTGGCGAGTCCCAACGGTAAACTTGTAAGCGCTGCCCAAGGTATTGAAAGGACTACTCTTCAGAGGCATACTGGAACCAGACCGACGGATGTTTGACAAGTCGAAGCACGCGTAGCCTGGGAAATTTGAAGGGGCGCCACGAGATCACGGAGGCCTTAGAGGACAAGGACGTCGACCAGTCAAGCAATTTCTGAAAGACGACTTCAGCGAGTAGACGTGCGGACGGAGCACACCTTTGACTCCTGGGAAACCAGATACTTGTCGGTCCGATGGTCGAGCGGAGTCATGTTGCCGTA
This sequence comes from Panus rudis PR-1116 ss-1, assembly GCA_022160315.1. NCBI lineage: Eukaryota > Fungi > Basidiomycota > Agaricomycetes > Polyporales > Panaceae > Panus > Panus rudis. The sequence goes on from MU275192.1 coordinate 71,327, forward strand.
TCTTGAGATCCAGTTGGTCCACTGCTGATGTTGACTTTGGGCGACTTGTTCCGTCAGTGGCGTCGTTCGAGTTGAAGAAGTATCCAATTGAGCCAGTGGTGGATGGACTTGACGTACTTTGATGTCGTAGTTAGTTATACGTGGTAGTGCCTGAATTGAACAAAGTGGCCTACTGCGCAAGTTGACACAAACGGGTCCCCGTCGTTGTCGTCTTGTGGGAAGTTCGGAAGGTTGCTTAGTCGCTGTGGTGGCAGGCGTCGTCCGTTGTTGGGAGTGTCGTTGTTGACTGCGACCACGTGTACGGTTGGTCGCTCGTTGAGCTCGACGTGTCGCCGTTTTCCCGGGATAGAGGCGTCGTCGTCGAAATTGTCGTGGCTGAACAGTTGCTTGATGGGTAGAGTTGGCCCAGGTGCTGTTGTCCTGTGTTGTTGTCGTCGCCGTCCAACGCGGTGATGTCGTCGCCCAAAACGTTGGCAGTGTCGAGTTTCAAGCATCTTGTCGATGTCGTCCGCGTTGCTGGCTAGAGGCAGAAGGCGTAAGCAAAAGGACGCGTCGAGCCACTGACTCAGCTAAGAGGCGAGTCGCGTCTTCAGAGTCGCGTCGTCAGCATAAGGCCAAGAGCGAAGGAGTCGAGGGGCATCCGCGGAGGAGGCATGTCTAGTCTGAGCTAGAGAGGCAGGGGCGAGGAAGCCAAGGGCGGGACGCGGACGTCGACGACCAGGAGGCAGGTGGAGGATGAGGAGAAAGAGAGAAACGAGCGCGGGGAGGCCTTTTATACGGAGGGCCACGCTGAAAACCAACATGTCACATGATGTTACCCATTTGGAGGCACACAATGGGACCAAATACCCGCATCGCCTCGCTCCGCGCCCAGGCCTCGTTTCTGCTTAGCTATCACATATGATTTCTGTCAAACATCCATATAAAGATGCAGCCGGGGTTTTGTATAGCACGCGAGGGAATATTCTGCACGAGAGAACGAGATTTCGGGCAATGTTTGCAAGCCCATGATAGCACCCCGCTCGAGTCTGCCATTTTCGGCAGAAGGAGGTCGACGCGAAGTGTGAACGCGCAGCAAAATCGGCTTCCCGATACGTTCTGGAGCGGAATAGAACCTAGCTTCAGATGAAAAATTGTCAGAGCATCCTCGCGTTATAGACGGAGGTTCACCGTTTTCGTTGGTTATGCCGACGGCGCAGACTCCAAATGCACTGACTCACACGTACGTCTTACCCATATTATTTCACCATGCTTACAGTCGAGAGTGACCCTCTCGCTATCAAGGTGGATGGACGTATTCCGTTCGGAAGGAATTCATATTTCGATATAGATTACCGCCAAAGTACATAATCGTAGACCTATCAATACGACCCGCCAGGTAAGTCAAGCGTTCATGAAGAAATCTGATGAGTTACTTACAATACTCTGTAGTGACACTGCCAAAGAATCGCCTGAATATTGCCATTAAAACGCACCAAACCCATTGAATCTCAGTTACGACTCTTCATTGTCAACTTCTGGAGATCGGGGAAGCGGTGAGCGTAGCAAGCAGTTCGATTGAAGTCTCAACGATATATGGCATACTTACCGTGCTTTCCAAGACGGCTGACATGAAGATGTAAGTTATCACACCGTGCAATTCGAGACTTTCGAGTTGCCATCGCGATGCCAGCTCAACTACAACGCCTTCCCGCGATGGTCTGTATGCTTCTTTGGGTGACGTTGCAGTTACAACTTACAACAGGTTACAACAGCGATTCTGACTTAGGTTAGGGTTATGCCCTGCTTGCTCTCCTTCTCCACAAGCCACCCTAATGTTGTGCTTTTTGCGTACCATTGATATCGTTAACTCAACTTATCCAGGATATGCTGCACTCTACACGTCTAGTAGGGTCTGAAATACATGTAGACGAGTCGCTAAAGGGGCCACATCCGATATGGGGTTCCCGCCATTCAATGACTCGCGGCAACAGTCCCTCTGTCCTTCCTTTCGCTGTCAGAACACTCCATTGACTCGAGAGTTTACCAAGGCCCCACATATGCCTCAGAATATCAACTCAGGCTCACTGAGCTATCCAACTACGGTAGGACTCCCGCAAACCCGACCAGTGACTTGGACACGGATCGTATGGGCTCAGCGGTTACTTGCTGCTAGCTCTGACAAGAAGACAAGTGTCATCTCACTCTAGTATATCCCTACTTTGCTGAGCTATCCAGCTGTACTAGGACTCCCGCAAGCCCGATCAATCACTTGGATACGGATAGTAAGTACGTATGGGTGACAATGTTCATTGATGTGAGTCAAGAAATAGATGTAATATTCTACGGAGAACGACATCGGCTATATGCTATGAGACAAGAGAGGGTGTTACAATATGTCTAGAAAATCAAGCAGGCTCAGCTAAGTATTACTGATAGACAGACACGAATACAATCGAGAACAGTTGCGAGGGAGCGCAAAAATGCAGGATATGTCACACTTTGGGAATACGAATCCAAGAAAGCTGGGACAGAAGAGAAAGTCAGATTACCACCCCACAGTTCAAGCACCTCACCAATTTCTCCTTCCTCGGAAGCTCCCTCTCCTTAAGCCCCTGCCAGTAGCGGGGGAAAGGAGAAGCCAAAGGTCTGATACTATTCATAGTATCAATCACCTCCTTCCAAGCCTTCTCACTATGGCTATCACCCGGGCCCTCCACCGTACCCTGAGCGTGTTCCTCATTCCCTTCTTCGTCCCGATCCTCGCTCATCGTGTCCACGTCGACGTATGCGTCCGAGAACTTTTGAAGTCTATCCTCATCCTCAGCTTTTTTGATTAAAGCTTCAAGCACTTCGATCTGCTCTTCAGCATGCCCATCGAGAACCTGATACACCATTCGTCTAGCCAAGACCACATCTCTAATGTTCCCGCAGACACTGAAGCTCCCCATCCCGGGGCACCGCATAATACTCTTCATAGCCATACCAACGAGCGTAGATGGTAATACCTCCTTGAGCTGTCTTATTAGAGGTTCCCATGGTTGATCCTTGTCGGGGACCAAAGACGAATCCTTCCCGTACGTAGGGATAGCTTGCGTGAATCGCTCAAACGCGTCGTATGGTTCGTCGGAATCTGGGTCACATGCGAGCCGTTGGATGCAAGGTGTGCCGATGGTGGGTGTTGTGTCTGGATGCTCTTCCATGTAACGGAGGAGACAGGAGGAGTGATACCATTTCCTACAGCTTGGCTTTGGGCAGAAGGTCATGGCGTCGTTGACATCAGGTTCGCTGCAACAGAAAGATATAGAGAGTGAACAGGGCGGTTTGTAGACGGCAGTTTCAGGTATAATTATCGCTCACCTCTCCGAATGGTTTGATTCACTTGTCAATCTAGGGTTGAGGCGCAGGAAGGGATTATAGCAGTTACCGCAAAACTTGCATCTCTCAGGGTCAGGCTGGATTAACTGGCGTTCAGTCGCCATCCGGAACATAGACACCTCCATGGATATAGAGGGACATACCCAAAGTCTTCCTTCAGTCACGTATTTTCCCGTCAATTTGTACTCCATGATAGGTACATAATACCTATATCGCATATAAAATGTGGTCTCGTCGATCTCGGGAGGGTTCAGGTCGTCCTCAGAGTATTCGGCAACAAATGCTCGATCTACCAGCAGTGCGTGTCGCAGTTAAGAATAATAATCACGACTGTGTGAGGGATTTCAGAGAACAACTCGAAGGGTAAAAGCGAACCTGAGATCATAGGCCAAGTGAGCAATTGAGCCTGGTATGATAATACCCTTTCGTTCGGGGCGAACTGTGCTGGAAAGCTAGTCACAGCAATTTGTCGAAAACGTCAAAAATAGTTTCATCTAAATTCAAATACTATAGAAAGGATACGTACACATTTTCTGCGTTGTAGCCTTTCTCGATGATGTCCGCGCCGGAATAGTACCAGTGGACGAGAAGCCATGCCGTACGTTTATCATTCTCGCCGATCTCGATTCGTATGTCGATGATACGGGCGAGCCATTTGGAAGCTATCACGCACACGATGTCCGAGTCGAACCCGTCAGACTCCGAACTGGATGTGGCAGAGAATTGCGATGGATTACATTCGCGGTCACTCGAAACAGCTGATATACACTTACGAACTCGATTCTGACTTGGAAACACGGGTAGAGGCAGATTTGGCCTCGGGTTGAGAAATGTCACGATCGCCTTTATGGTTCACGATGACACTGTGGCAACCATCAGAGGAAAGAGGACATCAAGTATGCAACGAAGGACATTAGACTCACTCATCACCAACCCGATACGTTCGCTCGCAGTGCTTCTGCTTGATATGAATCGCATCGACAGCACGCAGCGTTTCGTAGTACTTCAATTGGGCTTTCAGTGGATGTCCTACACCTGTTAATTGTACTGCTTTCGGTTCGGATGTAGACGTTTTCTTCTTCTTGCGCGATTGGGATTTGCGTGGTGACATGCCGGGCGAAGAGCTCTATGGAAGAAGGCAAGAGGCAACCTGAGTAGCTAATCTGACAGGTTGTTTCAAGGCGTCGTTGTCATAGTACGAGGGCAAACGTGGAGATCCAAACCAAGCAGATTCTAAGATTCTTGACGTGATTCGCAGTTGCAGTCAAGAATTCGGTTTGACGAGTATATGCAATGTCGAGCCGCTTTGTATGTATCCATGTCGAATTGGTCAATTAACATCATCATCTTTGAATGTTTGCGATTGAACAAGATTCTTGACCATGTTGACTCCCACAAATTTTTGTCTTTGAGTCTTGAATTCGTCTCTTTGATATGCAAGTCCTAACAGTTGGTGCTTTGTTAGCTGGCGTGTTTGAGCCCGAAAAGCCGTGAGTCGCCAAACACCCTCTGCGGTACCTAAATTAAATGAACATGCCTCTATCATGCTTTGCGCTTTGTATCGCATCGCATTCGGGGTTAGTAGTCGAGGATATGAATGTTAAAGCGGACAAGAGGGGGTACTGAAGAAACACAAGTTCGCCATCCTACATAAACGAGGTCTAGAAAACCTACAATCTGAATCCCATCCCTCGGAACAAGTTCGCATCGCAGCATTGCATTAGTGGAACCTCAATTGTAAGTTAGAGTTTCCTGCAGACCTTGTTGAGGCCGTGTACACACTGTTGACAATAGATATTTCGTAGGAGTCACCAAAGGGGTGATAACGGCAATTTGCGAGGGATTGAGGAGACTGCCCCGGAGGTCGTCATCAGGGTGTAATGTTCAGGGAGGCCTCCGCACTTTCATCCCGCTGTGTCACGGTATATAAGCTGGACTGGCTACTCTGTGCGACTGACCCTCATTTCCCTCGATGCTTTATATGTTTGAAGCAATTAATCGAACGCCGTAAAACTACATAGCCTTGGTCGGGGTGGGATTTCAAGCAAAAGCTGGTTTCAACTTGTTCCCTTCCAGGGCCAACTCATCCTAGACCTCAACGTACTCGGGTACGATGTACCCTGCCAAAATGTCGGTCAATATGTCCAGACGTACGGTATGATTGAGATTTGGACATGGAGGTTCTCACCAGAGTCGTCCGACTCGCAACGCAGGATCGCCCGCTGGACGTCATACATTTTAGTAACACATCTATGATCTATCACTCACGTCAAGCTGTGCTGGCTATTCTTTTGTTCTAATCCTAGCACGTACCCTGATCTACCTCCTTGCTCTTCAGACCAACCAGTCGTCTCATGAATTCGTATCCATTCCAGGAGCGGTTCGGAATTTACCTCAGGTCGCGTTGAGGTCCCCGTGACCAACATATGACTTCAACCTATTTATTACTCGTTATACCGTTTACCCACACCGATCTGTCAAATCAATCAACAATACACAGTGCCGAGACTCAAAGTCTATACGATCCATTTAATGTTGCCGAATGGAGTACCTTGCCTTTGAACAAATACCCATGGGATTAGCTGGCCTCCGGGGTTTTCCTTTCCTTTCTCCTCGACATCCCTGGTCGTAGCTGGTAACCCCACACCGCGTCCTGAGTAGCTTGAAACTGCTCCCAAGCTGGCCTCACGCCGCTTCTGCGCGAGTTGTTAACTGGGTGGAGGAGGATGCAAACGAGAACGGTCGTCCCTTCGTACGTGCCTGTAACGAGTTTCGAACGGTTGAGGTTTGAGACGGTATGTTTGGCTATGGTACCTGCTTGAACTTGAAGCCGTACTAAACGTCCACGTTTGGCCTTCTACAGTATACCGATGGTATGTGCAAATCACATGTGATCTCAGATATCCCCGTTGACCGCAGACCTTCCAGTCGCCGCTGCCGCATTGTTGGTGAGTTGCAGCCTCACGTCTTCACGAACATCTCTGTAAACCTCTCAACCACGACGTCAGGTGTATGATTATCTCCTGACAGTGAACTCGGAGGTCGAGCTGATCTGGCCTTCACGCTGGAACCCCATAAAGATCCTGTTTCTCCTCACTCGCTACCTCCCCTTCGTCGACGTGACCCTCGTACTATTCTGTGAGTCTACCTATCTCCACCCTCAGCGCATGTCCTTACAGAGGTCCCGGCCAAGACCAGCTAAAGCCCAACATCTCTATACGAACGTGTGAACTAACTTACCAACCAGCTGGATGTAAGTGATCTCTTATTTGTATAATCTCGCTCTGTCCATGAAGATCAGCATAGCCAAGAGATACTCATGACATCTTTTCTTTCCCCTGTGACGTACAGGGCTGATAGTGATCGGGATAGCTGTCGCCGAAAGTAAGTAATACTCACGAGTTGGCCACTTGGACAGTTCCAACCTAAAGCCATCTGTCATTGTTAGTTATACTCGTCGTGCGGACATGGGCGATATGGGGGCGAAGTAAACGGATTGCCCTCATACTGGGTATCGCAGCCGTCCTTGGATTGACACCAACCCTCGTAATTGAGTCTATCTTCCTCAACTCGCTAGAATGTACGTCTTGTCTTCCCATTCTCAGCTGGTCTCTACCGGTAGTTTCTCGGTCGTGTTCCTGACATCCTCACCACCCAATTTCAATATTCAGTCTCTCCATTCCCATCGCCCCAAACGCCAGGGTAGGTCACTCCTCTTCGTTCCTGGGAGTCCCGCTTCTTAGAAGTTTGTTGATCATATGAATGAATAGGTGCCTACTCACTGCCGGCAACCCAGTGATCGCAGTCAGCTTCGTGATTGTGATCCTATTCGAGACGTGTACGTCGCATCGCATCCTTTTTCCTCGCAAGAAGTTGCTACTCACGGTGTTGGTTTAGTCCAGCTTATCCTGACGCTCATCAAGGGCGTGCAACATTGTGAGCTTCGTGTTGTGCTTGGAGATCTACATCTACACACAGGGCCCACTAACCCGCGGAAAGATAGAGTCATTGGCGGGACCAGAAATTTCATTGCCGTGCTTTATCGGGATGGTATATTATTCTATATCTATCTATTCGGTGAGTGCCGCTGTCTTTACATTGAAATATCCTAGAACATAACAATTGAATGAGTCTAGGTATTTCTATAATCAATCTAATTGTGATTGTCGCTGCACCCGTACGTCCCTCATTGATGCAGGCGAATTGGAACATTTACTAACTCCGCCTGATTATAGCCGGACTTGGCGAATCTGCTAGCTATGTAAATTCTAGCATAAAGTGATGATAGCGAACGAAACCCCTGCTAAAGCTACCTCTTTGCAGTTTTCAACGCGTAATGCATTCCGTCCTCAGTGCACGCGTCCTTCTCAACCTCCGAGAAGCCATCAAAAGGGAGCAATCGTTCTCACTATCGACGGGGGAGTACACACTACCTTCCCCGATGCGTTTGGAAAGGATGACCATCAGCAATACTACGACCACTGCGACGCCTGTGACTCCCATCGAAATAGAGGTCGATGATCCGGAGGGGAGATCGTCGTTAGAGAGGAGATTGCAGACTGAGGTTCTGCATATCGCGTAGTACCCACGTCGTTGGGAGTACTATGATATTCTTAGGAGGACTTTGTGTTATATGTGTTGTATTCTAGATCCCCCTGTACTTGTTTGCATACTGGATTGATTATGGCTATGACCTCGTTAAGACCTGTAGTACCGTGGCACACGACAAGTGTGAGTGATTAGACCGATGCATGAAGACGGTAAAATCAATCCCAATACTTACCCTGTTTGTTGTTCAGTCCAGGTCTGTGACTCTGAGCTGCTCATTCATGTCTGCTTCGGGATGTAATAAAGGTGTAAAGCCAACGAATCAAGCTTACAAGTCTTTGAAAAGCGTCTGCTTCCAATCTTCTTCATCTGAGCAAGCGCCTTGATTTCAATCTCCGCCTGATCAACTAGCAAGCACCTCTCGGCGTCGTCCGGGTGGCTGCTCACGCGTCAGGCGCCGTTGAGAGTGTACCAGTCCGCAAGCCCGTACGTCGGTAAGAACCCCCGCCCTCGTCCTCAACGTCAAGATGGTCAAAGGTGCGCTTGTCGTCGTGAACGGAATGTAGGACGTCATGCTGACGGTATGTCAAAATCTGCAGTTTACAAGCCCGGAAAAGTATGTTTCGAATGAATGGAGTGAAGTTATATTCGGAAAGATTGACCAAGAATTGGACTTTGTCGTGAATATTAGGTCGCAATCGTCCTGTCGGGTCGTCAGGCCGGCCACAAGGTCGTCGTCATCAAGCAGTTCGACGAGGGCACCAAGGAGCGGCCATACCCCCATGCTATCGTTGCCGGCGTCGAGCGTTACCCTTTGAAGGTGACCAAGCGGATGGGTGCGAAGAAGATTGCGAAGAGGAGTAAGGTCAAGCCCTTTATTAAGGTGCGTTCGAATTGCTGCTTTACTCTTCAAGCAAAACTTCATGGAGCGAATTTAGGTCATCAACTACTCCCACCTTTTCCCCACACGGTACGCCTTGGAGTTGGAGGGTTTGAAGGGTGTCGTTAGCGCAGAGACCTTCAAGGAGCCTTCGCAGCGCGAGGACTCCAAGAAGCAGATCAAGAAGCTGCTGGAGGAGCGATACACATCGGGAAAGAACAGGTGGTTCTTCCAACCTCTCAGGGTACGCTCATTTCTTTGCGTCGTCAGTCTAGCACAAACTCAGCGTCGTCTACCATATAGTTCTAAACTGCTTTGGGCCTTGTATGCTGCGTGAGGGGGATGAGGACCGCAAAACCACACATGTACACGACATGTTCACCCATTGTTACATCATGATGTTATGCCGCTATCGTTTTCTCCATGACATTTCCATATCCTCTAATTGTTGTGCAATATCATCTGGGTGAAGGTACATGATCATAATTATCTGGCCTATCGAGCTCACGGAATTGGCAACAGCCAGCTTTGTGTGTCGGAATATGGGTAGCTGATATGCGTAGGCCTTCGGTAACAAAGTCGAGGATGTCCCCTCCTTCCATAAATCGGAAACCAGAGCGAGAATCGAAATAAAGTTTGCGAGACGTTTCGTATGATCGATTGGATCTTGATCGCCTTCTTTCTTTCTTTCTTGTATTCGTCATGTCCACCCGCTGTCTTGTGCGAGGTTCTATCAGTTGAGTTTCGTCGGCTTGTATACGAATGGCGGATGTTTCATACTGATATGACCAGACGTCGACGAATTTTTTCATGGTAAACCAGTAAAGTTCTGTAATAGAATCTCCCTGACCCTGAATTATGCTGTAGTGCCCTCTGTCGTAGTACCGGGTGAAACCATCTCGTCTACCAATTACGAACGACGAGCAGGCGGTAAAGGTGCCAACCAAGCTGTCGCTGTAGCCAAAGCCGGTGGTAAGGTCACACTTGCAGGTGCCGTCGGCTTAGATGGCGAATGGCTGCTTGAGAGCCTGAACGAATACGGCGTTGTTATCGAACGTATCATCCGTGTCGAGGGCGTAGGTCTTTAGAATATTTTGTAAGTATGGCTGAACGTTGATCGACTAATACTTTAGGAGCCGACTGGTCGGGCTATTATTCAGCTGACTCCTGAAGGAGAGAACTGTATTAGTATGTCGTTCTGTGTCTTATTCATGTCCTCAGTACTCACCTCTCATCCAAAGTCCTTCATCGTGGTGCGAATTACACATCGTACCCTTCGGACAACGTCCTATCTACACCTTTCACGCACCTTCTCACCCAAAACGAGATTCCCTTCGACTCAACCCTCGCCGCCCTCTCACATGCACACAGTATAGGCGCCACCACGATCTTTAACCCATCACCTATGCCCTCGCCTTCCCAACTACAAACATTCCCTTGGACGCAGTTAAGCTGGCTGATCGTGAACCAAGGCGAGGCGACTAGCCTGCTCAAGGCGTTCGCGGCGCACGACGTTACGGCGGAGTTGCGAGCAGCACCGAAGAGTTGGCCGAAGGTCAAAGATGTCGAACATGCCTATGAGCTCTTGCAGCGTCTCCATCTCCATCCGACGTTTTCTCCCTCCATAAACCTCGTATGCACACTTGGAGGTTTGGGCGTGATTGCTCTTGTGAATGAGTTGGACGAGCCTGTGTATGTCCCTGCGGCGAAGCTTGATGGTCCTGTGAGGGATACGACCGGTGCTGGGGATTGTTTCACGGGATATATGGTCGCTGAGCTTATGCGGATTCAGGAGGAGCGGGGGAGGGAGCATAGCTTGAGTGAGGAAGATGTAAAAAGGGTTTTTGGCGTAGCCACCACCGTAGGTCAAATGTCCAACCGTCGTTTTTTCATCCTCACAGAGTTTTTGCAGGCTGCCGGAATGTGCGTGCAAGTCCCTGGTGCGATGGAGAGTATACCAAGTGCAAGGGACGTTGCCACCAAACTGAGCTAATTTTGACTTGTCACGTCGAATAACGTGGGTTTGATTTTAACAATTAGCACAAATACACCGAGAAGGATAGAGTACAAACGAAACTTAAACGAGAGCGTCCGAAAGCAATATGAAACGACCTGACCACCCTCTATGGAACCCGACTGGCTTCTAACTGCGAGATTGCACAGTCACCAAGCCTCGAGTACATCCAGAGTGAAGTATGATCCGTCAGCTCATGACTCCATCTCCGGTCTATCTCCCACAGGTAGCGTTGGATCGAAGAAACTGTGATTACACTTCGTACAGACGTAGAAGAGAATCATGCGAGTCTCCTTCCGTTTCGACTGGTCTTGAAAGTACACCGCGCTATTGGAGCTGTTAGTTGCGTATACAGTAACCAAGGAAAGAGGTATAGAGGACGGATGATGACACGTACTCGTCATGTCCGCATTGGGGACAAACAATGTTTGAGTGGGCCTGTTAGAAATGAGTACTTCGCGTCCATACGAAATATTGGCGGCAAACTCACCAGTGTAGGATCAGACGGCAAGTCTGTAACGACACCCCGCTGTTCTCTATCATAATCGACAAACGAGCTCAACACTCGACCCATACCACGAACTTCTTCGACTCACTTTGTGACCGTCAGCAAATCGTTCCTGTATACACACTTGTTCTCTCCAATCTCATCGTAATCGCAGATTCGACATGCGTAGACCATAATTCGTCTTTGTGGGTCTGCTTTGGGGTATAGGAGGTTATTGCATTCTTGACAGAAGTGAAGGGAGGCCTGTTGTATGTTCCAGGTGGAATTACGAGTATTCCAACGAAAGGTCCATGTAACAAGGTTCAATTTGCGAAATAGCCGTCAGAATTTGTCTCATTCCAAGGAAAATTCAAGTACAGACCATATTCAAAAGATCAGTAGGGAGAGATGGTCGTGGTTGGAGACAAAAGCAATCGTGAAGACCTCCGGAGTCCAAGCTGTGCTTCAAGTTGCCCGGGACGGGCAGCACGTGATCAGTACCTGACTGGTCAGTGGTTGTGACGCGTGTCTCAATCGGGAAACTTAGATCTCAGAATTGCAGCAACTCTCTTCCTCAGCTGTTACTGTCCTCTGAACCTCCACTACCGTGTGCCATAGTATTTCTTCGCGTCGAGACGGACAATTGTTGTGACAATCAATATCCTAGCGATCCTTTGAGGTCGTCAGAAAGTACGAATTGTCAAGTATATTGTTTACGTAAACTCACAAGTTGCTTTCCTGACCTCAGGCTGCCGTTTACTCCTCAATATTGACATTGATATGGACCAATAAGGTGAGGGTGCATTTGGGATATTTCAGCACATGCAACGCGGACATATATATGTCTCCAGTCATCAATAATCCTCGCTCTGCAGTTCGCCATGTCAGTCGGAAGCGCGTACTGATCACCAGTCTTTGCATTACCTTACCAGTAACTTGGCCCCACCGAGTACGTTTACGATACAGAGCCACCCACTACACGTGTATAGGCGATAAACGAGGCGCTGCAATCATACTCGAAAGCAGGGGAAATTACACTTGAAGCACGTTAATCTCACGATAGAACCATGTCCTATCAGGCTGTCCATCCAGGTGCTCACTATAACCTCGATAATCCATCGTTGTATGAAGCACAGTCACCAGGAGAACCCATGTCCAGTCAGCATGTGTATTCATCAAGCGATGTCGGACCTCGCGACCGCTATACGTCGCCGGGCACGCGCCCGCAATCTGGCTGGACACCAAGGTTGGCCACGATAGACGGTTCTCCAACGTACACTGCACCCACAGAGGTCTCGGAGCAGGATGAGTATGAGCGAGATATCGCAGAAGGACCTGCCGACCATGATGGTGGTTATGCGAGCGACGGACCTCAGCCTATCTATCAGCCTACTCCACAACTTCCCCCTCCGACCTTCCCTATCCCAATGGCCGTGGAGCAAGGGCGAGAACACGATGTACCAGATCAGCAACCCCAGCACAGGAGTTTAGCTGGGAGGTTCGTCGGTGGTTTCATGTCCACCTTGCGCAGAATTCCAGAAGCGATGGTCAAGAATAACCCACGAGGGTCGCAGGTTATCCAGGGTTCTGTAGGGAACAGTCCTCAAGCGTCATCACATCGACTATCGTACTATACCCCATCCCCTAGCCCTCGGCCACCTGTGACGACTCTTTACTCTACCGGCTCGCCATATACGGCGCCGACCATGATGCCGGTGGAGGAAGAGGTAGAACCGGTCGAAGAACCAGAGCCCGAACCCACAGCCCCTGGTACTGCCACAACCTCGACTACACAATCTACGCCTTATCCGAATCCTTACGAGTATTACGACGATGGAACTACTATGGTTCATGAACCTCCCGCTGCGACGTCGACACCTACGAGTTCACCCGCCATAGTGGATCGTCAAGATCTCGAAGGCTACGAGAAAACGAACACCCCATTCCCATTCACGAACCCCGAAGACAAATCCCTAAAATCATACGTCGACCGTATACATCGGTTCATTGTCGACTTGATGAGTCTCCCCTGGACAGATACCCAAGTGACGAACGACTATTCCCCAGCTCTAGATTCCAGTCGGGGTAGATATCGCAAGTCCGACGTTCGCGTATCTTGGTACACTCCGAGAGGAGGAAAGAAACAGACCCTTGATCGTGATATCACTTCCACTTCCATGTCCGGGAGTGTTGTTCCTCAGATTATGATTCAAACTATTCCTCCTACACCCACATACTCCGGCGCACCATCATATTACACCCAGAACCCCCTTACGCTCACCGTTTCACCTGTAACATACGTCCCGTCGCAAGTCCCGTCCTCGGGCGGTTTGACAGCGGTCAGGCCATTAAGGACGCCGGGGACGGCCACAAGTGGCGGGTTGCCATCTCCTGGAGCGTCATCCCATGGGTTTGGGGATCATTCGGTGTCGTATAGTTACCATTATGCTTCTCCACAGGCGTATCGTGGGCAACCCCCTGCCATGTCCGCGATCTCGAGCCCGCAGACGAGGTTGGAGTCCGAGAGTTACTTTAGTCCGCCTCCACGCTGACGAACGATGTCATGAGTTATGGACACTGCTATGATCTATTCATGATTCTACTTGATTGTTATTTGTAGTATATGGTGTCAGTTCGCACTCAAGCTCTGTTCAATCCCTGATCTACTTCACACATTACGCTGACACAATCAGATCCATAGGTTTCTACGACTGATTGGTGTAGCCTATCATGGAATACCATAATCTCACTCAGCTGTACTGATAAAAATACCTAGCTCTACTCTTGGACAACGATGCACTTAGAATGGCATCGGAAACAAACATAGTAAGTACAACGTGAGATCCAGCATTCGACGCCTCGTACACTAACACTCTTTAACCCTATTGTTGTTGCCCGAATCCTCAGACATTATGGTGGTACCCACTAGCGTGCGAGTATCGTTCGAGTTGCTACCATACGGGTGTGACCCATACGAAGCGAACTGGGATGGGGTTGTAAAGCGTATCGTCCTCAACTCAGTTGCATTGGAAGCCAAAGAATTTGCTTGGGTCTCGCGACTGTTGGCGCGACGAAGATTGACGAGAATCCGGGAAGTTACGCAAGAGTGTACGACGCGTTGTATGCTGGAAGACATCATGGTCAGCTCGTTCAGCAACTGGCCCTGATAACTAAGATACACCTACAGAGCGAGAGTCGTGGCTAAGCCTCGCTATACGGTCGTGCGACAGCTGCTATCAGTAAATGTGCTCTGAAATATGATGGGAGGGCATACCGGTGTGGCGAAGATGACAATGAGGTTGATGATGGAGATTGCTGAGGAGCATGATGAGCAATGGCGACCAAAGCGGAACAGTACGAGAGAATGGACGCACTGAGCAGGTAGAAGTAAAACAAGACCCCGTCTCGGTAAAGCACAGATACAAATCGCTTCTCTCCCGACAATTTAACTGCAGCGACGGAATTGGCCGTGAGCGAGTTGTGCAATTATGAAGTTGACGAACTTTGCTGAATCGCCTTGATGAGTGTGAGGATGAGGATCACTAGTGATCATGTAAGCGTCGGAGTAGATGCGGTAGAATAGATGCAAACGACAATGTCAACACACATGTTTCATAGATAATGACGACGACGAAGTTGACACCGACAATAGCGCTCCCCTTGACAACCAGACAACTGAATGCTGATCATGAGCAACATCGCCGGGGTTATAAGATTGCACTTACCCAGTAATCACGGACGTCGGCAAGGGGGCGACTGGGCAAGTGTCAATGTCATGAGCATGTCTACGAAGACAACGACGACCAGTAAAATGCACTTACAGACAAGTGACTTCAGAAAGAGGCCCTCTATGGCCAATGCAGGTCCTGCAGCGCAGACAAATAAAGTAATGAGAACAGCTAGAAAGATTTTTCCCCTGCCCCAAATCGCCCAAGTCCTGATCAAGAGGATTACTGGATAGGAAAGTAAGGTGGAGTTAGCAGGGGAATCCTTTTCAACATCAACGAATGGACGTGATAATGTACACTCAGCTATGGCAATCCCAACTGGAATAAACCCTGTTGCAAAGCGTTGTTAGCTTCAGTACATGCACGTAATAACTTAAGTGCCCGCATACGTACATCCTGCAGCGTTGTACGCCACTTCGCATTCATGTATGGTGATATTGGGTTTCAACTGGTCTGTTCACAAGATTCATGGATAAATATCATCATGCGGATGACCACGTAGTTGTATCGACTCACAGAACAAGACAAGAGAAACATCGATGAAAGCCATATATCTCGTGAGGAAATAAACCAGCTTGACGATGTTGAATCGTGAAGGCCATATTAACGTAGCCTTTGCGTGGAGACATATGAGACAGTCGTAAGTCTGCTCGTCAATTGGTCAGATATTCAGCAAGGACTAAAACAGATTGGACTGAACCAAGAGTGTAGCAGCGGCGACTTTGACATAGAACATGAGTATGATCAAATGACGGCACTGTCAAGGAGCGTACTATTCGTATACTGGTTCGACTGCATGAGCAACATATTGGCATAAAGAAACACATCCATACCGTTTCAATTCTCATATCCACAAACGTCTCGACAGGTATTGGAGCTGCCATGCTTGAAGCTTGATCTCTCTGCGTGCTAAATGTACTATCGGGATGGCCGGTGGACGTGGGGGCTTGACGAAACGATCCAAGGCCTCGTCAGATACACATATGCAAGGCGAGTTATACACTGTAGTTATTCTTGGTCATGATAGAGCCCTGTCTGACCTCAGATGAACAATCTCGGGGTCGGTCATCTGTAGGAAGACGAGTGACTATGTGTTCAATACCCATGCCCAGGGGCGCGGATCGTGTATGATGAATTGCAGAATTAAAAAAGCAGGATTACAGCTGTTTTCAAAACGATAGGCCCCTCCTCAGAAGGGCTTCTCATGTCGGAGTTTGTACTTGAGACGATGCCGCATCTTCCGCCTCTTGTGACGCTCTGTGACATGGCCTGGCCCCTCCTGGCCCTCGGAAGCCAGCAACCTCAGACCGTCCTCAGGCTCCGAGGTCATGAGCCTACGTATCGCCGCGTCCTAGACTTTGGCCTAGCATGGTCATTTCTTTGTGGTCCAGCATGTAAGAATATACTAATATTATAGGCTACAACTCCAAACAAGACAACGTCATATGAGCCTTTGCTCTAGTAGCTTACTGATAACCTGCAGACCTGTCTTGTAGCAGAAGCCTCTTCGGTACGTATGGCCCACCCCGGAGCTCTGGATATAAATGAATAGCAACATCTGACAGGAAATGAAAAAAAAAACTGGTCGCTATCACGTCGAGTATATGCTCACCCTGGTAATGCATGACATCAGACACAGTGTCATGCATGGTCAACATAGAGGCTCAGGCTCACTGCGGAAACGTATATAATCGCAAGCGCAAGCTTGAACGGAGGTGAGCAAACATTGCAATGTCGCAAAGTTCAACCCCCAGGCCCAAGGATCCTACTGATGACTCTCGCACCCAGCACCCGGATTCCTCGCGTCGCGATGAGAATGCTCAATCTCCTCCGAATCCTACTCATCCTGCTGACATAGATCGACGCGGATATCCTGCGTTTCCGAGCCATCACTATGCACCTCAGCATCGCCACTCATCCAGCCTGGGATTGTTGAATACGCCGTACCGACTTGACGACCCTCATCCGCCGGGGCCATCCTATATTCCGTATCACCACCATCCCTCGTATTTTCCGAATCAGTACATTCCGCTGTCATCACATCCTGCAGGTTATCATGACCAGCCGCCACAGTGGTCATCGCAATCGATCTACCCTTTGACACAGCGTCGTCCGGATGACCTTGTCGGCACATCCGAGTCTGCTGGTTCGGATGTACGATCTGCTCCTCGACTCCCTCGTCCAACGGTAACCGCATTGGGGAGCCGAAGGGCGCCGCCCACAGATCGACCAACAGTCAATCCATCACCTCGAGATGGTGGTACGTACAATGCACAGATCATTCTCAATCTCATGCTGACCTGCGACGGCATTGCCACAACCAGTTTTCAGTTTTGAGGTTGACATTGTTCTCGAAAACACCAAGAAGAACTTCAGTGCCGAGACCGACATGCCTTATGAGGATTTCCGTGATCGCTGTGTCGCAAACCTTGCAGGAACTCCTCGACCGGTAGTTCTTGGGTACAAACTCACCGGCGACACAGGGAAGCCATCGGAGCTGAAGGATGAAGCCGACTTCACTAAGGCGATGCAACAACTCTCGGACAAGGTGTTGCAACCCCGTCGACAAAAGACTGTTAGGATGGAAGTCCGGAATGTCATGGTGAGTTCACATCTTGCACGGTACCTCGAGCGAGTGACTTACAAGCCATAACGCCTTAGAAGAAGGAGGGGAAGGGGAAGGGGAAGAAACGGGGGAGACCTGACAGCTCGGATGCAGATGATGAAGCTGAGAGAGATGTCTCTCAATTAAACGCATTCAAGGATTTATCACGGCATACACAGTGCGATAAGCACCAGGGGCATTGTGCACCTGTTTCCGTAGGTGGCATTGAGACTCATCGCCGTCTCTCTCATGAGGAGATGACATTATGGGCGAAAAAAATTGTAAGTTCGAGTTCAATAGGGATGATTCATGGTACTTACTTGCCGTTCTTGCCCAGTCCTTATCTCAAGCAACAATTTGGAACCCTCCACACTGTCTGAATTTCGATCGTCCGCCTACGAAAAAGCGCCGATCCTCCACCAAAACCAAGTTGTCAACCCCACACCTTCACCTCACTATCGAGAACCGTACCGCGGCAGCACCTTCGAGCTCTGCATCAGCTAGTATCCCTGAAGTGACCACCGCAGCTGCCGGTATCGCCTCGTCATCAGATGCTGGTCCCTCATTTGCTCTTCTTCCGGAGGTGGTCACGGATAGTAGCGACAATCTCCCCAGTCCTCATACTCTTGCTGCATCGCTCCGATCTTCAAATCAACCATCCGCCACGACATCTGAGTGCATTGCCACAGCTGTAGAACATGATACCCGTGTACGGGGTATCTTGGAGAGTGCTACCGAGTCGTCGATGCCCCCCTTGCACTTTGTTCTCGAAACTCTTGATGCAGACCTCCCTGGGTATCATTTCCAACAATACGAAGATGTCTTGGCAGAGTTAGGGATTCTCCATGCCGATACTGTCGCTTCCCTTGCATCGGATGTCCTTGCTGACGTTGGTGCTATGGGTCTTGAGCGTGCAGAACGACTTGTTGCCTACTCTCGCTTCTATGCAGCACCATTCTTTGGTCTCCGACGCCAAGCATATGGGACGCAATATGGCATTCCAAGCCGGCGCTATGAAAATCGAGCGGCAGGGACAGCAAGTGCATCTGAGTCGAGGTCTGAGCCCGAGGAACAGCCCACTCTCGGAGATGCTAGTGAGTCAAAATCGTATGGTGATGATGATGATGTGGATGAGTACTCATCGTCTGAGGATTATGATGAGTTGGATCCTGACGGAGATCTTGACTGACGGCCTAGCATTTGTGACCCTTGATTTCTTGCTGATCATGTCTATGTCGGTAGCTTTTTCCCACTGGGTTTTGACGCACCCGAATAGGCAGTCTTGCATATCTTGATGACCGCAGCAGTACTAGTAGCTCCTGATGTACTCTACTTTCTTGCTAAGCAATGTATTCACTGTGTCGAAACCAACCATGAGCATTTGTAGGTGTACAAGTGGTATATACTGCTTCCCAGAGAACCGCATATGGCTCAGCAAGGGGCCCCTCCGTGTTATGAAGAACATAGGCACGGTGGCGTCGAAGCCACTGCTTCATGGCCGAGAAAGCTTCTTCGATTGGATTGAGATCGGGCGAATACGGGGGAAGATAAAGCAGCCTCATTCCCCTATTATTCATCAACAAAAATTGCATATCTTAGACAGCCCAAATCACGTACCGGCCCTCGACAAGCTCTTGAAGACCCGCAACATGATGAATAGTAGCATTGTCCATCACTAGGACAGAGTTTGCTTGAGGCCATGGTTGCATACGACCCAGAAGGCCTTCAATGAAGTCAAGGAATGTTTCACCGGTAAACGCATGATCAAGGATCTCAAGATGCAATATACCATCTAGTGAGAGGGCGGGTAAGACTGAGAATCTAGTACAGCTGTTCAGCATAGATATTCTTCTGATAGTATACGCTAACATACCGCCAACCACGCACAAAAAAGTCCCGGTGATGGGCACGGCCACCGCGAGGAGCCCAGCCAAACGAACGGCGAAGGCTAAGGCGGCTGACGTGACTTTCATCAACAAATACTAACTGCTCCGCGAGATAGTCAGCACCGAGACGCATCTTGAACCTTGCTCGGTTGTCTTCGTTTTGTTCTAAAGCTGGTCGAGTGACCTTTGTACCGTGATTCAAGGTGTAGTGTCAACGAATCTAACTATTGTTTTCACAGTACCTTCTTGAGAGTATATCCACATCGCCGCAGTGTCCTCCATATAGTGTAAGGCGACGTCCGAGTCCCACAAATCTCACCGAGCTCCTCCTGCAATTCTGTCAGATACATGTCGGGTCGTCGTTCAATGCATGCAATTAGTATCTTTGGTGCAGAGTTTAACTTGGACCAGTACCGCGGCTCAGGCTCTCGTTGTAAACATACCTTCACTTCAAAGATGTCCAAAATTCGTGGCCGACCGTTACAGACAGGTGTGCGAATTACTGAGCCAGTCTTTCGATATGTGTGCAGGAGGCGCTTGAGAGCACGCACGCTGATATTGGTGTAGCGACTAACAAGCTTTTGGGGAAGGTGCTCTCGGCGGAGAAGATTTAGTGCCAGCTCTTTGTGTTCCTTTGGAATGTGTCGTCTAGACATGTCTCATAAGATCACAGATATTTGTTCAGTGGAAGTACAGGCTGATACGGACGAAGGTAGTAGTAGTGGGCATGGTGACTCGAGCGTGACAGGATTGCCGCATCTTAGCTGTCAGAACCCAGGCAATGGATACGAGCGCAATTGGCTCGGCTCTCATCGGATCACCTTCATCCAGACTCCGACATGAGATCCCCTTTTGAGGAGGGGCCTATCGTTTTGAAAACAGCTGTAAACTCTCCTTTCGGCTACTCAAACGGCATGGCAAGCGAACGAATGAACCGATGCACGTTGCTCAGTGGCACGCCCCTGTCACAATTCGAAGATATCTATGATCGGGAACAGCAGACTTACAACCGGAGTTTGAGAGGAGGGTTGTACCTAAAGCCAAACAACGTGAGTCCTATTGATGCGTTGTCTGCGGCGACTATAAATATGCTTACAATAAGGATCACAGCGGGGAGAGAGAGAGAGGTATATTTTAGCCGCTGAGGTCAGTGGGAACTTTCCGTGCTAATACAAGTTCACTGACTACAACAGCAACGACTAACTACTCAGAGGGGATCTCATAGAAAGATGACAATCAGACAAACCATTGAAAGCAATCTTTAAGCCACAGCATCTCTTGCACGAGCGACTAGTGTTTCAAACTTCCTCCGATCAATGCTACTGCTATCACTGACGAACTCCATAATCTTGTCAACGAAGCTATCGAGAAGCTCCGGTTGATTACTCAGGTGTTTGCGAAGGTAAGCAATGGCCAAAGCCGTTGCCCATACTTTTTCGTCCACCCGTAGCTGCTGGTTCATCGCCACCGCAGTATCGCCAACGATACCTTCGAACTCGGTGGACAAAGAGAAGGAACCGTCGAACGATTGTAATTGAACCAGTTCGAAGACTTTCTCATCCACGGGGGGAGGAGCTGGAATCGTAGTGGGGGCACCAGACCTTGCGGCAAAGTTCGTTTGTCCATGAGATATCATGGGGTCATGCTCCTTGTAAGCTCCGATGAAGTCAGGGGACGGGCTGCGAGTGAGTTCGTTGTCGGGAGGTGCCCGAGGCATACGGATGCGATCGTCAGACCAGTCAGAGCTCGAATAGCTGATTAACGAGCTCAATGTGGTAAACGTCGCATCCGTTTCATAATCGTCCTGTGGCGGGTCACTATCGTCAGCGCGAGAAGCAGATGTTGGTGAGGTGAATAGAGGTGAATCGTCGATGGGTTCGTAGTGGCCATCGGGAGTCTGCCTCCAAGGGCGGAAGAAGGTATTCCAAACAACGTTCGCGTACCCCAACGCATAGCGCCAGCCTATTTGAACGTAGGATTCAGGTTGCAATTCTGGGGTATCGCCCTGTGAACTAGGTTGTGGCGCTGAAGCCATGGCTGTCTGCGAACCCGCAGGAGCCCTGTTTTTGTTGTTGGACTCTCCTAGCGCAGGAAGACCCTCGATGCCATCGATTGCGACAAAGGAAGTGAATCGACTTGCGAGTTGATATTTCACTCCAAGACGAGTCACCTCAGCCTTCCTCTGCTCCTGGGTCATGACCGTGCCTGAAGGGGATTGATCCATTTGTATCTCGGTAATGAGATGATGCGCGGCGAGTACGTGAATAAGGGGAATGCCTGGAATTGTATTAGAGTATTTCGCGCTATTGACCGGTATACTGAGGTTGATTACTTCTTGCCCGCCATCTCGACGTGCTCGCAATATAATCTCCTTTGGAGCGACAAGGGGTACACGGCCGGGGGTGATGAGAGCGAATACGATGAACCGGTTCCCGGGGTAAATGGCATCAATGGAGTGTGGCGCATGTTGCACGACTGCATCTTGCCCGACGAATCGAATGGAGGGCGATGCAACGCCAGGCGTAGAGTCAACGGGAATGCCCCAGTCGATTTCGACATCCTTTAGGATGAATGTACGGCCAGCGCGAACGAGCTTTGCGCATTTGGCTATCATGCTCTCCACGTTTGTTGCCATCAGACAGACGCCATTACCTGCGCGAGCGATACCCTCGCACATCGCCGAAGATGCATCCGAGCCGATACCAAGTGTGAAGACTCGGAGAGGAGCCTGAGCAGAAGCGTTTAAGAGAGCTGAGCTGACACTCAACAGCGTACGATCCAGATCATATGACTAGAGAGACACTTCAGGAGGTGATCAGGAATATGTAAGATGCACGATAATCACCTCGCCATCGCTGAGGACAAATATCGCAGTTGACTGCGCTGAATTGCGAGATGCAAAGACGCACTCAAGCGCAGATCTGATTTCTGTCCCACCGTAGTCTGCATCCATACTACTGACATGCAATGTCTTTACGTCGTGAGCAATCAGTGGAGGGTACGGACAAAATCACTCACTGCTGAGCGTAATGTATCGGCGTTGTAAGGTTGGCTCATTGGCCACAAGCTATCACAGTGATTCCCGAAACTAAAGATATTGAACGTCGTGCCTCGCTGTGGAAGACAACGAAGTAGCATCGCGAGGGCATGCTTTGCCACACTGATTCGGGTGGGGGAATCCATGGACATACTGCCACTGCGGTCAACGAGAAATATGTACTCTTGAGACTGAACAGGTGGTAGATCGAACTTGGGGACCATCGTCAGTTGCATGGCCAAGCTTCCATCACCACTGGGGTGGTGTTCTACGAAGCATCGAGGAGCGTCAAGTCCATTCGCCTGAATTGACAAGACGAAATCGCAATTGAGATAATTTGACGATCGAAGCTTAACGGTAGCCCTATGGCGGGATATTTCGTTTCGGTGATTCTTATACGGCTTCACAGAGATGGTAGAATGTGTTGGACTTGTGATAGTTTTGATAGTCCCTCGAGTTTGAACAAATATGTCAATTCGAACTCGAGTCTTGGGTCCTACGTGGGTGACGCCTTTCATGCCGGAAGGGAGCGTTCCGTAACGCTGTCCTATGACCATGGGAAGCTGGAAGCGCACTTGGTCTATAAGGTCGTCGGTCATCAAATCCATCACAAACTGTATTGACCGTTAAAGTCACAGTCAATCACATGTATGAATGAGAACAGCGTACGGTAACCTGCGTCGTAACGTCCTGGCGAGGAGGCAATGGACCAAGAGAAATGGTGAATACTGGAAGAAACCACAAATAAGCAAAGAGCGTGAAGGCAACAAGAAATACCTTACTGTCGTCCGTTGCCCATTCTACTAGGCCCGTCCTACGACCCTCTTTGATGGCCTTCTCATGGTCGTTGGTAGCCTGTTCTTTCTCTTTAGCTATACCCGTGATTACTCTGCCATCCTCAGTGCGCATTTCAAATGCAGAAACAGCTGCGCGCGCAGGTACAGGAAACACATATTTGGCTCGGCGAGACCATTCGGTCGCAGTATTTGCGAAGATCTGAGTGAATGTCACCGCAGCGGAAACTGCAGAATGTCAAGATAAGATAAGAGAACGAGTAAACTACAAGAGATCCAACGTACCGTCGATGATTTTTATCTGAATCCGGACTTCTTCCAAGGGTAGGTGAGATATATTTCCGTCGTCAGTGTTGTGTACTATTCCGCAGAAGGGGTTCTGGTTAGGATCCATTGCGTTCATGCGGGCACAGATCCAACCTGCTACAAATGAGCGCACTTATAAGCATGAAGATGTCAAGCAGAGTTTGATCCATCCTGGGCGTGAGGCGAGACATGGGACCTTTATGCAGATCCTTGAATGTACCATGGTCCATGAGGGCCACGGCGCAGCAAGAAATGGCTGTTGAAGGAATTGTAGTACACGGCCTGTAGAGTGCATTGGCCTGGGTACCTGTACAAATATATTACACAAGAACATGTTACTGCATAGAATCAGATAACTGGAATATAACCGGGAGCCGTTGGTGAACCTGGTCCCCTGGCCAAAGGAGAGAAACTTCATAGAGCGGGCACGATGCCGCCACGAACAACGCCCGGCGGAGTTGCACGTGCCGGATATATATGGCAGGTCTAATGGTTCGGGACGATACTAAATCAGATGCAAAGAAACTGGAAGGATGGAAAATTGACAAGGATTATGTAGGTTATATATATATGATCAATCACTATAGTCCACTAGAAAGTCCAATAATCTCAAACATATATGGCCACATTTATAGCCGCCAGATAATATCCAAATAATGAATTCAAAGTTTCAGCAAGACCGGCACTAACTCTGATCGGTTAATGACCCTATTGATCTCCGGGTGCAAGGGCGTCGTATTTCGGGCAGAGGTCATACCAAGCATCTATATGTATGTGCTCAGCTAGTCATTTCAAAGGGAGCAAAAGGGGAATTACTCACGAGGGACAGGGTTGGCAGCGGCAGTTTCATTAATTCCCTCTGCAAAAACGATGGCAAAACCAGCTTCGAGATGGAAGTCGATATGGCAATGCAAGAACCAAGGACCAGGGTTGTCAGTCTACAATGTAAGAAAGTAATGAGAAACGGCGGATACTTCCTGATGTTATTTGGACGTACCACGAAACGAATGGTGACTAGATCATCAGAGTTTCCTCCGATGTTGACTACATCTCGGATCACAGGATCGTTGAAGTTGTACTTGTCACTCCCGGCGCTGCGAACAACCCAGAAGCTGTGTCCGTGCAAATGGAAGGGGTGAGGGCTACCGATGACACCTCCAGGCAGTGTGATTTCGACGACCTTGTTTCGTTCAAGTCCGATGACGCCGCCGGGTGGGAGGAGTTCCGAAGCATCGTGGTGTCCGCTGAGGATCTGGAGAAGGACGGGCACAGTCGGGGGTACAAAAGATTGATTGTTGATAAAGAATTTCCCGCCGTTCTATGAGTCAAGTCAGTAAATAATGCACTCGCCATATCGGGAGTTCAACTTACGAAGCTCAGCGCTAGGTTCTTGACGATGTCAGCTCCTCCAGGGTAAGGTTTTCCAGGCTGTCAAGTACACGTGAGCTGACAGTGTAGACAAGACGTGTCACTTCACTCACCACAGGAGTGTACTTGAGAGGTCGCAGGTCAATCTCTTTCAAGGGTGTCTTGCTAGGTTGCTGAACGGTCACGGGTTCCTTCTTGGGAGCACCGACATATCGCAGGATAGCCGAATTGAGGCCCCCGATGAACGTTGTATTGCCGGTATTGGGTTGCGCACGAATCCAATAGTTGTTCTCGGGTTGGTTGGCGTGCAGCTATGTAGCATAGCACGTGAGTAACGGTCAAAGCCGATGCTGAATAACGCGCGTACCACAAATGAGTAACGTTGTCCAGCGAATATTTGAATGGAGTCAACGGTGAGCGACTGCGTGTTCTCACCGTCTACCTCGATGACGGTCATTGTGTGGTTATCAATCGAAAAGATGAAGTTAGGATCGCATGACAGAGAGACCAAACGGAAGCGATAGCTGTGCATCAGATATCAGTGGGCATCTACAATGATTGCGTATGAGGTTGACGTACCGTTTGTTCCTTTGTACGGTGATGACAGCAAGTTCCGCATCTGGAGGACCAGTGGGAGAACGACCCAGCCCATTAATCAATGTCGCATCACTTCGACTGCATATGGGAGACAACGTGCAAGTGATTAGCGAGCTAGAACTCATCTCAAAGAGAAATGATACACTTACGCAGGTCCAGTAATTTGCCTGGCTAGGGTATGATACCAATCGGCAAGGGTGATGATGGTACTGTCTAGATGAAGATGATGAAGATCCAGCATATCTACCACGAAGTAGGAGTTTTGGTCTCACCATCGTCAACGTCATATAGATCCTTGTGAGGATCGTGAGGGTCATAAATGACCATAGGTCCTCGAAGACCGTCGCAGTATTGAACGGACAAATGACTGTGATACCAGAACGTGCCTGCATAGTATCGTTGGTCTTTCTCTTCTCCTAGACAATAGAGAGTTACAACATACCTGCTTGGTCAGGGACGCGGAAGTCGTACAGGAAGGAGTTTCCTGTAGTAATAGGGCATTGTGTCACGAACGCAGGCCCGTCTGCCCAGTTTGTACCCTTCTGGAAGAGACCGTGCCAATGCTAAGGGGGTATTATCGCGTTAGTCAAGCACAAGAGATAGACGTACTAGTCGACTTACAATTGAGGTGGACTTGAACATATCGGGGTTCGTCAACTCGTCAATAACGTTGATCTTGAAGTGATCACCCTGGGGAACGCGTACCACATAAGTTATCGCACACGGGGCATTGGTGCACGGCATACCTTATTTCCCTTGATCGTTGGTCCCGGTAACGTGCCTCCAGCAAGTACTGCTGGTCGGGAGACACCGTCAGGAGAGACATTCTTGTTGGTGATGCGCAGGTCAGTCACTGGACCGATTGCAGCATATGCCGTCGATAAACTGAGAGAGACAGCAGTGAGGAACGACAGAAAGGCCATGACGTGCAAGCTCGACAACTTGCAGTGAGCAAACACGAAGTATCGTTCTCTGCTCTGAAGTTTTGTTGCATCCCAAACACACCTTTATATCGTCTCGGGCGCGTCAAATCCATGAAGAAATTTCAACGTAAACCGCCTTCCCTCCCAGGGAATGCGAAGCCTGACCGCGATAATGGCATTCGTCGTAAGCGATCTCAGGGACTCGAAACAGACTCGGACATGTCAGGGGTGACAGAAGACCTA
Organism: Panus rudis PR-1116 ss-1; assembly: GCA_022160315.1. Taxonomy (NCBI): domain Eukaryota; kingdom Fungi; phylum Basidiomycota; class Agaricomycetes; order Polyporales; family Panaceae; genus Panus; species Panus rudis. Next base: position 98,100 of record MU275192.1, read on the forward strand.
ACTAGACTGTTCTGTATATTGGACATGGCGTGAGAGCAGCGGTACAGTCGGCCGGATGTTCGGTTGCATGTAGGTCGGATGTGTCGAATACCGCCTCCCGGAGCACAGCACGCGTACTGTTACTACGGGTGCGCTTAGGATGCGCCTGTTGAGAGACCGCCAGGGTTGAGACGCCTCAATCAGTCAAGATGTAACCCTGGGCAGAGCGCTGTAGTCAGTGAATTTGAATAACGTCGGTTCATCAATCCCAGAATACTGATGCTATTGACATGGGGGACGACTCACTTCCTCCTACGTCCCCGCTTAGGGCGAGCGGTCAGTACCTATACGCCGCCATTCGGATCATACCAATTGAAGGAATGTATGTATATCGGGGCTGCGTGTGTGCCGCGATGGCTGCAATGGGGAACTACGGCAATTGTACCATCCATTAGTTCAACTATCAATAACACGCTTGGTACTAACCACGGAGGATAGTAGCCGCATTCCAGACGAAGACTTGATTAAAGTGCTGCTTGTTCAATTACCAAGTGCTTACTTCAACAGTAAGATCGGCCGGCAATCGAGAATCGACCGTTCACGGCTCGCGCGTAAACCGCAGCCTGTACCCGCGTCATGGATAACAAACATGTATGATCGTATCCTCTGCAAAAAAAATGTCACAGACTGAGAGGACCTCACAGTTTCTAGTTGCTGAAGTTGGGAGACGGTATGTAGTACTTGCGGTTCATGAATTCGAGGAATCGAACGCGTAACGGAAGAGAGTCACGAGATCGGAAGTTTTGTGTGTCCTTGTTTGTCCGTTCACGTTCAGTACTTTTGACTTTCACTGGGTAAGTTGACGGGTGTCTTCAATGATGAAATTGGTAGAGAAGTTGTGAAAAAATTCTAAATTTATTCAAGGTGTTGAAGAAATGGAGTGAAAATTGGGGAAATTGAAACAAAAACACCATTTCTTCAACAATCTCATGAGATCACGTGACTGAAGAAATTGGTCGACTTATGCAGTGTTTTTGACTCTGACAGGCATTTACAGTTTCGACCAGTTTCGACCCCAAGGACCTCTTTGTTTGCTTTGTCGAATTGTTGTGAGACTCACGGCAACCGTGGTTGAGGTATGTTATTATTGCTATTTAGGGGGCACGAAGAACAAAGGGACGAGTCAGTACGTTCGGAGCTCGTCAAGCGTTGATGCTTGGAATGCTACGATGTAGCTTCTATAATGCTCAGCCATAGAATATCCGCGCCATTGTCACCCTCGACGAGTGCGTCGAGCTTCGGAGATACAAGACTCCGGTCGAGGTTTGTCCAAATGGCGACCAGTCAGTGCCAGGTGCTTGACAATCTCAGTGGTCTTCTCGACTTACACATCTCACAGCACACCTGCAATGGCTTGCGCGTCCCCATGTAAGGATTTGCGGAATGAGTATTGGGCGGGACAATGTGGTAATACAACTATAACAGCCTTTCTGGGAACCAACAGCGCGCCCCGAACTTGACTACGTTGCACCGTGACGTTTCAAGGCTTGTCATTTGTCATCACGGGTCAGTTGCATCTCAATGATGGTCTCCGTCATTGACCTGTGCCTGTGAACTCTTCCGATTGATCTACACTCTCGCTACGTCCTTGACTTTGCAAAATGGAATTAAAGCTTTCCTTGGCCACGGTAACCGGAATGAACTCGAGCCCGACTATTTCCCCTCACAGGGCTACATTCTAGTTGTCTAAGACCAAAGGGATGGTATTACTCCCGACATCCTTTTGTGTGTCGTCGTCACTTTTCATAATGCAGGCTGCTAGGTCGAATGCCAATAAGCGACACCACCTACCAGTTCGCCTCAGCACTTGTTCGTCAATGGTAAGCTGTTTTCAATACTTACAAGGCAAGTCATTTCCTCTATCGAGTCTTAAAAACGATGTGCCAGGACTAGGAGGCCATACAGACATGTCTAGCGTCTCCTACGATTCCGAGAATCCAGCAGGCACTTTGTCGGAACTGTCTATCCTCATCCTCTTCTCCCATTGAATGGGTAAGCACATGGACTTCATTCTGGCATCTGTCGCTGACAATATATTTCCATGATATCAGCCGTACGAAGGCGATCTTCATCTCGTCTTTACCAATATTCATCATTGCTCTCGGACGCTTCCCATCCCGCGATCTTGTCGCCCCATCGCCGGATTGGAAATATGATTTCTCCACTTACCTGGAACCGCCCTCTCAACGGCGGAGCATCTGACAGCTGAGATGAGAAAGGGTTCTTGGTCTTTCTCTCTATGTTGCATCAGTGGATGCCTCGCGAGGCTAGCAGGACTTCATTGATCACGGAAAGGTATCGTAGATTGATACTTACATTGTCAGGGACCGACCGCTCAATTGCCTCAGGCACGTCCCTTACTTTACGGCTTGTATTCAATTCGTTCATCATCCCGTTGTGCTGTCCGTACTTTTCTCGAGCCACCTATTCTCATCCTAGTCTGCTCTAGGTGATACTTTGCTCTACGGATTCATGCAGGATCATACCCTTTCACCGGACCTCACTCATGTTGCTAGGATGGGAATTTCCGACGTTAACCGGACCAAGCAGGCAATGGCATTGCCTTCGTACTCCCCCAGCCGAAATCTTGTGACTGCGACACAATAGTTACAATTGCATGTATGTTTGAGCAGCCTGCGGTTGCGAATGCTACTATAGTGACTATGTATCTTCGCAGACAACGAGGTGCGTTCGATATATTCTCTAATAATCAAGTACTCCTCCCCATAGTGATCTTCACTTGGTCGCAATCATCATCCGCGTCTTATTTTATTTGGCGAAATATTCGGACCTGCATTGTTCCGAATTTGGCCATTCCCGTTGGCCCACTGCGTACAATGCCAAGATAGGACATCGACAAACAACGCACAAGGCGGAACAAGAGTGAAACGGTCCCTTCAATCCGAATTTACCTTCATCCGGGCGTGGCCAACCTGACCAGTGGCTACGCGTCAAACCTATAAATCACGACTCATATTGGATTCCCTCATCCGTACTTCTTCCCATATCCACGCCACTGTCTGTACCTTTCCAAGAACTTTCCAGGCAGAACAGTGAAATTGACGAATGTATTGCCAGGCCTCGTCTTCGCGTTCCACCACGCCTCTATCCAACACTCGGACGTTGCCGCCACCTGGTCCCGACGTTGATTCGTGGTTCCTCAAACATCCTAATATCATCATGAGCCACTCCCTACCCCAATTTTCGAGGAGACGCTCAAAACGCTCGAGGGTCGAAGTGCCGCCTATTCCTGTGAAACTCGATTTGGAAACGCGATGGCGGGTGGCCGTACCTGAGGATTATATCCAGACGATCCCTCCGCATCGTCTTCAAGACATGGGCATTGTTGCAAGCGTTGTTGTACTGGGCAATCCCTCCATCTCGGACGATGATCTTTGGAAGGTTATGAAAGATATCACCGTCGAACACACCTCCATGATTGGTAGGTATATAGCCCTCCAAGGCTTGGAGAAGCAACAACACATGAAACATCATGTATTGCTCTGGGGAACAGTCATTGCGAATCTCAAGAAACATGCCTTGACCAACCGGCAAGCTCAAGAGATCGTCAGTGGACTTCGGGTGGCTTCCATGGCCACTTTCCGAGAGGTCTGGAGGGTCAGTCAAACTTGCCAAGGAGGTTCAATAACCTCAGCTAACGGTACCTGGCAGAACCGCAATAATAACCGGACAAATCCAGATACCGAGAAGAGAATTAACATGTCCGCCGCCATCGGAATGTTGTACAACGCTCAACTACTGGGCTTACAGGACGCTCAACTCTGCTTGGAGACCATCGACGATCTCACGGATTACGAGAAGATACAGGCTCTCCATTGTTTGCTTCGGGAGGCTGGGCAACAAATGTGCATCGGACCCAATCGAAGTTACATGAGGGGCCTCTCTAAACGTCTTGAACAAAGTGCCATGCATATCGACGCGTGTTTCCCAGCCCAAGTCATTCCGAAAGTTCGCGCCTCACTTCAGGTTCGACCCTCCTCTTCCTCACACACCCGTCTTACGACTAAGCCTCCCCCTTAGGATACTCACCAACGACTGAATAGCTATTTATCCACCATGCCTTTCAGCCCCTCCGCTTCTCAAGAGCATCGCAGGATTTGGGGCTCCTATCCCTATTGAGTTACCCTTAGCGAGTAAGTTTACAACTCACGATGACTCCCGGTCTATTCTCCGTACGCATCTCGAATAATTGCGCTCCTACCTTACAATGTCGCATACCTGTTCCAAGTCTTCCTCGCTATCGTTTTTTCCCATGTATCCATACGCTTGTACAAGTTGTAGTGCTTTCTGAATGTTGATTGAATTTGTACCGAGTTTTGCGTATAGAATGTAGCCCGAATAGCCCGAGCCGTAGCGCGGACTTGAGAAATCACAGCATTCTGGTGCACATGCCACACAAGCGAAACATGTCCCCTTTCAGTCTGCCCACCATCTTCGCCATCAACTTTCTTTAGTCTCTTCTCTTCTACGGATTTCATTCAATGCGCCAGCTGTCTTGACTTGTATACTTCCTGTAATCGTTTCTTTCTCAGGTCCAAACCAACCAGTATCATGGCGTCTGCCACCGAGCCCCGGTCTGTGGAAGAACCTCAAAACCAGCCACAGAAGAACAACAATGGTCTACTCATCCTGATACCGGATAGTATCGACGTTGAGGAGGAGGCTCGTTTGTATGATGAACTATGCGATGTATGATTGAAATGAATGCTGCGTCTGTTGGCTTAATGAATAATGCTGCTCTTGACAGACACCGCTCAGCCCTCCGGAACACCGCCCTCCATCTCCTACGGGTGCTCCTTCTGTATTTTCGAATGATATCTGGCTAGGTGATAACTCAGGCGAAAGCAAGGCATTTGCTCGCGACGTGAAGATTGTTGGTTGGACAAATGTGGGTGATAAACTGGGTGGAGCGTACGTTGGTATGTTCATCTTTTAGATCTCGTTGAGAACCCTTTCCTCATTCGACGTAGTGTTCGATTGTGCCATTCACACCAAAGAGGTATGTTTCGTCGTTACCCATTCTATATACCGCAGTTCTCATGTAGAATATGTACCCCTTTCTTAGGGTACTGTCATTCACGTCCACAAGCGCTATAGTGCTTTCGCGGAATTGCATGCAAGACTGCGAACCCTACTCCCGGTAAGCCTCCCAGCTTCATCTCTGTAATTGATTTGACATGCCCTAACGCGACTCAATTTCGATCAATAGAGAAGCAAACAGCGCTTTCTTCCATCCATGCCGCCCAAGTCTCCTCTTTCGAAGTTTCGCCCCAGCTTTCTGGAGCAACGGAGGCAACAGCTTGAACACTGGCTTCAATCAATATTGCTTCATCCAGACCTCGGTGGAAGTCAGATTGTTCGTGACTGGGTCATGGAATGACCATGTTTATCTGTGCTATTATTTTATACATGCTATGTCGTCATGCTTTCTCACATGTTTTAGATGTTTCCAGATAATATGTCAGACTTTTCGCCAAGGAAGAATACCGGAATTTGGTCGAGGGGAGCGTCAACCGTAACGAGCTCACCGCCCCGTCCAAGGTCTTTTTCCGTCCACCTAACCATCACCATTGGGCTTAGCGATTTTGCGTCTTGGCACTAGCAACCGACTCACCAGTGCGTCCAAGTGAAATTCTGTCTAGCACCATCGTCCGGGAGACGCGGAAGGTATACCTCCTTTTTAGTTGCTCCTTCGTTCCCCACAGGCGCGACAAGCAACCGCGATCCTTCCCGAATAGGTTAGGTCTGCAGACTGGATACCAAGCGGATTCTAAAACAAACGTACCGAACATATACTGGTGAACGATCAGAGGATCGTTGTTCGCTGTCCCGTTCACTACCCGAGGGTCACTGGAAAAGTCATAGTAGAGTGGCCTCATAATAGTACGACCCGATGCGTGCAGCATCTCGAACAGTCGTTTCACGTATGGGATCAATTGGTAACGCAACGCGATATACTGTGAACTCGCATTAGCTTGTTTGTCCGCAGATGGTCAGAACTGCCATACCTTCTTGATGATGACGAAATTCTCCTCGCCGTATGACCATGGCTCAGAGTCTGTCTCAGTCAGAGGCTGATACCTCGGTCAAGAAAACTCACCTCGTTGGGACACTGGTTTGCTAGGAACTGCGAAGGATCCAATGGGATATTGCAATCGCGGTCGCTGAATCGAGAACCAGAGATTAGTACATCATAAACAGCACACAGTATGCGAACGTACCCGTGAACTCGCATCTGAGTAGCCGACAATTAGTGTCGAGTCGCAAACGGTGCTTCAAGCTCACTCACATATGGCAGGAATACACCCATTGCCAACCAGCGAACAAACAGCTCCTTTCCCTACGAGATTCCTCAGTTTCAGGTGAGGTCGAAATTCTGCATGCACACTGACTGAATCTGTATCGACATTCAGCCCAGAGAACCCTCCGATGTCCAGCGTCCATGACGATATTCCAGATGCAGCGACAGAAACGCCGGCAGTAACCTGTTGCAATAACACGTCAAACCTGGACGACGTATCTCCGCTCCACAAGTATGAGCAAAAGCGCTGTCCGCCGACAAAGGTGCTTCTCGTGAGCGACATGAATTCACAACTGGTCGAAGATGAGGACGTGAGGTTGCGGAAGCCTTCCTCGATGGCTTGCTGGTGCAGCCAGGGGTAGATCTTTCCGACTTTTTCTTGAGTTCCGAGGAAGTATTGGGCGAAGGATCGGGCGTAGGGTAAGGAGTTGATTGCGTCCTGTCCATCTGTACATGTCATTCATTAGCTTCTCTTGCGAAACGGGTTAATGGGACCTTACTGTTTTCAAATGGCTCTCCAAGAGTACCGCCGTCGGCTTGGTCTATCCAGAAGTTATGTATCCCTTTGGAGAAGTAACTGTCGTTAAGTCGTTTCCCTGGAACGAACGCTCGTTTAGCCTCCCTCCCTTCCGGACAAGTGCAGATTACATTACACAGGAACTCCCTAGCTGCGGGATTAGTCGAATCGATCAACCGCGTATATACCCCAGCGAACGAATCTTGAACTCCAGGTCCATCTCGTGTCGTAGCAAGCAATCCTTCCATTTGCATTGGAATGTAGTTGACAGAGAGGTCTTCGACGCTGGGCCATAGTGAGACCATCATTTCGGCTCCCGTGAGTTCATTGACTCGTGCTGCCATGCCTTCAGGATCAGGCCAGAATTCGGGATTGAAGGACCAGTCTCCTTGGAACTTCCAGGCGAAGAAATCTGGGCAAGCAAGTGTTCTCAGTAAAGCCGCGTAATGAATTTTTTCTGGTACGTACCCACTACTATCAGAGACACATTCACTTGTTCGTCATGGAATCGCTGCGCAAGGTCGAGGATTTGGGTCTGGTTATAGTACCGCAATTTGGACTGTTGATAGCCCAAGATGAAGTCCGGAGGAGTAGGCTGACGACCTTATAAATATGGATCATGAGATGCTGACTATCAATACAAGGACCACTCCGGGAACAAACCTGTTACAGCAGTGAATTGTTCTTGCAGTGCATCATAGTCTCCTGGTTGTGCTGTAGTGCTGAAAATACTTTGGCATCATCGCGGAGTAGGCTGCTCGAGGTCACCTACACGTAATAATCGACGACGGTAGCCTCGTCGACCGCAAGTCTCGTCCTCAGAGGACTAAATTCTAAAGTTACGGTCATGAGGTGTTTGACAACGAATATCTACACAAGTCGACGACGCTGAACTCACCCAATTTGCCTTGGCCGGGCATATTGAAGAACTGCAAATAGCCCTTGTTCGACATATACACGGGCAATGGTACATGCGAATTATAGTTGATCAGATCGATGACTTGGCCCTTCTTATTCACCGAATTGTCTTTGCAGCACGCTTGCTGTCCAGCTCCGTAAATTTGTTCATCAGGTTCACTCGTGAAGGAGAACTCGGCAGCAAAACTAGAAGAACGGAAATCCTGTCTGTAGTATCTCGCCGGGAGGACCTTCGTGTCGGTGTACTCTTGAGTGAGTAGAGTCCGAGAACCATTCGGTTCGACGCGGAAGAAGGTCAGCACGCCTGTTGATAGTTCAGCGGCTAGGTTTCCGTTGCGTAGTGTCGCGCTGCCATGGAAAGGTACAGTCTGGTCGTGGGCGAGGCCTGCATGCCCTCCAGGGCCGTCAAGGGGTGGATCTATGAACGCAGAGGATTCGGTTCCCGAAGGGTCTCGCATAACACTTGCGCGAACGCGTATGCCATGGGGTCCGAAGGGCTAGTGCGAATATTCAAGTCTTAATCCACTCAGGTTACGAGGAAGCCCAGACATACCTGGATGAAAACCCGTTCAAATCCGTTTTGCAACTTGATGCCTGTAGAGTTGGGTTGAAAATAGTTATTGTCGCCAGTGTCCCCTGCAGCACTGACACCCAAGCATAGGGTAAGCACGGAGAACACTCCGTGCATGACGGCGGGCAATTTCATCTTGCAGAATACAGAGAAAGAGCTTATATGTGAATCAATATTCAGGGACGCGAGACCGGCGAATCAGAACGCCTTTTATACGATACGCATGTAGGTCTGAAATGTCGATAGAAACGGGTACGAAGTACGTCATAAAGCTGCATGCTGCTTTAGCGGCGGACCGCAAGCCAGAAAGAAGGCCTTGACAGGTGTCATCTGTGCGAGTTCAGGCTATAAGCGATAGTATTTCGGTCAGCTGTCCCTCCCACCCTCCCATGAGAGCACGAGAAGGAGGTGTCTCACTGATCGTGCCACAAAGCAGAGCCGATCCGACCATCTTTTCATGACATCAGCTATACAGAAGGGCATGATAATCACTATACTCACCTAGAACGCGTGCGGAGTCTAATGCATCGCGAGACTTTTCTCGGAAAGTGTATCTGGAACAATTTGTCAACGCCCTCGCCTGCTACACGGTTGTCTTGAGAAGAATTCAGGCGTGGTGCTTAATATTGAGATAGGAATGAACTTCGACCGAAGAGGACAGGAGAAGCTAGCGAACGATTAAGGGGTTGTCAATATTGGGTTGATTTGGTTTTATCATATTGAACCCCAGGAGTTACAAACTCGCACTACATATACCTTTGTCGCAGTATTTTGGCTTTCATGTAAGTCTCAGTTGGTCATCGCATCCGTGAATGGGGTGGTAGCAATACCGAAGCGACTTCCAGCACTGTCGAACACAGTGTAGAATCGCTCCAAGAAGGTCATGCCGTCTATAAAGTCAAGACCTTCTCCAGAAAGCGAACCTATGTCACCAACGATGAGGTAGACGAAGTCGTCGGTTCCTCCGATAGCGGCATTGAGCTACATGAGGTTCAGTGACTTATAGGGAGTGGCATAGAGAACGGACGTACTGCGCGGGGCCACGCCTGAGCATTGGGCGTGAACTCGAACGTTTCCTAGAGGGTCGTCATCTCGATAAATCTATCACATTCGTGAAAGATACGAGACTCACGTCGCCGATGGTAAAGAATAGACTCTCCAAGTTAGAGAATTGATCAGGTGTCAAACGGAGCAATCCGGTGTTATTATCGGGGACAGCCCCCGTCAAGGACTGATATGTTGCAAGGGCATCTAAGCACTCCACATAAACACGATGTCAATTGATTCACAAACTGATAATACGAACCGCTGGCAATGAGAAGCAGAGTAGTTCCAGTATCAGTTATCCCCGATGTGGTGGCAAGAATGGGGGTCTTTGCTGCTCCATATGCAATTGACTGGTCGATACCTACAAATTCACTCGCCGGGGAAGTGGTCGTGATAGGGCTAACGATGTTGATCTGCTTAGCTTCGCTTCTCATCTGGATGGGGAAACGTCTTACACAAAGTTAATATCCCCTGTGAATTTGCTGGTATCGACTCCTCCAAACGATATTTCTCCATTGGTTACCGAGAGGTCCGTAGTAGGCTCGAAAGAGATGCCGACGAGAGCGGAGTCAATCAAGCCTTGGCTAAAGGCGTTGTCTGTAACGGTAGGGATGCATGCAGTAGCCTCGGGGAATAGCGTTCCTACAACATACCTTGTCAGTATGGTATCAATTCGCGACAGCACCAATAATCGTACCACACGTCAGGTCGGTAGGACCAATGCTAACAAATGGTCAGATACGAATATCACAAGTAGGGGAACACACCTACCCAACGATACCATCAACACCATCGAAGCCTGCATCTTCTAATGCCACGCCGAGAGATTGGTTCTCAATGACCAATCCAGGTGCAAGAGTGACTTGGTCGACAACCTCTTGGCCTATCTCACTACCATGAGTATCACTTTTTGGGAACTGCTCATGGACGAGTACCTATGACGAATCCGGAACCATATTGGACAGCCTGGGAGTTCGTTGGAAATCATTCAGAAAGAAGGGTCGCAAGATGAGTTACTTACGACTAGATTGGGTGTGATTTGTGTTGTATCAGTGACCGTGAACGCTTTTCCTGCACCGACCCAGGTATTTGAGCTTCCCGTATCGATCAGGAGGCTGACTGCGATAAGGGTTAAGCAAGTCAATGTAACACCCAAGTATCAGAACTCGAACACGGCGTACAGTTAGTGGGAGGACTCCCGACGCCAACCTGACGATGAGCGGCGTACAGACATTAGTGTGTTACGACAGTATGATTGATTGCAGCCCGACATACATTTAAGACATAGTCAACGGCCTGGTTGGTCGCAGGAACACCAAATACGGCATCGTTGGTGGTTCTATTATGCGGCTGTACCTTAGGCCTCGTCTTTAAAGCCTTCGCACGAGCCTGATCCATCTTGACCATATTGGCGGCCCCTGTCAAATTGAATCGTCTCGCTACCGAGAGCGTGATAGGGCTATCCCGGATGACGACCGGAGATGCAATCGCATCCACGAGGAACAGGAGAGACACAAAGAACGGCGGAAACATCTCGAAAGGCAGGGGTCCAGGCAGTGAGCGAGAGACTATCCGAGGAGCCTGATGAGTCTTCGTGTTGCCTCTTCGTCGTCCTCATATACTTCCTCCACAACATGCTCGCTAAGCTGAACCTTGAGAATGCTTGCCAAGAAGAAGCTCGCGTGACGATATCCACATGAGTCGTAAGAATGGATCAGAGCTTGTTCAAGAGACGAAAGTATACCGAAGCGTGATAGGAAGCACCGTAAAGATAACGGCGTGTGAGAACAGAGACATTGCCTGCAATTGGTTTGTTACACGAGTGTACTTCGAGGAATGGATTGAAATAGCGAAGATTTTCCTTGCTGGCAGAAACCATCCATCCGCCGCAGTACGGGTGCTATCTCAACGTTTTAGCACTCCATATTGCATGCCCACCAACGCGGAAAGACGTCAAGAGTTACTATTCCAGTAGCATGGCTGATCAGCATAAGAGTAAAGATACCGTTGAACTTTACTAGTAGCGGCTCTCCGTAACGGAGGTCACATGTGAGGGAAACAGTTCGCAGGAATAATGCGAAGACAGAGAGATGTTCAAGGCGAAATTTAGTTGAACCAAGTTCCAAGGCGTTTTAAACGCCATCTGCTACGATCGATCAAAGTGGTAGCCGTTGTGGCGCATGTTTACCAAACTCCCAACAGTCGAAAGGGCCTGGATCACGCTGGACAAGCTCTAGCTGATATTCGATAACAATCCACGACTTTTGTATACAGACGGGAGATACAGGGTAGATACAGAAGTAACTGATACACAAATAGCTTCAGGAGCGAATATTTCACCCAATCTGGGCATAGGTGTGCTGCGTAGTGGCGATAGCAAACTCGTTGTTACCGGTATCATAGACGGAATAGAACCTCTCCAAGAATGACATTCCATCGATGAAGTCCATTCCGTAGCCGGTGGGAGTACCAATGTCGCCGACGATAAGGTACACAAAGTCGTCGGTTCCGCCAATAGCAGCGTTCAGCTGGAAAGAAGGGAAGGTCGGATGAATTAGTTGGAGTCGAAGCACTTTCTGGAGGAAGTAGAACGTACCGCTCTGGGCCAGATTTGAGCATTGGCTGTGAACTCGAAGGTGTCCTATGAAAATATGAGAATATCAGACCGGTTCCCGTCTTGACGATACTGCGAAATGCTCATACCTCTCCAATGTGGAAGAACAAACTCTCCAAGTTCTTGAACTGTTCGTTAGTCAAGCGGAGCAGGCCAATGTCAGGGTCGACTTCAGCACCGGTCGCAGCTTGGTACGCCTCAAATGCATCTAATTGCAACCCCAGCATTTAGGTGGGAAGCCCAATGACATCATACGACGTGAGTACTCACCGGTTGCAATCAGAAGAAGGGTTGTTCCGGTATCAGTTATTCCAGCGACGTTGTCGAGGATGGGAAGGTTTTGAGATCCGTAGGTGATCGTCTGGTTGATGCCGACGTACAAGCTGGAAGGGTATGTCGACGTAATGGGTCTGCGGGAGAGGAATTTTGAGCATTGAGCTATATCGGCCAACCCGCACGTTCATGAATAACTCACACAGTGGTAAGTTTGCCAGTCATCTTGCTCTCATCGATTCCACCAAATGTAATCTCGCCGTTGTTGACGCCGTCCATGCTTGTCGTGGGGACAAACGAGATGCCGACCTTGTGCTCAGGAATAAGACCCTGATAGTACGCGTTGTCGGTAACCGTAGGAATGTAGCTCGTCGTATTGGGGAATAGGGTATCTAAATAAGGATAATTCTCGTCAGGTGCTGTTCTGAGGTCATAGAACTGCCGCGGAGGCTTACCGTATGTCAGCACCATAGGACCGAGACTAAGAAGAAGCAAGGTCAGGTGCCTCCTACCTCCCATGCAGATATAGACGCACCCAAGAATACCGTCTACTGTATCAAACCCTACAGCTATCAGGGAAACACCCAATGATTGATTTTTAATTGTCAAAGAACCCATGGTGAGGTCGTCAATCCATTCCTCCCCTGACGAAAATTCAAGTCAGCTTGCCCGATGGTAAGTTTGGTTCCCACGAAGATCAACTCACCAAGCATAACACCTGATCCATATTCGATGGCCTAATCATCGAATTGAGTCATTTTCTCGTTAGGCATGCGATGATGAGGTCGAAACGTACGAGACTTTGGTTAGTATCGACCGAACTCGGAGGAGGTTGGGTGGCGAGTTTCTTCGCGCCAAACCAGGTATTTGAACTTCCAGTGTCAACCAACAACGAATCTACGCGAACTGTCAGCTAATTATCATACCAACACTCCGATATCGATGACGTACAAGCCACAGGTGGTTCTCCAACGGTGACCTGAAGCTCTATATCAGTACGAAGTGCTAATAAACACAGTGGAATGCGGCACATACATTCACGACATATTCAGTCGCATAGCTCGTACTGGGGATTCCAGTCGAAGCTCCACTAGCCAATTTTTCAGGCGTCAAATCGCCCTTGTTCTTCCGCTGGCCTTTCGTCCTCAAGCTCTTGGCCCGAGCCTGGTCGACCTTCAAAACGTTCGCAATACCAGTAGCGTTGACACGCTTGGCAACCGGGAGAGTTATGGGGCTATCGCGGACGACGATAGGTTTTGAGAGAACCTCAAGAGAGAGGGTGGCCAAGAGGCCGAGCAATAGTGAGAGCCGAGCTATCATGTTGGTAGGTGGGTTGGGAGGGCCAATATACCGGTGCCAGAGGACCAATGCAAGCTCTGGAGGAACATGATCGTTGTCCAAGCCAAAGATCCTTTATACCAGTTCGTCGGAAGATCATTCAATCCCTGTCGTTGTGGTACCTCATGCTCCTATAGACTTCTGTCGCATTACAACCCCGCAAGATGCGTATCGTTCGTTCAAGAACGCCGAAGAGCTTACCCCGCATGGACATTCAGCAAGAACTCGATTGGTCACGTACAGCGGAACGCCGAGAGCTGGATGGGCTCACGTCGCTCGAGCACCTTGCTGGCAAGGCGGAGTAAGGACAGAATGATCTCAACGAGCATGAACCTTCATGATATCTGCGAGATTAGTCCTACGTTTCAATATGTCTTTCTCCGACTGCATGACCATGTCACCGTATGGCTTCAAAGGGCTTCCAGGAAGCATGCCAAGCCAACAAACCTATGCATGGTTGCGAGAGGAACCATATTCGACGTTTGTATAGGACTTTTGAGCGTCGTTTTCAGCTTATCTTGCGAGAAGACGGGGCGGAGATTTGGAGGCTGCTGATCCGTATGAGACGAATGACCAGTCAGGAGACAGGTATTATGCCAGTGCATCGCGGTTGAATGGACGAAGTCGAAAATAACTGCTAGGACCCCACTTGCGTGACGACTTAATGCATGTCCGACTTTCTGCGAGACGATGATGAAAGAACGGCGCGGTTCCGATGAAGTTGTAAAACTAGGTAGAAATACTCACAGAATGGCGGGCACGTGAGATAGCAACCTATAGAAGAATTCAAGTCGTCAACACAACGGTTGGGAAGACGTACCGTGCCTCGGGTTAGTCGGTCCGTGTATGAATTGAACTAAGTATCTTCAATTCTCCAACAATGAGACCCATATAGGAATAACTCGCGAATATCGATACATGCGTGATAGACCCAACACCGATGTGACCAAATATTACGCCCTAATACCCATAGGAAAAGAAAAAAAAAGGAAGAGTACCAGTACAAATGCATCGAGATGAAGCCTCGTATTCCCGCTCATGCTTGCGCGACCAGTTCCTGTAGGAAAGGATACCTAAATGAGGAAAGCAGAATGACCGTCAACGCCACGATATTCCACCGCACGAAGCAAACGAGAAGGAGAACTACATACTCGTGATCTCCGAGAAAACCTCTTTGCTTGCTGACCAAGTCCGCGAATTGCGAGTACGTTAATCCAGACGTTCGAACGAGGTCGCGATAGTGTGATAGCGCAATGTCTAGAGGCGTCGAATCTCTAGGTATTCTGTGCACGAGGAGTTAGCGACGATCCGCGAGTTATGGCCAAATAGAGTACATACAGATCTGCGAGCGCTCGATTGACGTCCAAGATTGTCACGCCGTCGGGATTGTGGACAGTCAAGAACGTCTGGCCTTCGGCATCTTCAAAGTTCAGAGACTCCATTGGGGGGAACGTAGCAAATGCACACGATGCATTCGGGTGCGAGCACAAAGGGCCGTACTGCATGGATTTCGACTCGGGAAACGTAGGAAGATGCGTCAGGAGAATGAGACTTGTGTCTGGGTACGGCACAAACGCCGCAGCATCCTCGGAGGGCAGGTGATTGAAGTGCAGATAAAAGTAGAGCGGATGCAGGATGACCTCAGGCGGGGAAGGATGAGGACTTCGAACTGTCGTACGAGGCGAATGCCGATAGTGCTCAGCTGGTGTTCGACGCGTCAAGGCTGTGTGGATCGCAGGGATCTTCGACAGGACTTACCGAAGCACTCGTTCGCGTTTATACAGCTGTAAATCTGGCATCTTCGAGTGTGAATTGCCAGAATAAGGGCAATCTCCCTCCACAACAGTGGTTCGCTCGGATTCCCGCGTTTTTTGGGACGTCCGAATCCAGCGCTAAAACAGGCCAGCTGCCAGATGCGGTCGTCCTTCGAGTACAGCTCCCGCAGTCTGCGGCAGGTTTGAGAAAGCGCGACGTGGGTGGAAAGATCGCCGCCGATGATTTGGTGGATGCAAGAAAATATTTCGTCCGAAAGCCCTCCCAACTGGTCGGGAGGAGAAGCCATGGGAGACGAGCACCCGTCGGTATGTTGCGGGTCAAGAACAAGAAGGGGTGGGTTCAACGTTGTATATGCAAGTACGCTGCTTTGCCGACGCGTAAATGAACAGGAGCACTCTCGTTTCAAGGTCACACGCAAGGGGGTACCATGGTCTTTTTGGCCACGAGAGAGATGCCAAACTCGACCGAATGGAAGCTCCGCCGCCACGTCCGAATTGGGCCCGGTTGTCGTCAAAACCACTCAGGCTCCCTGGAGTCCGCCCCACGGCATACAGAACATGGCCACAGACACGGACAGAAAAACCAATGTAGAGAAAATTGAAAGAGCAGATTGCCTTATCGTCAAGTCGACATGAGAGAGTCTTTGTAAAGTTGGTGTTGCAATTGGAGTCGGCCGACGTCGGAGCTAAGCATATCCTCTTCCTGGCGACTTCCGAACACACCCGCACGCGCGCCACGAAAGGCAACCGTCGTCGAACGTTCACTTCTACCACCCTCTCCTGCCACTTAACCTCCTCAAGTCACTTATCCTACATAGCTACAGGATCTTGAAAAGTTTCAATAGCTATAGACTATCTCTTGCAAACGAGCTTGACTTGTTCCGACATCAATTGCCGCCCTCGTGATCGCCTGCACCATGCGCGCACTCACAGAGTTACTCGGACTCGGACAATTCAACATCAATCGCAACGAGTGCCGAGCAGGGTCCGGAGGGACAAGACAAAAGCCGCAATAAATATTACTCGGCATCCCGAACACGATCAAGCCTACAGCTTCCGCAGCCGGTGACCCATGGCGAAACGGGCCGAAGAAGAGAATTAATTGTGTCACTTCTTGAAGCTATAGTCGGACTGTCTTTCGACTGCAAGTTTCAGTAACAAGGATATATAGATGAGCCCCCAAAGCCAATACTCGTTACTAGCTCTGTTACTGTGATGATCAACACCACTCGTTGTTCTTCATTACGTTTCGAGCTACCGCATATCGCCCCAGTCAATGAGAATGGTTTCGCGATTTACCTTTTGTACACGGGTCAGATTTGCGCGACGGGAGATGTGAAAAAGAAGGGACGCACCAGTACGATCCAGTGTGCATGTCATAGGAACGCGCCAGAATATCATCAATGATGCGACGAGCCTCCAACTGCGCACTACAAGGTATGTTATATTCAGTACACCAAGTAACGCGGAGGCAATCTCCGAACTTACAGTTCGCGAGCAGCGATATACCTGTCACCCCGTCTGTTCATAGCGGTCCCACCGACTGGTGCGATAGGGCCACCGTTAGCAGCGTTGGATGCCGGAGAAGCAGCCGGCGCTGGGGCAGCTGTGGGAGTGGCTGACGCACTCACGGGTGAAGATTGAGGTGCACTCGTAGGGGTGGCAGTCAACAGTGAGTTCTGTATACTGATCTGACTCATTTGAGCGTCATTCAGTTGCTTTTGTTGTTGAGCCCTATGATTGCGAGGTCATATTCAGTGACATATGCGTTTAAGAGGAAACAAAACGACCTACTGTTGAATACCCTGCCATAGGCCAGCACCGGCCTGGGCAGCGGCCGCACCATTTGCCACTATGCTAGTTCCGGTATTTATCTTGTCCAAAACACTCGAACCTGTCCCACCGGACGGCTCAGTGGGCGGAGTCGCAGGCTTGTCTGCAGCCACTGGAGGGGGAGGAGCTGCCGGCGAGTTAGGCTTGACGGGAGCTGGGGTAGGCTTGACGACAGGAGGCTCGGGCTTTGGAATAGACACTAGAGGTAGCTTAGGGGCAATTGGCGGCTCCTTCACGGGAGTGACCGGCTTGAGCGGCGTAGCTGCCGGCTTTGTCTTACTACCACCAAAGCCTAAGAACCTAGCCTCGAGGTCTCTGGCCTCCATTTGCCTACAGATAATTTCAGACCAATATGACGGAAACAATTAGGGGCTGCTTACGAGTCAAGGGGAACAGCAAATCCGGTCAAGCTGGAAGCTGCGACAACCGAGAGAATGATAGCGGAGGAGTAGCGCATGCTGTCTGATAGTCTGGAAGGAATGAGAGAAACGTGGAAGAAGCTGGTTGAATTGGGTGGTCGTGAACGTCGTGAAATAAGGAGCTAATAAAGGGAAGTGAAGTATGAACGAAAGGAAATCAAGGCTACGGGGAAGAACGATGAGCTCGAGGATCATCGACGACAGGTCGCGAAGGCACTCACCGACCGGCACCAGATTGCGTATGAGGCTTTCAGTGAGCTGGGGGCTGAGGTTTCTGCTCACAACTATACCTCTTTTTATACCGAAAAATAGTGCGCTGGTGACTCTGGTATGCCCTTGCAGTACAACCCCTGAGTGATGCAGTATCAACTCGGAATGTCGAGACAATGCGCGTAACCAGGGATTCTCAATGATCATCATACTGCCATGCGCGCATTCAGGAAAAGAGAGAGGTCGGTAGCGTTGATACTATCAAGGCCTCCGGGCGTAACGTAGAGAAACCAGCCTAAGGGTCGTACTGGCTGTATAGTGCATCAACGATTACCGGGCTTGGACTTGAATGCCAGTGCTTGAGCGGCGATGGGCGACATTCAGCACATGGAACGAGGCAAATTGTACCCTGCGGATGCTTACGCCCTGTGATAGGGACTGGACAGGTCTAGGGAGAATTCCTCAGATTCAAGCGTTAGAAGGTATGCATTGTGGTTTCTCTAGCGACGGAGCGACGGCGCATAATCATTAGGAGAGGCGTCTTAGGTGATTCGGATACCTGTTACTGTATCAGATATAAGCCAGAACCCCAACCATGGCGAAAAACAAGAATATTTGCATTGTACCTACGAAGAAGTAATCGGGGGCTTCGGGGCTGAGGCTAGTAGTATTCGGTGCTGGCATATCTATCGATATGGTTCACCTTTCATATTTTATCCGGAAGTTCCTCGGGGTAGAAAGACACGATTACTATGATTCTTTCCTAGACTTGAAGAGCAAAGTACAGGTTTGGTACAGAGGTGCAAGGTAGAGCGACTCGGCTCAGCGGCATCAAACCTTAGCGCCAGTATGTAACGGGAACTGCCGTGGGAAACCAAAACGGAAGGTGTTCAAGTATGTACGAAGTTTGGATTCACACTTAGGTGAGTTAGGTTCACTCTCCCTCCAGCGTACTCTGTCATTTGTGAATCTGAACTGCCGCAGCATGCTCAAAATTGTGTTCAGTGCTTGAATAAAAAAGAAGACATATTTTGATATTTTCGGCACATGTAACACTTTTATTGTTCACATGCCTAGCGTTACGCTTCACAGAACAATTTATTGTTCAAATTCCATAGGGGCCGTTACGCGTTACGAACACTTAGTCGAAAAACTACAGTACACCCTTGACCTTGTCTACACGGTAACTGGTGAATCCGTCAATATGCCGTCCGAATGGGAGCTCTGGTTCGTTCCACCTCCCTCGAAGTTTTGGTTATCCTTTGCACCATACCGGAATTATTCCTTGGAGCACGGCTTTGACGTTCGAGGGAAGGACTTGAACGCGGGAGAGGAAAAGTTTATCTTGAAGGAGGGGATGATATGTCTGCTGAAGCGTCCCGGAAAGAAGGATGTGCGTTTCACAGTTCCGGTTCTCAAGCGCGAGGAGCGAGCGAACTATGATACTGACGACGTTATCGACTTTGACTTTCCGGAGATGATTCCTGAACAGTGATACTCTATATACTCACACCTTTCATGATTGACGGCTGAACATTTTCGCTATACCTGCACCTAATTCAACCTCTATATGTTGCCGTTCTCTTGTCATATTTATTTGCACATCTGAGTCGCGTGGCTCCGCTCCTGTCTAATAATGAGTTATTATCGGCCGTTTTCAATCGCTACCAACGCGTCTCCAACCTCAATGCATCAATGCATCTCTATGTGAAGCCTTTCGTAGCCTATGACATTGTCTGGATATGCTACAAAGAATGTCCACATTACAAGAATATATATGTGAGCCCCCAAAGCCAGTACTTCCTTCGCTAGCCTGGATACGACAACCATACTACCCACGGTTCAAGGCCTTCCGCGCAACGTTGCCTTGATCAATCAATCACACAAACTCGAGTCTCTGATTTATCTTGAGGTATTACTCAGGTTCGCCGACTCGAGAGGTTAGGCTCAGCGAGAACGTACCAGTCATTCGCACTTCTCAATCTTAGGATCGCGCCAGGATCTCTTCAATGATACGACGAGCATCCAACTTCGCGCTACAGTGCATAATATCTCAATGAACATGCAAAGAAAAAGGAGAGAGAAGAGAAGCTCACAGATCCCGAGCATCGAAGGCTCTCTTTTGGCCAGCACCAGGGGCCGCAGTCGGTGTTGCACCTGCGGCTACGGATTGAGGCGGGGTTGTGGGTGTAGCGGTCAACACCGAGTTCTGTACACTGATCTGGGATATCTCAGCAGTTGCAAGAGCACCATTTTGTGAGGCCCTGTTCATCAATATCCAAGTCAGAATACAGTATCCACGATAGTTGACTGGGGGAAGCACCTACATTTGCCATTGGTTGTATGCATTGAAACCATCTAAGCCGAGATTCGCCGCCGTAGCACCTAGGCTCAACCAATCTCTACCTGTACCTGTCGGGGTATTCTGTACAGGTGTCGGGTTGTTATCAGGCTGACCAGGGGGGTTTCCTGAAGCACCACCATCGGGAGTAGGCGGTTTAGGCGCATTCGCAGGTGCGTTACCACCTCCTGGATTTGTGCCAGGGCCCGGAGTGCCTGAACCGAGATGACCACCTCCCTGAAGTGTTGGCGGAGGGGGTTTCTGTAGAGGGTTTGCCGGAGGGGGTTTAGGCTTAGGATCAGCAGGAGGTGGCTTGGGGGCTGCAGCAGGAGGGTTGGGCTTAGGGTCCGCAGGAGGTGGTTTAGGAGCTGCCGCAGGAGGTGGCTTGGGAGCTGCCGCAGGAGGCTTGGGCTTAGGATCAGCAGGAGGTGGTTTAGGAGCTGCCGCAGGAGGCTTGGGCTTAGGATCAGCAGGAGGTGGCTTGGGGGGAGAAACTGGCTTGGGGGGAGTTATTGGCTCTGGCTCTGGCTTTGGGTGAGATATTGACTTTGGCCTTGGTTTTCCGAATGAAAGCCTTCTTGTTTCCAGTTGACTGGATAACAGACCACGTTAAAGGCGTGCCGGCATAGTCATCTGTAGTGGAGATGCTTACGATTCAAGGGGAGCAGCGAAGCTCGTCATACTGGAAGCTGCCACGACGGAGAGAATGACAGCGAAGGAGAAGCGCATCGTGACTGGGAGTCTGGAATGTAAAGACGTGGGAAACGTAAGTGAAGCGAGTAGTCGTGAACGTCGTAGTAATAAGGGGCTAGTGAACGGAGGTTGAGTACAAAAGAAGGAAAACCAAGGCTATTGGGATGAACGATGAGCGTGAGGAAGGGTAGTAGACAGTGAGCGTACTCACCGACCGGCACCAGGTTTCGTATAAGGCTTGCAGTGAGCAGGGGGCTAAGGTTCCTGCACTCAAACGAACCCTGATTTATACGGTACTCCCAGGAAAAAAAGGTTCTTGTTTTTTCGTGCTTCATGCCATAGCAATAACAAACGACGCGTGAAGGCAGTATCAATTTGAATCGTAGAGAGAGTTGGAGACACAGCGGATCCACGGATCCCTGAAAATACGCATCCTGTTACTGATGCTGAAAGATGGTCTGGTGGAAACCTGACGTCGGGCCGTTGCCACCCTGATACTACCAACGCGCAGTGGAAACCACACATAGCGAACCAAAGCTCCACTGGCAGCGGGAATTCAACCCTGAAAGCTGAATTTTTCTGAGAAAACATTCTCTTTCAAATGGCCCTCACATAGATTTTTCCAAGTAGTGAACGTACCTTGGGATTGCACTGAAGGTGGAAGCTTCAGTGCGCCGAGATATCATCGTTGAACCTTCGGCTCAGTTCGCCATGCATGATTCCACGTCAAGGAACCGGTGGCAATTGCAACGAACATGACTCTACCATCCGAAGTCCGCAGTGACAAACCACATCTGGACGGTGTCGCGGTGCCGTCGCAGAGACAGAAACTATTCTTGTTCGTGACAGAGGCGTAACGGGGTCATATTTCAGTATGCTGCCATTGCGTGGAAGAGGGGTCTCCGCTGAAGTATCATGATCAAGAGGGTCGGTGTTGACAGATGGTGGCGGTATCTGGAGTACCAGGTCAAAGCTGCACTGACATGGCGTATGTATGAAATGCCGGTACCTATGACTGAACGCCCGTATGTACGACCAGTATCCAGGTGCCGAGTCCCGACATCGAGGATTCGACGCGAATTCTACGATTATTTTACTGCATCGTCTGCTGTGCGTCAGATGTCGGTGAATATGCGTAGGGTGGGTCATCTGGACGGCTCATGCAGACTACAGTCCTCCTTATTCTGCAACGAGAAGATGTCCGGATGGAAGAACACATTACCAACTCGGTGTCAATTTGGCCTGTTGATCCTCGAAAGAAAGCGACGAGTAGATAGGGTTGCTTACATATTGGTCTCAGCCTCCTTCACGCCGAGTCCGAGTGTCCTCAGTAACATATGCCATTCTCTATTCGACTGACCAAGCCCAGGATTCACGTAAGTACACCGAGTTGTCACGCACGCAAGCCTTCAGGATAGAGCTCTTTACGAACGGCGACAATTGCTGTCATTCAGTAGAGGAACAATGTGCTATCGAGGTTATGAAGCTTCTGGAGGCCTTGATGTATGATCGTGGTCAATGAGTGTGTCGAAAAGGGTCAAGTTGCGCCTCGTGTCGGCGAGAACGTCCAACGTGCCATATCAAATCGACAGCCGCCTTGCACTCTCACCACCAACTCTCTTTCCTATACCCCTTTGTAACTCGACTTTTCTTTCATTCATTGATTGTTAACCTAAGAAATACTGTTCTTTCATCGACATCTTCGCCGCGATGTCGAACAAATACAACAATAGCAGTGGCACTCCGCCGAAGTATGCTCGAAATCGCTTCTGTGCGACTGCAATGATGTTTAATGCATCTCGGACAGATACATAGCTGATTTCAGCAAGGCCATGGCGATCGAAGTGAGGATGTTGCTGAACGAGGTGGGCAAGCTTCGAGAAGAGAGGAGGCAATTACAAGCGTACGTCTTTCATGCCAATCCTTATAGGATCGTGTAATTGATTAGCGTCGCATCTTGCTCGTTTCAATTATGGCCTCTTTGGATGTGCTCATGTCGTTTCTGGCTCTCCTGATATGTTGCTGGTCACTTGCATTGAATACATGTCCTTGTTATTGGCCTCGATTGTATAGCGAAATCGCGGAGCTCATGGCAGTCAAGGCGAAACATGGAGGAGAGTTCGCTCAGGGTTGGCTGCAGAAGGTCAGTAATTATCCTATAATCAACACCTTCAACCTCTCCAACAATCCCTTTACCCATCACACAGATAGAGCCAGCACCAGAAGCCCCTCCGCCTCCAGAACCTCCCATGATCGAAGACACACCACCCGCCCGGCCTGGTTGGCGAACGGTATACAAGAAACCAGAACCACGAAGGGCTCACAAGAAAGCTTTGCCTGCTCCTGCCCCAGAACCTGAGCCTCCAGCACCTCAGAACGTGCCTGCATGGGCACAGTGGAGACGTAGGTAGTTCTCGTCGGGGTTTATCCTATTAGCGGTTTGCTAACTATTCTCATGCTGCTTCTTCGTGCTCGTGTTGTGTATATAGCTGATCCGTTGTATTCGCCTCAACCGAAACGAGGAAATGGCACGAATCCTTTACCTTCCCCTGCTCCACCTCAGAGACTCGGTCTTTTCGGTATGTTCCTGCCGTGGCTTTCTTGCATACTTCTGTCTGACAATCGACGTCTATAGGTCCTCCGACACCGCCTCCTTCGTAATACTTACAGCGCAAGAATTAGGGCACCTGCCGCAGCATGATACTTGCTCATAAACCCAATTCAATGTCAACTTGTATGTCCATTCGCGTTTGTCGACTGGTTCACTTATCGTGCTTATATCCATAATTGTATCTCGTTCTCACATGTACAACACTTGTCTTCAATGTCCATTCCAATTCTTATTCTTTCATTGGTTCTCTTAGTCGTCGTTTTCCTCTTCCCGTTCGAGCTGCTCTCTTATGTTCATCCCGTGCACGTGACCCGAATCTTACTTACGCCCAAAGGTTTCTTCCTCCACATGAATGTGCAGGGAGAAGAATAGAATGAAATGTAGGATAGCCGTATACAAATATGTTGAACAATAACGATAAACTAGCGCCGCTGACCCACAAACCAGGACGACAAGAAAAGGAGGTATAGCCAGCACACCAGATGAACCAGAGAAAATAGAAGATGATGTTAGGTGTATCGCCGACTCGGAAGAATCCATGAATTGCTCAACATGGGGCGTAAAGGATATCCAGAACATCCTCTCTTCGGCCTGTAAGAAGTGGATCAGAACGTCTATAGTGATACAGGATCTACCGGACTTACATTGAGGGAGTGTCGGGCCAGCATGACATCGGCTGTAGACCTCGTTCACTGCAAGTGCCGTGATCTCCACAGTGAGTCACACAACATCTTCGCGATCTCGTCTTCTTCTTGCCGTTCTTCCTCTTCCTCTTCGACATCTTCGACGAGTGAGAAAGGGATCGCGAATACCCGGCGACCGCATAGTTTCTCTTTGTGTACGAACACGCTATCTCGGATGGAGCTCGTGCTGCTGGAAACGTAATCTGAGGAGACGAACGACGATTCTTTTGGCTGTCGCGGACAATGTCAGCATCGGTATAAGCGCAGAGAATGCCAGATGAAGGCATACCACAGTAGAATGGGTTCCAGACGACGAACTGTGTGACGAAGCCGAGCTCACGTTGGGAGAGTCTGTGATCGTATTCGAATACGAGACAATATCGGAATCCTCCTCGGCAGCCCAAAGTTGACTTTGGTCAAAATCCACGTCCATTTCGTCTGAGTCGCGGCTCAAAAGGTTAAGCAGAAACGACGGCACGAAGGAAGGAGCAATACTGTGAGTGGAACCAGATCGGAAGCCCATAGTGATTGTGCTAGTATTCGAGCCTATACCAGAGGGGAGAGTGGTGAAGCAGTCTTGAACCCAGAGAAGTGCACCGCAAAATCCACTGTATAGAACGCAGTCGTCCGACATAGTAGGCAATACTGGAAGACGAGAAGTAACAGTTGAGAGTGCCTTCTTGGACCAGCGGGTTAAGATGGAGGCGGAAGATGCAGCATGGTTCAGTACAGAGCAGATGAGCGCACAGGACGTAGAGCAGGGTTGCGTATAAGAAGACTCTTTTCCAATCTGAGTAGGAGAGCCAGCGGGGCCCCGGGTACAAAATCCGAACGAAGGAAGTAAGTCAAGTACCGCGCAGACATCGCGCCGAGTTCGAAGCCCCAAGACCTCGGCCTCGTTGAAGGTGTTGCGTCGTACGACCAGAACAAAAGGAAAGTGGTGAAAAGGATTGAAAGTAGGAATGGTATCACACCGACGCTTGGAATAGGTGACACATCGGAGACGATGACGAGGAAACATAGCGCTGCACTTATGTGCGAGATCATCTTCTTGTCTTGAAGCTGGTCGAGAATTGGGAAACGAATGTAAAATTCCTCGTTGGAGGTACCTAGTGAGAAGAGAGGAACACGAAGGGGGATGTGGTCCTGTTCGACTTTGTCAGACGACCGACGAGCCGGAGAACGAATCCGAGATTCAGACCAAAACACCTTCCTAATCGAGACCAACTTGAACATTCCGGCAGAGGACGCTTGCTATCCAACAATAACCCAGAGAAGTACGAGTCGGACACAAACATGTAATGTTACGGCACTGTAGTCGAGTCATATGTCACCGTATGCAATCCCATTATTAATGATACAACTTCCCCCGTCACTTGGGGGTCCCTTGAGGAATAGGTAGTATCGTCGGAACCGATGGCTATTTGTGGCCTTCAACATTCAACTGGCATGAGTTACGCAAACCCGAAGTACTAGCACACGGTGTCTGGCGCGGCTGACTTTCTCGGGCACTCGTTGTTCCAAGGGCCAAGGGTAGAAGATACCATCGCGGACCACGGCGGGTCAGAATGAATAGTGATCCGCTTTTGACTGCGACATGCGCAAAGGAACAACCTGGAACGACCCAAGGTGCTTACTACTGAAGCGAAGTGGTCTTTTAAATCAAATGAACAGGCGATGTAAGGATCAAATGTGCGAACGAACTCAAGAAATACTCACCCCTGACTCGGAGAGCACATTGCTTCAGAATGGAGCCATCCCCACTCCTCGGCAATTGTTCAGCAGGTCGTAACTTTGTCCTGTAGTAAGCAATTTCCAGAATTCAAAAGCGGAGTTGCGTACAGTACCTTCATATCATGTATCCGATATTCTCTCAACAATTCAGGTACAATCTAGTATCTGAGAAGGCGGCAGGTTATTGCGGTTATGATCTGAAAAATAGCCCAATAATAGCGATTTACGCTTGAAGACGATGTCAACCAACGAATTGCACATTGCTTATATGCCGCAGAAGCTATATAAGGTGCGAGCAATGCAATGATCAGATGTGCGAAGCACAGCCGAAGTAATACCCACCCCTGGCTCATGGACGTACTGATCTCGTAGGTACCACATCCTGGTACGCGAGCCAATTTAGACATTTCTAGGATTTGAACCGCTTTACGTCCCAACGAGTTTGCATTGGCAAAGGCGAGACATGCGAAGCATTCCCAGCATAATTTGCGCAACACTAAAGTAGACTCGGAATTGATGGATAAGGTGTCAAAGCGGATGAGGATATCTCACCGGTACCGAAAGGTCTATGGGCGTGGGGGTTACACTAGTGTTCTCAGTCAGCCACTATGTTCGATACTAACACTCGTTAGGCAAAGTCTAGCAAGAAACTCACCTCATGGAGACTGCACGGGAGAGCGGCAGTGTGGTCGTCGTACACACAGCTATTCGCCGCAATCGCTCTGATTTGGTAGAAAAAGAGTCGTCCAAGTCGCAGGCCTACATAGCCAATTGGGGATTCATCAAGGTATCCGCCGCGCCGAAGGCGAACGAGTTGTCTCGGGGTCCGCTGTAACAACAAAGATATTTCATATAATGTCATACGAGAGCAGTGTCCCTCGGGCGTGGGTATTCGCATGATACGGAACAGCGCGCGTAATTCGGAGAAGAGAACTTCCTGGAGATGTTATTCGGGAAGCAGATTGGGGAAAGCCACCTAGAGTTACCTAGCCTACGTCCTGAACTTGACAGTTGTAATGTATTTTGCATTGCTGAAATACGCTGCGGTGGTTAGTACTCTATAGTGATACGAACACTACTAGCATGACAAAAGTATCGCGCTGGACCCACTAGTAATGAGCAGTGCTTTTGCGACGGAGCCATGAATCTGCGACACAACGTCCACAGATCTAGAGGCCAAATCGCCGCCTCGAAAAGATCACATAGCAATGTAACATACGACAGTGGTGCGAATGTAAACGCCTCCGATCATCGCGAGAAATGACGTAGTTGCCGCTGTGAAGCAACCTGAAGACTGAAGTTAGCCCAATCTCGACGACGCGGAGGTACATTACTCACGTCTGAGCTATATCGGTGTCGTATGTGTTTCTCGCTAGGCATAGAAACAACGCTGGTGGTATGTATAATCTTGGATGACTATTGCAGTGAACAGTGAGAACCATGGTCGGCTCTTTGACGGCCGATTGATACGAATGGAGACACGTCTACCGAGGGGAAGTAGGAGCCCCGGAGGTAAGAAAGTGGTACATACGGCACGATACTCACTTGAACTCCAGTGAGAGCGGCGCTCAGTGATCTCACCTTAGACGCGACGTAGGAATGGAGCGCGAAGCTTCATCGGCACACGTGCTCAACGAGTTCACTGCGCAATACCTCGGAGTTGTTTTGTCGCACAGTTAAGTCGCTGCTGGTGGCTGCCCATGTTCCCTTTACCTCCGCATAAGGTTCCTGGGTTTTGTGCCTGAATTTATAGGACCTCCGTCGCCGCTTGCGAATGGTTGTGAGCAAAGGTCTGTTGGAAGATATGCAAACTTGTTAGCAAATACAAATGTTCCCTCGGAGCCGGAAAGACTGTGGTACAGGACGCTGAGGCGGGATCTCCTCCGTCGGCTTGAACTGGAAAGAACGCATGAATCCTTTTCTATGAATAGGGAGAATATATATGTGTACACCTTGGGCCGGCAAGCCTTCAAGTTCGTTTCACTGATACATTGTCCGACCGAGGGTCTTTGATCTTCCTGAAAGCCGTAAACATATCGGAGAAATACATAAGTTAGATCATAGCTTGTGACGCACCTTGCACTAAGCCAGTTGTACGTGACTACTCCATGGCACTTTTATGAGCTACTGTCGGTGGCGGCACCGTGGCGCACTGGTCCTGCAACGCCGGGATTCGTCGGGTTATGTTGGCCGTCAAACTCCTTTAAGCTTTCAAAATATCTTGCTGAAAGTGTGAATCGTATAATGCTTCAAAAATGAACTTGAAGCGTTGAAAGAGAGGAATATCCAGGGACGACCTTACTCTACTGCCACTAGTCGGGCAATCCGGAAGAGACCGAACTATACTGAAGTTGCCTAAAATGGTAATTATCAGTGGTGCTGCCGCTGGTTACCAACCACCTCGCAGTATTTTTCGCTTGTTTCTCGCACAACGGTCCAACTTTTGGAATTTCGAGTCATTACTTATGGATGGTTGTAAGTTATGCACAGCCCAAACTGATGATGGAGCGCGGAATAGGATCAGTTTGTGTCTTTCAACTAGCACACGATTCTGTTGTTAGTGAGTTGTCGTTGAGTTGATCTGTCTCTTCGATATTTGACTTCACAGCAGATTTACGATATTGTCGTGAATGACGCTATGCTACTTTTGCAGTTATATAAAATCTTCATGACGTGCGGCCAATTCATTGTCGAGAACTAGTTACAAACGCGACTCGGCCGTCAACAGAGTCACCCTGCTATAGATACAAATCTTGCTTTCCGCCGTGTCTCACACGAAATCTCACGTCTAGAGACGTGGGTTGGAAGGCAAACAGTCGGCCTTTCTCATCGGGAGGCGTTACTCATCCTCTCCATTCTAAGCCGTTTGACTAGATTCGATGAAAATAGAACAGCAATGGCTTGACGTCTCGTCGGCGAGGGGTATTTGCAGACAATGGACGCTCATCTTCGAGTATATAAGTGCTCAAGATGTTATGGAAATCCTCAGTACAGGACAACTCAGCTCCTGTAGTAGGCTCAGCTTAGCAGCTCTTCATTCACTCATCCTGTGGAACCACAATGGCATTCTCTACTGGATTTCTCCGCGCAGTCTCGCTCGTGTTGTCACTGCCTCTGGCAGCTTACGCACAGAATGTTATCGGGCCTGTGGCAGACCTTCCAATCGTCAACGCGAACATCGCGCCTGACGGGTTCAATCGGTCCACTGTCCTTGCGGGAGGGACATTCCCTGGCCCTACGATTAAGGGCAACAAGGTAAAGCTCGTTGCTCGGACTTCAACGTGCTTGTCTTCATCTGATGTGTTTAATCATTGCAGGGCGATAATTTCCAAATCAATGTCATTGACCAATTGACGGACAACACTATGGATACGCCTACCTCCATCGTATGTCTGACAACATCATCAGCCATATTCGTTGTTCTGACATCTCCGGTGCAGCATTGGCATGGGTTGTTTCAGAAGGGGAGTAATTGGGCGGACGGTCCTGCATTTGTCACGCAGTGCCCTCTCGTTCCGGGGAACTCTTTCCTGTACAATTTCAATGTTCCAGACCAAGCGGGTAAGCAGTCCTGTTGACTACCATCGGGCTCGCTCTCATTGCTTTGTACCTAGGCACTTTCTGGTATCACAGTCACCTGGGTCTGCAGTATTGCGACGGCTTGCGTGGCGCGTTTATCGTATATGATCCCCAAGACCCTCAAGCAAGCTTGTACGATGTAGACGACGGTGATTACATATCACTTGGTACATACTGCCTCACTTTGACATACGTTCCCGCGAGTAGAAACGACCATCATCACTCTCGCAGACTGGTATCACATCCCCGCTAACCAGATTGTCGGCGCGCCGTGAGTTCCATGTAGTTTGATCACCATTCGCTCTGTTGACTATACCTTCTGCAGTGAACAAGACTCGACGCTCATAAATGGACTCGGTCGCTTCCTACAACCCGATAATACGACAACGGGTGATCTGGCAGTGATCACTGTGCAGACGGGCAAACGGTCGGTACCTGTTCAGATGATTCATTCTCTGCGGAAACGCTTAATGACAACGCTCGTTTCAGTTATCGGTTCCGTCTGGTCTCCGTCTCTTGCGACCCCAACTGGATCTTCTCTATTGATGGCCATAATATGACAATCATTGAGGTCGAGGGCGTCAACTCCCAACCACTCACTGTCGACTCTCTCCAGATATACGCGGCTCAGCGTTACTCTTTCGTGGTATGTATCACAGAAATGTTCCTACATACGCAGTCTCACACGAACTGACAATGTAAAAATAGCTCGAGGCCAATCAACCTGTCGGTAACTATTGGATTCGTGCGAATCCCGACCATGGTCCCGTTGGGTTCACCGGAGGTATCAACTCTGCGATCTTGCGATACGAAGGAGCGCCAGATGAAGAGCCTAGTGCTACCAATCCGCCTGTTAGCGTTGCACCACTTGTTGAGACAGACTTGCACCCGCTGGTACCTATGCCCGTGGTATGTCTTCTCCCGTGCGAGAACGGGTCCATGATTTCGTATTAACCGCTGTCTGCTTTTACAGCCCGGACCTCACCAGCCAGGTGTAGCAGATGTCGTTCAACCACTCGTTTTCGGCTTCGTTAGTCCAAATGCTCTCCCTATTTGATCTCGACATCTTGCTAACAATAGATGATTCTATTTACAGGACGGCGTCAACTTTACCATCAACAATTTCACTTTCGCCCCTCCGACTATTCCAGTGCTGCTTCAAATCCTCAGCGGTGCCCAAACGGCCCAAGAGTTGATGCCCACAGGAAGTATTATTGAGTTGCCATTGAACTCAGTGATTGAGCTCAACTTCCCCAACCCCGGCGGTGCCGTTGGCCAACCTCATCCATTCCATCTTCATGGCGTAGGTGCCTCGTTTCCTTACGCTCGCACTTCAAGATCTGACTCGACGATACTCGAATAGCACAACTTCTTTGTCGTCCGAAGTGCCGGAAATGCTAGCTATAACTACGGCAATCCCATCGCTCGTGATACTGTCAACACCGGTGTTGGTGACCCCAACGACTTGGTGACCATTCGCTTCGAGGTAGGCCCACTAAATCCGCACATCTTCATGTATCACTCCTTCATGCTTTTGTTTCAGACTAACAACCCTGGCCCTTGGTTCCTCCATTGCCACATCGACTTCCACTTGAACGCTGGCTTCGCCGTCGTCATGGCCGAAGGAATCAACCAGACTGCTGCTGCCAACCCTGTCCCTGGTACGTCATATCCTCACATACCTATATTTCTTCAAGTGACCGATGTTGTTCTCCTTCACACAGATGCTTGGCAGCAGCTCTGTCCTACCTACGACAAGCTTGAGAACATCACTGTCAGTAGCGCACCCTTCGGCGGCAGCACCATCGCGAGCGGCACTGCATCCGGATTCGTTTCAGGCAGGGTACCAAGCGGTAGTGCATCTAGGAGCATATCAGCCTCTGGAGGCGTATCTACCTCTAACACTAGACTTGTCACTAGCTTCACTGGTTCAAGCTCTGCCCCGGCCTCCAGCACCAACGCGTGAACGATCTAACTAATTGTCACCTTTTCTCTTTTCTCTCTCTTTGATTCAACTCACTACTCGTCAAGTACCCTCTTACGGGGCAAATAAGCCCAGCAGTCACTACATCCCTATTTATCCTCTGCCGAATGCTTATCATGTTCGTTTAATACGCGCCAGATTGAAAGGACTCGGTGATGATGTCAATTATATTCTTATTCAGAATATGTATGTATAGTACTGTGGTGTATTACGGTGCTGGCTCATACATGCTACGTTTTGCGCAGATGGGATAACGAGTGATTTTGAAAACGTTTATGACCTTGACGAAGCCGAATTCGCTTCGTACGAACGTGACCCCCACAATGGAGTAAGGAGGTGCAAGTAGCCTTCTCATAAAATCCATGAAATTGTCGTATCTATTGTACAAGAGAGGATAACGCAAAACAGAACGGCGTCATGTCCGAGGCATATGCATATCATCCGAGTCCAATCTCGTCAGCGTGTTCCTTTACCGTGATGGTTCAGCCAATATCTGAAGCAACCATACACAGCGAGTGTCCCAAATGCCGCCATCAGAGCGACCACTCGGGCATTGACGACCGAAGTTTCGTGTTCAACCTAAATCCACCACCATGAGTTATGTAGAATACAATAATACGTCGCGGTACTCACGACTGAGGTGAATGGAGAAAGCACCGGTACAGTAAAGTGTAAAGGTGTGGTCCATCGCGATGAGGAGGGAACAGTTCGCTCCTTAATCAATAGGTATACAATGACTGCGACAAGTGCAATCAGCCATGTAAGCAGTAAGAACTAATAACGAATTGTGAGTGCTAACTCTCAGGATGCAGAGTAATCAACTTACTGCGAGGCGTTCCAGTTTTGAATGTCTATCCTCGTGATGCTTCTGCAAAGAAGCAATTTCTCGCTTTATCCATAGTCAGGAATCTCGAGAGAACATGGCGCAGACTGGATTTACTCACTGCACGTTTGTCTTGTTCAACCTGCGTCATCGTGCGCAATTCCTCCGAGTAGCTTGCATTCGCAGACAAGAGTGTCTCGGCAGTTATAGCACGAGCAGCCCAGTACTGTTCCGGGGCACTCATTTGTCTCTGTGTTTTGGGAGCATGCATTGGAGAAACGTCATCGATGCTTGAGAACGACAACGATGCCGGGGAGGACATCGGGCTGCTACTCGGAGACAGCGACCGTCGGGCATACATCATTGTCCTACTTTGAGAGGAAGAACATGGAACAACCTGCTGGGCTGAAACTACCACTGAGCTGTTGGCAGAAGACATTCTCGGTGAAGGAGGTGATTTCCGGAGTTTGTTCATGATGTCTGTGATTGAAGAGACTTTCAGTATTTCGAATAATTTCATGTGCTGATTGTTCATACCTCGTAAGTATATACAATTTGTAGTCCTATCGCAGTCCTGGTCCTGCCAGAGGGTAGTGGGAATGAGAAAACGTGGTCCTAAACACAAGTGTGGACGCGTCCGAGTCCAACTCGAACTAACATGTGTTCGATCGCGTTTGATGGCGATCAGTCACATGACTGCTTTGTCGCGTCACGTCCAACATGGCCGCGCGTTCGCCGTTGTCTCAGCGTTGTCTCCTGACCCCCATCGTCTCGTTCACCATGAGGTTGCTTCAAGTACCATGCGCTAGAGTTCTACTAAACTTCAAAATGTAGGTTGCTGCAGGGATACATGAGGCCCAGAGATGCTAGCAATCTTGGCGCTATTGCATACTCGTTCTAGGTTGCGCGAAGTTGATCAGGTTTCAACCTACCATACTGAGTGGCCAAAAGAAATCTGGAGCGGCACTATTACCACGGTCACTCAGCTTATAGTTATGGAGGTAGCCTCTTCACCCGAGGCCAATGCACGGTTCCCTGATTTCTGTGCGTCTCCTTTTATTCCATCCCGACGGCTATCTTTCCATTTCGATCATCACCGCAGAGCTTTCTATATTCTATAGCTAACAACGACACACGACTTCTACCCCCAACTTGTCGTCCACTATCGCGCGCGTAGCTACTCGGTGGGACTGTCCCTCAACGTTTCGATGCTTGATTCATGCTCTACGATTCCGACATCGACGCCACATCGAGGGCGCCACACTATTCGCAACCTACCATTCGCGCCCTCCAAGGGCAGTCCTCTTCCGATTCTCCGCGATGTCATAACAGCAATGCGAGTTACAGTGACGAAAACATCGCAGAACAGGATATAGGACTTGACTTCGCCGCATTCATCTCCCAATTTTCACAATCTGCTGACGACGCCGATGACCATGGAACAACGTATCGTCTCTCAGCGGACTCGCTTTCCGTGCACTCATCTTTCCCTTCTTCATCCGTTCCTCCCGAAAGTCACGGCTTTGGCTTCATATCCAACTCAGAGACGTTAGATGCCCTGTCGGTAGGAAATCTAGAGAGCCTCGCGCAGCTAGACGTCTTCACTGAGGACCCCGAGTCTCTCGAAGATGCGTCCGCCACAGAAATACCCATCGTCAGGGTGGCGCGTCGGAGTGGCACCGGAGGGACGCGTCCTCAGCGTTTTGCAACCGATTCCGAAATATTGGTGGCAGGGCAGACTAATGGTTCCGCGTCGCCACTGGGCTCGACGTCGGGAGGTGGACGCCACACATACCCTCCACGTCGATCCCAGACCATGCCTTCGGTTGCGCCACAGGTTTATTCGTTCATGTCGCCTAGGGCGTTGGCCTGGCATACTCGACGATCGTTGGTTAGCAAACGGGATAGGTATCCTTCCATTGATTCCGTCTTGGAGGATGCAGAGAGGGTAGTTGCGTGGGGTTAACAGCACGATTGATCCCGGATTGGTATCACCATAACATATGTTGTATGCTTCATTCCCGTGCAGTCTAAATTTGTTGCTTTTACTTGTTATGTTGTTGTTTGAGAACAAGATGGTTTTCTTCCTTGATTCGAGCTGTCCAGTGTATGCAGATGGTATTCACGACTCTTATTTTCGTCTATATTTAGAGCCACTTATAACGAATGTCTATAAACGCACCGTACTGCAGCAGTGCATATGATTATCCAGATTCGGCCTAATCCCGATGACGAAGGGTCGGGAAACGGGCCACTTGACTCGGCGAGACTTGCGGCGAGAAGCAAGACAAAGAAGATAGGACGATTCTCTTCAATACAGCTCTTGACAAAGTTTCTAAGTTCCTTTGTTGTTTGACTTTCAGGTGTATGAGCCACTGTGATAGGGATGGGAAACGTCAAGAATGTGAGAGGCGCAAATGTGACGCATGTAGAGTCCTTTGTCTTGCAGGGGCGTGCTGGAAAGTATAAGTAGGACTGCCCTCTGCTCAGGAGGAACCCAACAACTTGAACACTAGCCATCGCCTCTCAGGCTTCTCTCCTACCTTTACACTAGTCCCTTATCACCATTTGCGTCTTCACGACATTGCTATCAATCGACACCATGTCGGACACGAACACCATCACCAAAGACGTCCTTGCGTACACCGCTCAAAGGGTTACCTTGAGCTCGAAGAAACCTATCCAGGAGACTCTCGCCGCCGTTGATGCAGAGCTCAACAAAGTCGGGGCCGGAATCGAGATTATGAAGATCCTCGCCACCGCGCAGAACAAGGAGGATATTGAGAAGGGTATGGAGAAGCTGACAGAGGGTAAACGGGACTTCGTGTATGTTGCGTTCAACTTCGTTTTACTCATGTTCCTGTCTAAATCGTGGCCTTCGTAGCTTCTTCGCCGCAGGGTCCCATTCCAAGTGGCTCTCTGCCTACTTCAACGGCACTCGTACCTTCACGGAGACACACGTCTACACGATGGGAAACCCCCTTGTCGCACAGACGATGCTTAAACACGACCTCACCGCCGGTTTGCACGTTCCACCGAAGCTCCTCGTGCAGGAGATCGAGGGCGGGAAGGGTTCCCGTGTTATTTACGACTTGCCTAGCTCGGTCATCTGCCTCAACGGAAATGAGGAGTTGAGGAAGGCTGCTTTGGCGTTGGACGAGAAGTTCGAGAATTTTGTGAGGAAGGTGTTGACTTGAAGGCTTTGAGGAATAGACGTCTAGACGGTCATCGGTCGCAAGCGGTCCTTGAAGCGGAATGAGTACATGTACATGTGTCACAATCTAATCTAATCTGATATGCTCGGGTGTACGAGACGCCCTCAGTTTTATTCAAGAGTCGAGACTTTCAAGTTCGACGGGTTTGAAGTTTGAAGTCAGTGAAACGACTTGGGCCTGAGTGTTCTGCAGGGTGATATACTTAAGGTGTGATAACTATGGACGAGTTTAAGCAGATTAAAGAACTTCTATCGCTCACACAACTCAATTCGACGAACTCGGGGATTCGGATTGTCACATGACATGATCTACATCTAATCTGATACGTGACGGGCCACGTTGTGGCAGGCTTCCGATAAGTGATCATTTGGGTGGCGTGCTTCAGTGCATCCATGCGATACAAGTTCCATGTTTCACCACCGGAATAATACGACTCTTTCTTGAACAACAACCACCATGACGGACCATACGACGAGCTCAAGCGTAGAAACGATCCGAGGGGTGCCATTGCATTTCTCGATGACGCCCCCGGAGCTCGAATATCCAAGTCCGATCCCAGGGTCTCCGAGTTCGCTACCGTCTCCATCTAGTCCCTCGGGAGAGTCTATATCGTCTCTACCATCTGTATCGTCTTCGTTTCTCTTTTCTTCAGGGCCTACAACACCCCCGCAAATTGATATTGACCTCAATTCACATCAAGCAGATTCGGACGAAATTCACGAGCTCATAATTCCTTCCTTGACTCTTCCTTCTCCTGTCCGTCCACCAACTCACTATGGACAGACACTGGGGGATATTAGGTTGCTAGTATTAAACAGGTCGGATGTGGACGCAGAGCCTTTCTTGCGGGTGCTCACCGACGAACATTGCGAGGACTATGTCTCTGTAGGCCCATGGGAAGAGCTTGAGAGTCCAGATGGTCAGCGGGCCCAGACTGATTCCCGAGGGTGGTCGCTTCGCATCTCTACAAGATGGAACGAGTACAACGATGCTCATGGTCTTGAGAGGCATGAGCCGTCGAGGAACATTGAAGTATTGCACCTTCCAGAGTACGATCCCGGACATGACGTAGGTTCTGCTTTCGCTTGCTATGTGATTGATTTCTCATCCCAATCAACGTGTTCTGTCAGCCTGAAGACGTCGTACGTTCTGTATCTCGTCTCCTCGACAAACCATTTCAAGCTGTCAACAACTTGATTAATTCGGAGCAACGTCCGAGCAGCGCTCTGGCGAATTTCCTAGCGTCTCCGTCCTCCTCTTTATTCACCGCTTTGATATATCTACGTCCCAACAGTGAGTACGGACCCTTTTCAATCTTCCTTCATCTCTTTTCTGTTCGTTTTCGAGGGTGAAACTTTGAAATGAACAACATCAACGTCACTTCGGCGACTTCTGTGCTTCTATTTCCCCTGATGACACTGCTTCTCCCCCTACTTAAATAACCCAGACGAGCTTTGCTGATTGGCCAATCCTACTTCTACAGCGTCTTCGCCCCTAGACCACAGAATACTCACCGAACTCAGCGCACTTGTGCCTGTGGTATCCTTCCCATACGTCCCAGGCTCCGATGACTACCCTCAAGATCTGCCACATACCTCTCACCCTCATCGTCGTCGAAATCTCGCAGTCCTATCATCTTTCCGACCTGATTCCGCTTACGCGCTGAGAGCCGCGATACTACGTTCGCCTGAGACCCTTGCTTCTCTCCGCTCAGAAGCGGTCGAACGATTCCTGCATTGGCGAGAAGCAGAAAGAGCGTGTCGGAGAGGCGTCGTTGAGGCACAGGGATCGGCGACTTACTTCCACGCACATGAGCCTACACCTCGGGTGGAGACGCCCAACTTCGAATGGGAGAGTTACGATGAGGATTCTACGGGTTCTGGTACGCTCGGAGTTATCCCGGGAGGATCGTTGAAGTGGGACAACGTCGATACTTGGAAGCGGAAGGAAGGAGTGTCCAATTCGAGTACCAACGGTGTCATGTATAGCAGACGCGGAAGGGAAGGGAAGAGGAGCCTTGAGCGTCGGTTGACCGTTACAGGTCGAAATCGACCTGCTATCTCGCCTCCTCACGACGACGAACAGAGCTCAGAGAAACATCCCAAGCACCTAACGAAACAGCAATCTACGTCTGCACCGAGTATACCCCTGGATCCGCTACATCTCCCGTCATTGCTTGCCCTATCGGCATCTCTCCTGTCTCCCCTGAAAGCGAAGTTCTTGGGGTTCTTTGCAATCCCGGGTATAGCATCCTCCGGGTCGGGCGGAAATGGATTTGGTGCAGGGATCGTTTTGAGTGCTTTTTGTGCGGGAATCGGGTTGGGATACTTGCTTTCGAGGAATATCTGAGAGGAGGAAGATGGTTGTTCATGTTTGTGAGTCCGTAACGGTGATCAATGGGTTTTCGGGGTGGAATGTGTTTTCTTTTTCTTGTTCACAAAGTAATGAATCTCAACGTGCGTTCGTTTGAGGCAATTGCAATGGATATTGTGCTCTGGCAGACTGATATCACTGTACTCTCTCCCTATTCTTCGTACATGTATCTAGTACGGTTGTGATAGCAACTTCTCTTCGTTGTAATAGTATACCTTGTAACCGAAACTGTACGGAGCTATAACATCCCCGTAGCATGTGGTGCAGGATGTCGTGATTGAAAGATAAGTAAGCTCAAACGGAGACCTTCGCACCTCATAGGCCTCATATCCGGACTCATTCTCATTCGTACTTAGGTTTGTCTTGTTCTCACATCACTAGTACTTCGGACCGAGCGGAAGTTATGGGAAAGCACAACGGACTTGGGATTGAACAGAGCAATACATTGTATATACATACAAAGACAATAGCCAGTTAAATAGCTCATGTTAAGAATAAGGTAGTAATACAGTCCCACCAGAAGAACCAAATGTGAACGAGGAGAGAGGTAAAAGTTACATTTTGCAATTTACGTTTTTCCAATTTCGATAGTTGTCCGATTGTGTAGAAAGTTGGAAACCGAGCCAAGTCTATAGTTGGTTATGTGCGTTGGATCAAGAGCCGTGACGAAGTCCGAAACGATGACCACGAATACCGCGCCGAGTACGACTCATCAACCCTTAAAGATCGGAGGGGTCCGTGGCGTTGTAAATGGGGCAAAGTTGGTTCCAAGCATCTGAAACAGATGTATTTATCAGCTCGGCCCCCGAACAATACGTCGATGAGAATAGATACATACCAGGAGTTGGGTTAGCAGCCTGGGTCTGGTTGATACCCTCAGCCATAACGACGGCAAACCCAGCATCGAGATGCCAGTCGATGTGGCAATGGAGGAACCAAGGGCCAGCGTTGTCAGTCTGTAAAACAAACGGCGAGATCGTTGATCAGCTTCAGGGTTCAGGGATGAGGACGGGGAACATACCTCGAAACGGATGGTGACATTATCGCCTGCTGTGCCGGTGCTGACAACATCCCGAGCGATGGGATCGTCGTAGTTGTAGGTGGTTTGACCAGCGCTACGAACAACGAAGAAGGTGTGCTGGTCGAGGGAGGGTTAGAGGGTTAGTACGTGATAGTCAGCAACAGGGAGTTTGAACTTACACCATGCAAATGGAAGGGGTGAGGACCACCAGGAGCACCCGTCGGGTTGGGGAAACTAAGCTCTACGACCGAGTTGAGAGGAAGTTCGATGATGCTGCCAGAAGGGACGATCTCTTGGGCTGTCTTGGCACCACTGAGAATCTGAAGAAGAACAGGGGCAGTGGGTGGGACAAAGGACACGCCATTGATTGTGAAAGCAGGGGGGTTCTATAGAAAGTTACGTCATGCTCAAATTCCGTTTATAAACATGAGAAGAGGAATACTTACAAATCCGAATTGCAGAGGCTTAACGACATCAGCGACACCGGGGGTATGTGTTCCGGGCTACAGCAGCATGAGCTGAAGAACAACGGGAAAGCGGATATAGGGAGACATACGACGGGCATGGAAATAAGAGGCTTCAAGTTGGCCTCAACAAGAGGTGTTTGACTGACGGGCGGGGTGATAGTTGCGGGCTCCTGAATGGGTGCACCCTTGTAACGCAAGATGGCGGAGTTGCGACCATTGGTGAAGGTGGTGTCACCGTTGTTGGGGCGAGCTCGAATCCAGTAGTTGCCAACGGGCTGATTGGCATTCAGCTAACACGAAGTTGGGTGAGTCTCAAGCAGGCGTCAAAGGCGCAGTCGTGTACTTACCACAGCGGAGTAACGCTGAGCGGCGAAGATTTGTGCAGAGTCAACAGTGAGGGGCTTGCTGTTGACACCGTCCACTTCGATGATGGTGAAGTTATGACTATCAATCGAGAAGATGTAGTTGGGGTCGCAGGAGATGGATACCAGGCGTAAACGATAACTAGAAGTTGGATATGAATCACCTGCATGACATGTGAAGCCAGTTGAACCTTACCGTTTGTTCTGCTCAACGGTGATTACGGCGAGCTCGGAATCCTGAGGGCCAGATGCAGACCTACCCAAACCGTTGATCAAAGTAGCGTCGGGAGTACTAGTGAGAGTCATGATGACGTGAGTGCTAACATTGGCATGATAGCTGATGGTGAACTCACGGAACCCCCGTGATTTGTCGGGCCAATGTATGATACCAGTCAGCAAGAGTGATCACGGTGCTGTCTGCAAGTCGACGAGTAAGTTTGTCTCGTCCGTTCTTTGAGGTCAAGTGGGATACTAACCATCGTCGACATCGTAAAGGTCGGCGTGAGGATCATTGGGGTCATAGACCACGAACGCGCCACGCAAACCGTCACAGTATTGAGTAGACAAGTGACTGTGATACCAGAAGGTACCTGGAAAGTGGTGTCAGTTGACGTTTTCCCTCTCCCACAAACAACTGAAGACTCACCGGCTTGATCAGGGACGTTGAAATTGTACAAGAATGAATGTCCAGTGGTGATCGGGCATTGATTCACAAAGGCGGGACCATCAGCCCAGTTGGTGCCTTTCTGGAAAAAGCCGTGCCAATGCTTCACAAGATTGATAAGTGTCTGTTACGAGAGTAGAGTGAGCGGAACACACAATAGACGTTGACTTGAGCATAGACTCTTCAGTGAGGTCGTCTATAACATTGATGCGGAAGTTGTCGCCCTAAGCATCGAAAGCTCAGCGTGAAGTTTTGCGGGTTCGGATTGCGAGACTGTACACACCTTGTTGCCAGTGATGAGGGGACCGGGGAAGGTGCCACCAGCAAGCACTGCTGCACGAGTGAAGCCATCGGGGGCAATGTTGTCGTTCACGATATGCAGGTCAGTGACAGGTCCAATGGCGGCGAATGTGCCAACAGCCCATGCTAGAGTGATGAGAGAGGTGAAAGCAGTAGAGAAAGCCATTGGAATGTTTGTACGATGGCTTTGAATGCTCCGAAGGATGGCTGGGTATCCCGGTGCTGAGGTTTGGCTAACGATCCAACTCCCTCTTTATACCTGAAACGAAGCGTCAAGCCACACATAATTGCCTCACTTGATAATCCCTAAAAATGTTAGAAATTGGGTTGATTTGGCCGTCTCTCGCGAGATTGGAATGAAAGGTGCGTACCTGAGAGCGCTACGATGTGAGAATGCGATTCAATGGCTTACCATGCAATGTTTCTGCTACGTGAGAGCGACAGAGGGGGATTCTGTGCGCGCTCTCGCGGCGAACGCATCACTGACACGCGGAACTTTGGATAGCTAGGGTCATGGACAGAATCTGGAGCGTCTCAGTTCTGTTCAATGATTACTTCCTCTTGGACGGATGTTCACCATACGCCGATGATCAATCCCTGGGACCTGTGTATTCTTCGGTTGGCCCTGGGAACCTGCCAAAGAAAGTCTACCTCAGCGTAGGCTTACCGTCCGATGCGCGATGAGGTTGCTGTCCGATAGACAAAGATTCATTTCGTAAATCTGCTCAGGATATCTGGAAGGTAGAAAACACATAGTAGCACTGGAATACTGGGATACCGCCAGTGGGATTCTGGTGGATGACTGACAACCAATGAACCCCGCAATTGACTGAGCGGCCAAATTGGGAAGGCGTAGTGATAAGATGGCTCCATAATGATCCGAACTGCCTTATTTGGCGCATCCTCCCCCCAAGCGGCAAGTGTTGAGGATCATACAAGTCTTCCACAAACTCGAACATCATATCGTGAAACTCCTCCCAAGTGACTTACTGACGACCGCGACGCGCCTTCCAGCCTTAGGGTATACTCTGTTGATTGGCATCTATACCGAAGGTGTGAAAATGCCGCTGCCCTGAAGACTGTCGACACAGTCATAAAGGACATGGGTATTTTTTTCCCGTGGAGGTCGGGGTAGTTGCCACGCTGCCACACCGACCCAGGTCTGTTTAGTGATTGACTACCCTTCAGTATCTCATGATTGTCTGATTGCCCATAGTAACACTAGAAATGGTGTAAACGAGCTCTAAGGCTATTCTACTGTTTTGATGACAAGCAACGGAGCGGATCGCGCTTACACGACCGGTATGCTCGGCACAGCATCGTCGGGACTAACGCATGTACGGTGTCGTACTCTTATGACTCCACCTTGTTTGTCCACAGATTTGGCAAGTCGAACTTGATTCTCTTTGGCTGCTATTTAGTTGGTTCCCGACGCGAACCGGACTTCGACACCAATGTCAGGTCCAAAGAGCTACCGCAATCACCCAAAACTTACCATTACGAGGCGGTGAATCCTTCTCTCGGATGTCTCCATGCATGGCTCACATGGCTATTAGATGAATCCGACCAAAGAGGCAAGCAAATAGACTCTGCCGTGTCCACGCAATGGGATGGCAGAACCAACCCGTACGTGCATAGAAACATTCTGTTGATGTGCCCAGCTTATTTCTCTTTATGTGGAACTTTCTCTCAGGCTATGATACGCCATACTCTCACATGGGTTTCCCACTAAGGCTTCGGGATCGCCATAGCACATATCCGGTGGTCCACCGATTTTTTCGTGCCATGTCGAGAGCCAGTTGGACCAGTACTGCAGCCGTTTCCATGTCTAGACTCTAGACGAGGCCAGTCATCATCGAAGGTCCACTGCATTCACTTTGTCGCACCGAGGCTCGATGGAGAAGCACTGGTAGGGCTGAGTAACGTTCGACGTTAGTGTTGGTAAGACTGACACGGTGATTTCCTCTTGCGTGTTTTTTTC
This sequence comes from Panus rudis PR-1116 ss-1, assembly GCA_022160315.1. Lineage (NCBI taxonomy): Eukaryota > Fungi > Basidiomycota > Agaricomycetes > Polyporales > Panaceae > Panus > Panus rudis. The sequence continues at coordinate 140,807 of MU275192.1, forward strand.
CTTTTCTACGCCGAAGATGACCTAGCACTCGCCAGGCAAGTCTTGATTCCCTCATTTGCTGATGAATTTTGTGCACCCGGGATCGCAAAGGCCATCGGGGTTACCCACGTAACAGCGCTATGACCATTGGCCCGTTCTGAACGCCAGTGTCTGCGGAACATGAATTATATTCTGCGGCAGACGCTCCATGGCACACGTACGGCGACGACAGAATGTCCATCTTTCAGGAACGTTGACGTCTGCACTTCAACGCATCCTCCCCCGATGTTCGGCTACTTCACACAGCGCCCCAAGCCAGACGAGCCGAGCTGTACGTCGTAGGTACCCTACATCTGTGACGCGTTCACATACTGGATACGGCTGAAGGGTTACGCTTTGTGGTCTTCTTCCGTTCAAGCTTTGCTGCTTAAGACGGCCCGAGATTGCTCCGAAAGCGCGCCATGAGAAAGAGAGTGTATGTGGAAATGCCTCACGTTGCGTAAGAGTGCTTTGCCTCCGGCGTACCTGAGCCTGCTTCTGATTTCTCAGAAATGATAAACATTACAGGTACCCGTCAAAGACTAACATTCTCACCGGCTTTAGGTTGAATGCATTGTCTGGATTCATCTGAGCCCTACGACATCCGACTGACCGTGCTAAACAGGTCACACATTGGTCTGCTCAATGATTGGTTCTCACCATTTCAACGGTATACACTACAAGTTCACAGGTGCAATTCAGTTGAAATAGCCTCTCAAACCGCGTTTGTCCTTGCTCCTTGGCCACATCATAATTCCATGGATGGACGCATAACTCCATGGGTTGTTACTTCAACTCGAAACACGGATATTTGTCCCAGGATGTAAAGCGGGATCTCAGGACCACGAGGTATACATTATAAAGTACTGCAATCCAACCTTTCCGATACGCCAGTGCGGGCTATGACAAAGTACGGATATGAAGAAACGGCCGTAGAATCCATCACTCGTGAGTCAATTCTGCGAAGAACAACAATACCTCTATTGTAGCGAAGTAATTACCCTCACACTAGCGAAAGGTGTTGTCATTACTCTGTTACGCTGCACGGTCATGCTGGCCGATGCTATGATCACGCAGTAGATGTTCAATGCTCGGTACATACAGGCCCGACCATACCTTGTGGAAGTGTAGCGGATACGAGGTGGGTTATGACCAGTTGTGGAAGTCCCAGTGCCTAGTTGCACATTCTGGAGATCATTCTTGCTCCCCACGGAATACAATGCAATCAAAGACAATACACGTACCTCCTGATGGCTTTCCGCCACCTTCGGCGTATGAGTGAGCGAGTACGACCCACATTACCTTGCGAGGGGAGACTCGGACACTATTGCTATAGTCTCTTGTGGTGGCGAACTGAATGCCGTACGTACAATTCTTTGCCAACACGCCCTCGTCCATCGTGTTCTGCCCCATGCAGTCCCGCTCATCGTCGCCTGCATTCTGGTGGTTCAAGCATCCTGTCCATACTTAATCGGCATCCTCTAAACAAGCAGTAACTCACCGCAAGCTCACCGTGGGACAATTGTTCCAGCGAAGTCCCCGCGCGTGCACCACCGAGCTTATGCCTCGAGGCTACGAAACTACCCCAAGCTACGACGACATAAGGGGGTTTAACACCGTGCGATCAGTCGCGATCGATTGCGACGAAGTCTAATAGTCCATTAGGGCGTCGGGTCGGGTATCTGTCGGGCTCCAAGTGTAACTTTCTTCATGATGCGGTAGATCGCACCTCGTTTACCACATACCTGCGCGGGACGCAAGCTCGTCACTCAGTAATGAGCTCATATTCCAACCTACTCTGATCTCCTCACGCGCACAAGAGTTATGTTCAAGTTGCGTGGATTAGAATACAAGAGCATGTTATGCATATACAAACGAGATTGACAATCAAAGCTTTAAATTAGTCCACGTCCATGTACTTCGTCACAGTATCGAGCGGAACTTCATCCACAACTTGTGTGCCATCGACAGTCACAGTGACCCTGTCCGAAGCAGAATCGATTGATCTTACTGTAGCAGTGCTACCGGATCGGAATCCAGTAAGGAGCATGACCTTCTCTCCGGGGTTCTCTGGAGGGACAGGTGCAAGGTGTTTGACAGAGATGGAGGGATAGTCAATAGGAACGGGATCCAGGAACTTGACGCGAGCTGTTGATTGGAATTCGTCGTTTTGAGTGTTGAATATGGATGTGATGACCGCCTTGCATCCTTCGTATTGCCCACTCTCCCATTTCTGAGGACCGGTGCTCTTGATTTGGACCACCATCCCCTTCTTGCCGTATAGTGCTGGCTTGAGAAGCCATTTTTCGTCCACATCTAGTTCGACACTTTGAGCACGCATTGCATGTAGACAAAGAACTGGAACTTACCATTCTCGTCGGCGATCGTAGCACCCGGCGTCTGTGGATATCGACCACCGGCCGCCGGCGTCGGGGCAGAGAACGGAGTAGGCGCACCCGCCGCGGGAGTCGGTGCACCCCAACCTCCTGCACCGCCGCTGCTCGATCCCTACAGCATGAAGTTGTATCAGTCACAAACCCGACGTCCGCACGCGAACAAAAAGTGCAAACGTACCCAAGCAGTTGAACTTCCAATATCATCCCACGAAGCAGCAGCGGCCGGGGAAGTGGCGCCACCCCAACCCAAATTGTCAGCCCAACTTCGTCCAGGTGAGGCACCGCCAAAGCCAGTAGGTCGTCCAGGTGTAGCCCCGCCCCATCCACCGGTAGCGCCACCACCGGCTGCCGCGTAGGGATTCGGCGTCCGTGCTGAACTGTCCCAAGCAGGAGTCTTGCCATCATTGAAATTGGCAGCGTATGGATTCGGCGTCCGGGCAGTAGCATTCCACGCGGGAGTCTTCCCGTCGGCGTAAGGATTAGGTGTACGACCTCCGCCCCAGGCGGGTGTTTTGCCCATAGAGTCGCCCGCGGTATACGGATTCGGAGTTCGTCCTGACATGCCCCATGTCGGGGGCGAGCTTGACGGGCCTCCTCGACCGGCGGGTGGTGGGAAGGCTCCTCCTCGGAATCCTCCACGTCCTCTACCGAATCCCGATGGCACGTCCAGATCCTCAAGGGTACCGTCGGGTCTACACATGGTCAATCAATGTTTGTCTATTGACAGATCATCGGACCGGAGTCGATGTCAAGAAGGATACGTACTTTCGACGCTTGAGTTTCGACTTGTCGACACTCACGATCTTGTTCCCTGTCAGTAGTTCGACTCGGGCCAACGATCCATTTGTGTCTTTGATGATGCCGACGTAGCCCTTCTGGGGACCCTTGACAATCACCACCGTATCACCAATATTCCTGTCACGCGGGCCACGTCCCATATTGCCCGAACCCACCATGCCACCAGCGGGTGCGCCTCCAAGGGCCGGATTCATCTTTGACAAATCCGTCGATCCAAGCTTGAGCAGGTTGCCCTTGGGAGCGAGGGACGCAAGTGAGCGCGCGCGGGTGACGAAGACACCACCATTCTCAGGGTAGTCTCGGTTATGGAGGAACGCAAAGAAAGATTGATACGTATGGAGAACCCGGCCTTTTCTTCCCTGGAAAATAATAAAGCATATGGTTAGTTAGTAAGGTAACGCTAGCTTCTGCTCTTCCCTTTCTGCATAGGAAAGAGACAATGGCAGAAGTGTGATTAGAAAGACAAGAGCACGAACCTCTCCGTCGATTTCCTTCACGTTATCCCCAACACGCAGTTCGTGTCCCTCCGAGTCGGTTGCAATCGCGCGATGTGAGTCACGACGCATGGAAATTTGGTGAGGTTGTACGAGTCGAGTTTGGCCATTCTGATCCAGCACACGGAAAGAATCTCGCTCTGTCTTGTAGATGACACCCACGGTCTGTACACTACGAAACGCCCAGCAATCATGAGAATCACGTAGCACGAAAATGGAGAAATACGGCACGTACTCGAGTTGTACAAGATCGTGTAATTCGTAGTTTCCAACAACGTTCGTACCAGTACCGACTTCGGCGGCCTCTCGAAGGTCTTTCGAGAAGACAGAAACCTGAGACATGCAATTGTCAGTAACCGACTTGACAAAAGACGCTGAACGAAAGCATACCTCTTGCATTGACATGTCCGACAGGAATGTTACCACATTGTCGATGACCGAGACAACCAGACCAGTCTCATCGGCGTTCTGCCCGGACATGACCTTGACGTGATCACCAGGCTTGAAGCGTTTCCGTACACTGCGCGCGGGAATTTGTATTCTCTGGCCGTCGAATTCGACCCCAACAGGTTCGATGACCACCACATCTTGATCAATGGAGTGGACGGTACCATGTACACCGGCCTGTTCGCCCTCGAAGACTTCGACATGGTCTCCGGGTTGCAGCACTGCGATTGCATTCTTTCGCGACGCATCGGCGATTATAGACAAATCAACAGTGTTCTCCTCCGTCCCATCTTGACCCCGCGTGAATTGCGTAATCTCATCCAAGGTAGGGTTGACATTGTCGAGCTGCAAAGCAGTGATTCGGAAATCCTTCTCGATAAAGCCGTCCTTGTATGTGTCGTTCTGGAATACATATACTTGATTCCTCTTCGAGACAGACTTCCTACCGTAGACTTTGACGACCTCTTCGTAGTTGAAGAATCGCTGTGGTGGCCGCAGTGTCGTCTGTCCGGTGCCCGCCTTTTTGCGCTTCTTCCCATCCATTGTGGCATCATCTCTAGGATTCAGGTCGATTCGAGGGACAAACTTCAAACCAACTTCTTCTCCGTTTTCGGTAACATCCATGACCTGGGCAAGGTCTCCTTGGTATTTACCTCGCTTGATACGCACCCAGTTTCCTGGACTAACGGAAATCTCTTTCTTCTTGATTTGCAGAAGACTGGCCATTTCTTCAATAGGCACAAGGTTGACACCTCTGGAGAGATACACTCCGACAAGCCCTTGCAACGCGTCGGTCACGTGCTTCGCACTACGGGCTTCAACGTAGATCATGCCCTGTAGCGTATCCAGGTGGAAAGCTGAAAGGATTTGCAGAGGTCGATTGGAAAACTCCAAGTCGAGAGATTTCCTCATGAGACTGAATACCAAATCTCGTTCTTTGCCTTGCTAAATGGCGAACCCAACGTTACGAGTTACGACAATGTTAGCACCGGAATTGAACATACCTTTACTCGGACCTGCCACAAATTTGGATCATGCACCGAAGGCATCAGCAGACGTTGCGGGATATCGTTCATGTCTCCAGTATACCGAACGGCAGTCCGTCGGTACCGTTCGCTGACGTCTGCCGCAATCTTGGCCAAGTCTTGTTCATCGAGCTCTTCTCGTCTTCGATTGAGTCGAGCGTTGACTGCTGCTCGACGGTGCGTGTCTTCTTCATCCTCGTCGCCCTCGGCACCAGCAATGAAAGGATCTGTGCATATACAAGTCAGCTTTCGTCTTGCGCGCCTTCAATTCTACGCACCCAGACCGTACTCCTCGTCCCCTTCCTCCTCATCTTCGTCCTCATCTACCTCGGCTTCGACATCGAGGAAACGGTTAACAGCCGGACGCTTATGACGGGTCTACAAATATGGTGTCAGGAGGACGTTGAAATAAGCGGAGTGTATGGTTTCACCTTCTGTCGCTTCTTTCCACGGTCTGCGCCAGGGTCGTCTTCGTCCTCCTCTTCGTCTTCTTCTTCGTCCTCCTCCTCGTCCTCTTCCTCATCATCGTACTCTCTGTGTTTGCTCCTCTTGGGTTGTGTATCGTAATTCTCTTCTTCCTCCTCCTCTTCCTCCTCCAAAGCATTCGATCCGTTCATCACATTATCTTCTTCCGCGTCGGACATGATCAGTGAGGGTTACAAGGATATTAGTGGTTGAGAAGAGAGCGTAAGCAATAACTGTGTGGCTGAACTGGCGCGAAGGGACACGATGGGCGTCTACAATAAAGATCGTTTCACGTCCAGCCGAACCAGTTTACCAAAGCCACGTGGCCGGTCCATAGCTTCACCACCAGCTCGCGCTTGCGCGGACTTCAATACAGCCCCCCTTGCGAGTATGATTCGAATATACTTCAAGACTACTTGCACTTTAATCATCCCTCATGAAGCGTCGGCATCATCGGAATAGCTAGCAGCTCAATTCAACTTTAGATTGACTGGATTACGATGGCGCAGTTTTCAGATCTACCTATCGAGCTGCTCGTCTTGATACTCCAGCATATCCCCAAACCAGCCCATCTCGCCAAGATTTGCCTGGTTGACAAGGCTTTTGACAAGTTTGGGCGAGAACAGTTGTACAGACAGATTTACATCTATGCATGGCACAAAGATGCTAAGCTCAAGGTGAGCATACGATGGTAGCAGCGTCTTTGTCTCGCCAGTTATTGAAGTGTATACGAGCGTAGGTTATCAAATTATTTCAGACACTTGCAACTTCACCATCTCTTGCTCGATATGTTGAGAAATTGAGTAAGTCCGGTCCACGGACCAGATGTGGTCTAAGTAATCATATTCGAATCATTTACAGCTATTCGAGACTTTCCCCGAGCGGTCCTACTTGGAAAGCGAGAAGAAATCATCTCCTTGTGTCTCCTAGGAATTCGAAATTGTGTCAACCTTCGAGCCTGCACCTGGACTAGACATGGGTCAATATCCACTGCTCTGCTTGAAGCATTTCAGCAATTACCGCACCTAACCGATCTCGAGATCAACGGAGAGAACCACTGGCAGTATAAGGCCGATACATTGCGGCATTTCAACCACCTAAGGAAGCTATCCTTGATAATGCCTAGTTCTTCCGTGGTCGGTATTCTACACGAGTGGATCCCCGTTACTGCTCATACTTTGAGACATCTCTCGCTCATTTGCAAGGTACGATTATCGGGTTCTCTAGTTTTCTCGTGTTGATACATAATTTCATCATAGTCAACGGCGGTGATCACGGATCAGCTATTAGAAGATATTGGCCCATCCCTTGTCAACTTGGAGCATCTATACTTAGTCGGATGTCCCAAAGTTACACACCGCGGACTCCTCGCGGCCATATCGTCGAGCCAGCATGGTCTTCTCTCACTAGGAATAGAGGGTGTCTCGCCCACTTTCGTAGGTTCCTCCTGTTCATATTACCGATGAATCAATACCGACCTTCATGAAGGATATGGGCCAGTTTGCAGATCACTGTTTGTCCTCAGGCGTCCTCCGTCGTCTGCGATCCATCACGCTCGCCGTCCACGTCGTTAGCACACAGCCGACTAAAACACTCACGGATGGTACTAATGTATCCCGATGGAGCGCTCAAGTTGTCGAGATGCTATCTCAGTCCCCTCTGGAACTTCTACATATATCGACGTTGGGTGGAGACGTAGGGGGAGAACTTAGCAACGACTTCTGCTCGATGCTGCTATCTACTCATGCATCCAGATTGCGAAGATTTTCTGTGCATCGCATGCGAATTAGTACGGATGCCATTAAGCAAATTTGTTCGAGATGTGACCATCTCGAGCAATTGTTCGTCGTTACGGAGCAAGACGATCTGGTTTGTGTCTTTTAACTATACACTACAATCGTCGCCGTACTCTATATCTAACATCTGACGTGTAGGATTCCCTGTGTGATGCGCTCTCGCTCACTCGTTCTCTGCACACGCTGCACGTCAACAGACCCCTCGAAGAACACTCGGAGACGTTACCTGTGGTGCCAAAGGACAGGATCCTGAAAGTCGTCAGGAGATGTGGGTCGGAACTCCAGCAGGTAGGCTTCAACACCCGAGTCTGGCAGGTAAGATCTCTCGAACTTGTTCATTTTCAATATATCTGAACTCGAATACTACCGACCAGGTGCAACGGAACGTCATCAGAAAAGAAGATGCCTCACTCGATATAGAACTAGACCTCGCGCCGTATGAGCATCCAGAAATACCCGAGCAATTCCTGGTCGTACGAACATAGAATAACCCATACAAACCGAACGTGTCACAAGTAAGACATTTGACAAAGAACCAAGAACGATGATGAGTGCATCCACGCCTCGCGACGCTGTAACCCTGGATAGAACTCTGCTGACAGTTACGTGAAGCCTACGATTCAGAAAACTGTCCGATAACGGTTGTTCCGTCAAGAAATCCGAAGAACGCGTTCTGCGAGACAGTATCCCCAGTTGCGCCCCTCTGGATCAGATACACGGGGCCATATCTTGAGAACGCTGATGAATCGATCTGCATGTGATCCTCCGAAGGTTCAGTAATTCCATGTCTGGTGAATATTGCTCAATTGTATATCCAATATCGCGACGTTTGATATGCCAACTTCTTGAACATGTTTGTCTACACATTCCTTGGTAGAGCACCAGACAGTGGCTGGGCAGAGAACACAGTACCAGAGTCTCGTCGACTAATGGTCTTTACCAACAATGTCCTGTCAATTAATTTGCTCCCACTCTTGTTGGTTCACTAGGGTGAAAGAATCGATGTGCAGAAGATTGTTCCTATCCTCGTGGTGCTGAACCAGGATAAGTACGAGTCGCCGAGTAGAATGCAATCTTACCAAGTCCCATAGAGCTGAACTGCTGGAGAGGTTGGATGGTTGATTGTGGTAGGAGGAGAAACACGAAAAGCGAAACACGTCGTCGTCACTGCGGGAACGCGATCATTGCCCGGAGATCACGTGTTCGCAGAACGAACTAGTTAGTATTCTGAAAGTTCAAACGTACCCTGGGGGACAAGTATCAAAACGGTGTCTTCGTGACCAAGAAAATCCAAATCATGTCTATACCATTGCAGGATAGTAACGCACCGACAGCCATGAATGAGCCCGATTAGTAAAAGGTGTCAACTTGCACCTATGTGAATTATGCTGTAACAAAAGTCCGTGATATTCATAAAAAGTCCTTCGGTCCGTTAGTACTGTATCGTATCGTCACCATCATGTCCATGTCATGTCCACCTTCAGCTTCAACCCCCATGTACTCCAACCGCCGTCGTACCCGCCATCCGAATAATTAATCCCACCCACACCCAATCTGCGAATACTGCGCTTAAGGGTGTCGTCTCATTCTACGAGGGCGCGTACTGCGGGGATGTACGGGCTTCTCTTCATCGGAATGGGCTCTCGTGTCCGCGGGACCTTGTAATAATGGTGCTGATTCTGGGACGGTGGGAGGGATAGCCATGGACAAATCTGCGGGGGATGGCATTGGTGCACCCGAAGTGCATGCGATGAAAGCGAGCACGGACAACGCAAGAGCGATCGAGGGCTGCATTGCTCAGTCTGGGTTAGCTGAAGATGAGATGTTGAATGTCATGGGCTACGCCGCAGGAAGTGTGGGTATAGGCTTACAGTTATCCTGATGGTTTTCAGGGCAAACAAGAGGGCTGGATGTACTGTGCACGTTCCAACTCGACCACACGGGAGCTGAGCAAATGGGCGAATCTCAAGAGCCGCTACCAGAGCAAAGGCGTATACTAATATATATCACTCCGGACGTCGACGCCCAGATGCGTCTGGCAGGTGGCTCTCGGAGCAGATGACAGTCAAGCCCGGGGAAACTGGAAGGGACGTGACTAAATGGGAAGAAGAGGGAAGTGAAGCGGCGAAATGTAAGCAGAATAAGAACCCTCAGCTGGCGCACCGGCGTGTCCTTTATATAACTGATAGCAACCGAGGTCCGTCATAGTACCACATAGCCTATTGCATACATCGTACGGGAGGCACTGTTTCGGCGTGGCGCAGAAACGTGAGCATCCCAGGCGTTCCGGGCCCGACAGACCCGTCCACGGTCCAGAGGCTGTGCGGAAACTCGTTGAGTGTGCGCTCGTTCATCATTGCCTCAGCAATGGGTTTTAGAGCAACTTGAGAATATCTTGCACGTTTACATAGCGTGGCCAAGGCGAGGCATTTGCAGGAATCGCGAAGAGACTGAAATAAGGGGGAACGTACTGGCTGAAGGAGGAAAACAGGTAGCAAACAAAGTCAAGCAGGTATCCTCATACGCACGCATACAACAAACACCCTTTGCTCCTCGTCGACAATCCAAAAGCTATTCCTGGTGGACTTACATCTGATGACAAATACTTATTGCATGCAAAGAGTCACTATCAAACTCTTTGCTGCAGCTGATGCGTGGCCAAGCGTTATGCGATACGCCGAAGAGGATGCACATGCATCGCGATACGACTATACCAGTTGTCTACCAATTCCAATTCTGTGAGAGTGTTTGGTCATGCAAGAAGATGCCGTCCTTCGTTATCCTTAGATGACGGTGTTTAGTAGGAGACGTCGTCAGGACTCAGGACTCGGGATATGAGTTCATCGACTCGGAGAGACAAGCTTAAGATGACAAGAATCGGTTACATGTTCCGACAAGATAACAAAACACTTTTATGCCATTTCTCCAAGGCACTATGGCCGAGTGGTTAAGGCGATAGATTCGAATATCTTCGAATTCTATCTATTCCCCTTGCGGGTCGCAGGTTCGAATCCTGCTGGTGTCGTTCGAAGCTTGTCTTTTTATCATGTTCTCTTGTCCCCAAAAGCCACACATCCGCGGGTCGTTCGAAATAAGAATACTCCTCACGCTCTTCGGAGAAAGCATGTGTAATCAACGTGTTCAAACTTCCGGAGAACAAAACACAAACAGAACTTGAAGCCCAAGGCACTCTCATTTGCCTACCACGTCTACCAACTGCGTCTTGGGAATAGCGTCGGGGAAAGCTAGTTGTTTCAAACGAGTATCCGTTGCCTGCTCATAGGCAAACGCGTAGCTGATCAACTCGAACTCGCTGAACGCGGTGCCCATGAACGAGATGCCGAATGGTTGGTTAGGCCCGGATGGCCTCGTGGGTTGAGCGGGAGGCAACGTAGTGTTTGGAGGCATGAATCCGAGAGGTACTATGGCACCCAAGAAATCGTCGACATCAACTGGCCACGACGAGAACAGTCCTGGAATACGCACCGGTCACAAGTGGGTATCCGGCGATCGCAGCAGGGCCTGATGCCCCGCTCGTAGGTAAGAGAAGGGCATCGAGGTTAAATAGTTTGAGTGTTGCGTCTATCCCGCGTGTCTGTCCGAGATCTTTGTCTGCTGCGAGGGCATCAAAGAACGTTTGGTTGACCGTCGTGTTTTCAGATGCAATGAATCTGTGATACGCAGTTGTTCAGGGTACAAGAGGCGATGCGATCGTAACGTACGTTGACTGATCCGTCCAGAACGGCGCGACGAGCTCCTCATCTGCATGCGCAGTATTGAACGCGATGAGGTCTGCGAGTGTCTTTACGCCTGTTGGTACTTCCACCAGGCCAGCTATGTACCGTTCCACATCGACCTGCACGGAGTCGTTTCAGCTTTGGCGAATATCCTGAAGATGTATGAACTACCTTGAAATCGGTGCGAGTCACGATGGTTTCATTGCCACTCCTCCTCAACTCTGCAAGGTCGGGAAAGTCGGTAGGATCCACCACAGTTGCACCAAGACTTCTGATTATCTCCAGCGAAGCGTTGAATGCGGCAACTATGTTTTGATTTCCCGGAGAGAAACCTCGGGGAACGCCTAGTCTGACCCCCGGAGAGCGGTCTTCTTTAGAGCTCTAGTGTAGTCGGGAACGATGGGCGGCTGTGCGAGCGTAAAGTTATCTAGAGGGTCTCTTCCTGCGATCACACTGAGAATCATGGCTGCGTCCGCGACGGACCGTGCCATGGGCCCGACAGTATCTTGGCTGTAGAAATGTCAGGGAATGGGTCAAGCAACTGAAGTTGTGACGCACTGTTCAGATATCGGAATGACTACCCAAGATGTGAATAAACATTGCACAGTTGGGTCTAAAGGACTAAAGACGTACCTCCAGCTCGACTGGTTAAACCTACAGTTGGCTTGATGCCGACCAAGTTATTATTTTGACTAGGCGAGACAATACTTCCATCCGTCTCGCTACCTAGTGCCGCAGCAGCGAGACCGATAGCACTTGAGATACCGCTTCCCGAACTTGAACCTGAAGGGTCTCCGAGTGGAACATATGGGCTTGAAGCTTGTCCACCACGTCCGGAAAAACCAGAAGGAACTCGCCCTCGGAAGTTAGCCCATTCACTGAGGTTGGCCTTACCCAGGATGATCGCACCAGCCTTTCGAAGCTTCGCTGCAACGGTAGCATCGCGTGGGACGATGGACCCCAGTAAAGCGAACGAGCCTGAGGAACCCGACATTGACTCCAAAGTACGCACCCTCTTTACATAGTGTTACTCACCAGCGGTAGTGTTCATGCCTGATATTATACGTAGTTTAGCTCACGAATCTCGTGCTAGCACTGTCTACGTTACCGTCTGATGCCAAAGTTGCAATGTTATCTTTTAGAATTATCGGGATACCGTGCAATGGACCACGAGGCCCTGTCAAGCGTCTTTCACGATCCAAAGCAGCAGCTTGAGCGAGTGCACTCGGATTTGTCTCGATTACTGCACGGAGCGTTGGCCCTTTCAAGTTCACTTCATCGATACGCGCGAAATATGCCTGAAATATGCGTCAGTATGATAGAGCATGTGTCCTTGAATGGTCGAACTAGCCTTCACGAGGTCAACACTGGTGAATTGATTTTTTGACAGACCTTCCTGTAGCTCCGCGATAGAGGCCTCGTACAAGTCAGGGAAACCGGCCACTGTGGGTCTCACGACAGCATCAGTATTGAGCTGCATACTGCTCGAGTTGCATATATGAAACAGTATGGCAACTATAGTGAGTAAGGCTAGTCTTGAGGTGAGCTTTCTCATCCTGGACTGTGATGTTGGGGCATCCAGCACGCCAGTTGCACTTGGGAACCGAGCGGCCTTTGCTCTTATCACTTTTGGCAGTGAATCCGACTGCATGGAGAGCCTGGGAGAGGAGCTATAGCCCAAATACATCCGTGCAGCAGAGACGACGCACTAGGAGAATCCGAACCAACAAATGCGAACCTACGTAGGAATAAAAGTCTGAAGGCGAAGATGGCCGTTTTCTATGAAGCTGGGAAGTCACCAATGAACTATCAAGCTTCCCACACCAGGCCTAGGTCCATATGGTCGTCTATTTTTGCAATCAAAGACGTTGATAGCGCAATGCGATACATGTCCTGCATCGTCAAGAGATGTAACAGCATGGCCTCAGCATGGAGAGGAAGTCGGAGGAGGTTGGACAATTCCTCGGCTCTGAGATACGTGTGCCGACAGCTGCTTTCCTTTTCGGGACTATTCTTTCCGTAAATGGTATGCTGCTAACCAAATCTGGACGAATGCAAAGCGCCACAAACAAAAAGCGACGCAACACAAGCCACGACCATGCTTCGGCCGTGACACTCTTGTCCGAAGAGTCGTCATGTTTTCTTCGCTACCCCTCCTCAACATCATCTCCTCGCCGTTCAAACGTGCACAACTCGGACTGTTTCACGGAAAGACAAAGCAATACGGAAATAGCGTTCCTTTCTCCAAACATAAATCAAGGAGATCATGGCTTCCTAATGTCCACAACAAACGGTTCTTCTCGGAAGCTCTGCAGGACTTCGTCCGAGTCAAAGTGTCCACGAAGGCGTTGAAGACGATAAAGAAGGTACGACATACCGCACTTCCATCGTTAAACTGAACTAGAGCACCCGCCATATCTTGTAGCATGGCGGCATTGACCAATATGTTCTCAAAACGAAGCCGGAGCTGCTGGGTTGGGAGGGAATGCGCATCCGTGTCATGGTGAGGGAGAAACTGGTAGAGAGTGGTCGGGATATTGCGTCAATACTGGCAAAGCCCACGCCTCCCGCAGCGGCAACCACTAGCTCGAGTTCGTCTCCACCATAGTCTTCACATTGTACGTTGCCAGAATCACTCTACGGAACAGGGTTACTAATAAGAAAGAGTAGAATTATTCTGTTCTACACTAGCTTTCAGCCATATATCTATTCGAATCATGCGGCAAGCAGGTGCTACGACAATCGTCCTGCTGCAAACCAGAGTTCCCTTGGGCGAATTACCCTCGTGTCTCTCTCCGGCTCTCATCGTGTGATATTTACCCAGCAAACCCACCATGCCCGAGAGTCCTGTTGTGCCTGCCCGTACTAAACCGATCAATGCTGCTGGTTCCCAGAATGCTTTTCCTGTTATCGAGTAATTAAAGTGCGTCTCTATGTCACTTCGTTTTTTCGGAGCCTGCGGGCCAATTCAGTTTGTGCTCAATATGGTAATGAAGACGGCGCGCTCACCATGGGTTTTGCTGCTTGCGCTATATTCACTTGCCCGTGAATTACACTTTGGCGATCATCGCGTCTGACTTGCCATTTCAAATATGGGTGTAATACGAGGTTCTTCAATGACAGTCGTCCAGGGCTATCAGGGCCATCCCTCGTACTGAACCAGAACCGATATTGTGCCATTATACCCCCCACTCTGACGAGCCATTCATGAAGGCGGTGTGAAGCAGGATCACGACCAGGAGCGTCCTGATTTTGCTCCCATTCCGTCTCGCCCCAGCTCATGGTGTATGTTTTCGGCACACGAGAGGTATGAGACCAGTATGCCGTGTGAGCCCTAAGGCGATTCTGCTCTCTAGGGAACCGTACTGATGCCGTTCTCCGCTGTATTGCCAACTCGGACGAGTAATACTGGGGACCAGATCTGGCAAAGCAGTGAGTATTGCAGGGTCGGGTTGGTGATTGCATGGAAACGTACCTTCCGGCTCCTAACCTCAGGTTGCGCCAACGACGTTCGTTCCGGACGCACTGTCGAAGCGCAAGGTGAGGTCCAATGTTCGGCGGTTCTAGGATTGCGAGGAACAGGCGACGATACTTCCGTCGAATGGAGAATCTCGTGTGCAGAATCTGGATCTGGGCCAAGGATACTAGTAGTTCCAAAGCACAATGCGAACGTGACCACCGAATCCTCATACGAATGTCTTTTGCGGGAGGAAGAGGCAGATGGCTCATGATGTGTAACATCTCGATCGATGTGTCGACGTCGGTATCGCAGCGTAAAGTCACTGCGGTGGAAGGTGGGTATAGGGAGAGTGCTGCGAAGAAATCTGAATGCATGGGCTGTGAGTCAGAGCTTCGCAGGATGTGGAGATTCCGCAATTGAGGTACATATGGAGCAAGTAGGTACAGGATACCCGTAGGATCAGCATCCAGCACCAAGGTCAATGTGCGTACGAAAGTGCGCAATTGAGGGAGGTCATGCAGTGTCGTCGTAAGCTGCCGCACCTTAGTATGCGCAACCTGGTGTTTGCCAATACAGATGTAGTTGTATAGATATCGTTGGCTTCGTGGATACCATGAGCGACAAGTCAATGCGCAAGCCATTAAGGTTCTCATCCGTGACTGATAGGTCGTGCGGTTCGAGACAGGAAGGCCGGCATGAAGGTTATCAATGATTTCGTCGTGGATCTCGGGTGGTAGGTCGTACTGGGAAGGGGATGTTTCATGGAATCCCTTCAGGTATGTGTCAACACATAGTAGAGTCGTTGAATACTGGGAATAACAAGCACCTGCCGCATAAAGTATCTCAGTCTACACCAAGGTATGATGCTAGGAGGAAGTTATGTGCATGAGAATCGATGGCTGCTTTACTTCTACAGTGATGTATTACAGCTTTTAAGTGCAAGGCCATATACACTGTGTAGAATACTATACGTCGCGGTGGAAACTGTAGCACATGGTTAAAGTTCTGCAGGAATGAAACTAAGGGTTGAATTTGTGAAGAGATTCTCTGGAGTGAGAAATCATAACCACTTAGCTTCCCATCCTCGAGGTTGTCAGGGCTGTTGATCAACTTGAAAGGATCGTCATCGGAGTTTTGGAGGGGAGAGCGTCACTTTCAAGTTAGACGTCTGATATTAGATGTCCTGAGGTACGAAGGTTTCTACATCTTTCTACGTCATGCTGCCGGTGGGAGACTACTTTAGACGCGGCAAGAGAAATGAAGTGTCCTTGAACAGAAACACTAACTTACTGTAAGGCTGGAGCTCTGAGGATCGATGGGTTCTCTAAATTCCAAAATTGATCGTTCTGTCCAGTCGCTAATTCATCAGGAATAGGGCGAGGACTTACGGAGTTACTAGCAGTGGCCTTCATGAAAGTTCACTTGGCACTAAGCTCCGACTCATTCGATCAGTACTGTGCGAAGACTGCATAGGATCCTAGAATAATCACAGAGTTGGCTCGGAATTAAGCGGGACCGTGACGGCAACGTGTAAAGTGTCGTGAAGAAGCAAGACGATGTGCTTCCTGGGATCCAACCGAGTTAGTAAACTCTACTTGCGTCTGCGTTTTCGAGTCGCACCGATTGAATATGCTGCAACTCAACTTCATCCATTGGAGTTCGGTCGTAAAAGCTAGCTTGAGGGAGTAAGAAGTTCAGAAACTCTATGAGCACCTCGAAGTGAACAGCCGCCTTGGCCTGCACGGAGCGATCCGGGGTGCGAAAGCAATAAGTACAGTCGAACTAGTGTTGCCGGATAGTTGGCGACTACCCAACTATGACTATAGTGGGGGGCAATAGTGCCTGACTACGCGAATTGATGTAGTCGAAATAGACTCGCGTGGCCAGTCCGTACGCAAGCTTTCATTAACGGGGCGAGCCCGTGAGCTTGCGAACGGACTGGTCCAACTCGTTGCCCTTTTTGCCATAGCCCTAAGCGCCGGCGTGGGAACGCTGGACTTAGTGTCTCGATGATGACCCTCCTTGGACTCTCCACTCGAGTCACCCAACATCTCAGAGTACCCCGTTGTGTGTCCGAAATTCCTATTGCTTCAATTCATATATTATGGTCTAGTATGCTCATATCCCAATACCTGGAAAATAAATCTCCCTGATGCCATGGCCAACGAAGAGTAGGATTCCGTAGGGTGAGCTTGAATTGCAGTCTGAGGCAGTGGCGGCTCAGAATGACTTTGAAATGCACGCACTGTGTTTTTTGGCCTTGCCCTGGGTCTTGGTTTTGGTTTTGGTCTCGAGGAAGCTTGTTCCACCAAATCCAAGTTGAACAAGAGGAGTGTTGTAAATCCGGGGTTGACTCTACACTTGGGCTCTACTGTATCTCTGCGCGAAACACCGCGAAACACTAAGTCCAGCTTTCACACGCAGGCGCTAAGTGCCCATGGCGAAACGGGCAACGAGTTGGACCAGCCGTTTTGGTATGAGCTTGCGAGTTACCTAAAACGGCTGGACTCGAGCCTATAGTCGAAAAGTCAGCTATATTTGACTAAATAGTTGGATGTAGTTCTGCGAAAATGCGTCGGTGATCCCGGGCATTCCTTATGCAGCATGTCCTAGGTGGCACGTGTCTGAACCTCCGCGCTTTGAGACTGCTGAGGCGCTCGGTGCGTGTGTTCTGAATTCAACATCTTCAACAATGTCTGCAGCATATAGCGAATAATTGCATCGTAAGGCAATCAACAGGACCGTGTTTGCCTCTGTAGTGTACACATGTAATTTACAACAGTGGGACATGACAATCTTGTTTGCGATGTTGTCTCCAGACAGAGCTTGTGTAGTGCAAATTCAAAGTTTCGTCCCCGGTTCCTCATCTTTCCTGGCGGCCTGGGTTCAAGGTGATGGAAAGACACTTTGCAAGCATAAACAATATTTTGGGGGCATGTTCAGACTTGAAAGTAGAATACACTCAGTCTCAAGGTCTCTGCACATGAGCATAGCTATGACTACTTCAGAACTACTCAACTATATAGTCGTGGCTATAGTGAACTACATCAAAAATAGTTGGCGCCGAATCCAACTATAGTCAGCTTTAGTCAACTTTCCGGCAACACTAAGTCGAACTTTGCGAGGATGCGTTCCATACCACTATCATGACATCTGATCCGCGTCAGTGAACGGAATTTGAAACGTTGATGGTTTGACTCGGACGCCTGAGATCAAGGATGCCAGCCGCCCTAAGTATACTACTAGTATTCATGTAGGGCTGTCCTCCGCGCCGTTCCATGCCTAGTCTTTGAAAGTTGTGTCCAAGCTGAAATGTTGATAGGAAGGATCAGCATGAGAGGCGACCGCAAGATAATTAAAGATGTACATCGGGATACTTATTGATACTATTGCCATTCTGAGTCATTAACAGTGGCATTGCGCGTATATATCGTCCAATGGCGAAGAGTGAAGGATCGTTGAGGATACTGAGCCTTGAGTTTGGAGAGACTCAGAGGTAAACAAGATTCTGGGATTGTCCGTCAACCATGCATGTGTCTGGTGTTAACTGTACTTATTTGCGGAAACGAGTGTAGAACATTGGATGGAAGACTAGGTCATTGTGTATCCGTGATTGTGTTGGCGGTGGCATCCCACTGATAGAAAAAAGTTTACATCGTGAATGTTGAAGGCCACTCAGTTGGGGCAATAGTGGACCGAGAAGAAGGAACACACATCTGGGTCACTGGAGATGTTATTGGAACGCCACCAGCTTCTCCGAGAGAGTTCGCGAGACCAAAGAAGCAGCACGTGCAGAAATATATCCTGCACAAGTCGAAATTGAATGAGGGGAACCAAGCTCTACACACGAGTGCACAAGCCTTCAGTGTAGCAACGAATCATTCTGAACTTGAACAGGTGTGCGACACCCCGATGGCCAAAGTAACGGTTGAATGGAGCACGTCGTACAAGTCAATGATTCTTCTATATCTTGCATTCAAGATGTTTGGACGCCCGTGGATTCTCTACAATATGTTTCGCGCACCTGAATGGCCTGGGCAGCTCTCAAGAATCAATTACCCGTGTTTTGACTGGGAGGATGCTGAGTGCTCACCGAGAATCATCAACAAACTGTAAAACTTCTGTCACAATGTGTTTTGAGTGGAAAGTTGTCGGAATTCAACGGACATGGAAGAGGTAAAAACTCACATATTGTAAGGGTGCTGGACTACCGCGCTCAAACACCTTACGCCAAAAGGCAGCGTAATCAGATTCTGCTATATCTGATCACCGGCAGTATATGTACTGGTTATGGGAACCCAGGTAACCCAATCGGGTTACACTCTCCCACGCTTTGAAGACTTTGCCTTCCCCCACCAGGCGGTGTCCCAATCCATCGGGGCCTGTGGTTTGGCGTGGGAAGTCTCTTCTATTTCTGGGAGAGTACACATGGCCGCCCCAAGGGCGGAACCTTGCAACTAGTCCCGGAGGCCTGAGCGCGGATTGAACCCAGGACCTCCTGCTAGCCGTAGAATCTGATTATAGTGTAAGTCGACCTATGGGTGAGGTCGACTTCACTGTTTTCAAACGGGAATCTAACAGGCACAAACGATCTTCGTTGCGGTAATAAGAACTACTGAAATACATGTTTGTATAATACTCACCTTCGTTGCGGTAATAAGAACTAGAGAGCAACGAAGAATGAGAGGGATGTTAAGTACGATGTAAAAGGGAATGACTAAGCAGTGTCATTCCCGAAATGGAAGGCGAGAAGGAAAAGGGAACCGGCACGGTTACACTCTCCCAGCCTCTGAAGCAAAGAGAGGAATAAAAAAAGAAAATAGAAAAACAACATGAAAGAAAAAGCCAATGAAAAGAAGATAAAAAGAAGTTAAAAAAAATGCGAAAAAGGAGCGAAAACGACAAGAACATGTGAGAAAGCGGGTACTACGAAAGGCCATTGTCAAACAAGAAATCGTGCAATGCCTGAACATCTTTGAGCTCGGAACCAGGAAGCCACAGGTCATGTTCAGGCCCGTATCCCTTTCAACGAACAAGATATTGGAACCCTACGCTGCGACGACGTCGGTCCAGTACGCGTTCGACGAGATACTCGTCGTGGCCATCGACTAGAACAGGTGGAGGCCGCTCATGCTCGCGTGAGGGGAAAAGGAGTGGGTCGTTAGGAAGGAAAGGTTTGAGCAAGGATGCGTGAAATGTCGGGAAGATATCAACGCCGGGTGGTAGTTCCACAGTGTAAGAACTGGTCTCCGGATGAGCAACAAGAACCTTGTAAGGACCGTCGAAACGACACATGAATTTGGCAACTCGGCTTTGTCCCCGTTGAAGATATTCACGACGACGGTGGAAGGTGGAGATGAGCACGAGGTCGCCAACGCGGTAGACGTGTTCCGGCGAGCGATGTTGATCCGCATGGTGTGCCTGATTGACCTTGGCGAGCCGTAGGTTGTCCTGAGCCTCCAACACGTCTTCTTCGAGGGAGCGAAGGAGACGTGCAGTGTCGTGTTCCACAGGGTGTACATCTGCAGGCGACTCAAAGGGAGCGAGGGGAGGGATGAGACGAGGGGAACGGCCAAGATGTAATTGAAAAGGGGAGAAACCCGTGGAGGCGTTAACGGTGTTCATGTAGTTAAAGCGGATGATGGGAAGAGCGTTAGACCAGCCGCGTTGGTTGCGTTGAACGTGATAGCGAAGCGATTGAATAATGGTGCGATTGGAACGTTCACTTGAACCGTCAGTTTCCGGGTGGAAGGCGGAAGACATCTTTAGTTTTACACCGGTTAGCTTGTGCAGAGCTTTCCAGAAACGCGAGACGAAAAGCTTATCGCGATCGGAGACGATGTTGAGTGGGAGACCGTTTTCACAGTACCAATGTTGAAAGAAGACGAGAGCGAAATCCTCTGCCGAAATATCGGTCCGACAGGGGACGGGACGGAAGTCGGAGCCAAGGCGATCCGTCATAGAGGCGATACAGTTATAGCCGTTGTCCTCGGGAAGGGGGCCAATGAAATCGATTGCGACGCTGTCACCCCTAGCATCGGGGATAGGCAAGGGATGCAGGGGCCCAGTGGGCTTGCGATTGGACGACTTGTTACGTTGGCAGTGTTCACAGGAAGGGACGTACAGGTCTTCAAGCTCCTTGCGCATGTGGGGCCAGTAGTAAGCGGATCGAAGGGAAGCGTACGATTTATCGCCACTGAAGTGTCCGAGAGAGTCGTGAGCTAGACGAAAAAGATCTTCCCGTATGTCCGTGACGCGGGGAACGACCAGACGATCTCCAACGTACAACAGTCCAGCGGAGACAGACACTCCATGACGGCTGGAGCCATCAAGCCAACCCTTGGCCAAGGCGGCAAGGGCAGGAATGGAAACATCGATGTCTGGCGAACGGTCCTGCACGACCTTCGCCTTCCAAACGTTGTCCCAAAGGGAGTCCACGAGACGTCTTGTCCAAGCATCGTTAGCATAACCCTCCTTGATTCTCCCCAACCAGGAGGGGTCAGCCGAGATGCGCAATTGGACAGCAGCAATTGGGCTAGAAGGCGTCGCGTACCGACAAGCAGCCAATGCGCTAGAAACGCCTCGCAGAATGCGAAGTGCGGCAACAACAGGTACTGGAGGCCCCGTCGGCATTCGGGACATCGAGTCAGCGGGCGTGTTATCCTCCCCACGAATGTAACGCATACGAAAGTCGTATTGAGCAAGAAATTCTTGCCAACGCGCTTGACGTCTCAAGAGGTCCTTCTGCGTATGGAAATTCTCCAGGGTGCGGTGGTCAGTGAACACCGTGAATGGCGCACCGATCAGGTCAACACGCCACTTCTTAAGAGCCCGCACGACCGCGAGCAATTCCTTCTCGTGAACGGGGTAATTGAGCTCGGCACCTTTCAGTGTTTGCGATTCGAACGCAACCGGTCGAGCAGACTCCAAAGTTTCTCCGTAAGAGAGAACCGCACCCGTGCAATAATCGCTTGCATCACACGACACAAATATGCGATTATTACCCATGTTGTTATGGTCGATGACGGTCAAACACTCGCGACTCACCACAAGCTGTTTTACCGCCTTGAAAGCCGCAAGGTGCTCCGGAGTCCAATTGAACTCCGATTCCGCCTCTTTCGTCGTCAACTGGTTGAGAACGAAGGTATGTGCGGCCAGTGCGGGAAGGTGGATAGGACAAACATGGTTTGTCATTGGTCTATGGAGGACGACAAGTCACGCCACTCTTTTCCCTTGTTGCACGCGCTTATTTGCTCCTTATATTGTCTCGACTGTTGACTATGACTTTGGCTCAAGCATTTGGCTCTTTCCTTTGACTCCATTTCTTATATATAGCATAGTTCCCTCTCATGATTCCCCATCACTTAGACACTCACTTAGCGTACTCGAAAGGTACTTACACACTTCTCGCACCATCACTTAGACACTCACGTAGCGTACTCGAAAGTCCTCACTTTCGAGTTCCTCTTCTTTTTCACAGAGATTTCATCCCGAAAATCTCAGCTTCGCGACGCATCCGGTCGCTTCATCCGTCGTTCTAATTCAGCCATGCCTTCCGAAAACACGGTCTCTGAGGCTTCGGCTACACCCGGCGCCTCTCTCTCTCAAGACCAACTCTCCGCGTTAATCTCGTCCCTTCAGACACTTACCACTACACTTGCATCTCGTCCGCCAGCAACAGAATCAGCCTCTAGCATCTCCCAAACACTTCCCTCACAGCAGGCATCTGCGTCGACGGCCCCGGCATCGTTCCCGTCGTTCCTATCCACGACGGCCCCCTCTACCACCGGTATGTCTCTTCCCGATATCTTTCACAATGTCGAATCTTCCGTTCTCCTCGACATCGCGCGGCATAAGTTCGAGCCTAGCGACCTCTACAAGCTGGACCCCCAGTACCGAGACAAGGAGGAGCGCACTCGCCTTGAGCTAGATGGCGAAACTGGAAACCTGGCGGTAAAGAAGACTCGCGGCTCGAAGGACTATCCCTCCCTCCAGTCGGTTCTTACTCCCCTCTTCACCTACTTCCGAATCCTTTCGGCCTTCTCTCTTTCGAGCGGCAGTATCGATGCACTGTATCAAGTCACTGCAGGTGCCTTCACCTACCTCACGCACCTCAATGAGCTCAATACCAAGTTTCAATGGCCGGCCGTCCTAGCCTACCACCTCGAATATCATCGTATTCGACGACACGAAATGGCTCGAGGCGACTACTCTGGGTGGGGCAAGGTCGACGATTCCCTTAAATCGGAACACCTCTTTGGTCAGAATCGCGTCTCAACCCCTAAGACCGCGAAGAAGGGCACTGCCCAATCCCCCTCAGACATCTGTAACCTCTTCAACAAGGGTGTCTGCCAGTCTCCATGCAAGTACGGCCGAACGCACAAATGTCTCTCATGCAACGCTAGCGACCATGGCAAATCTACATGCACAAAGAACTAGGACCCGGGCCGGACGAGTAACTCATCTACCTTGTCCCCGACTCGTCCGCGCCACACGGACAGCCACCCCGGTTCTCTTCCTCCTTCGGATTCTCATTCTCGCGACCACTGCACACCTTTGCACCTCCAGCTACCGCATGCTACCCTCTTCACACCTGGCCCTCCGCCACCCTGTCGTCCAAACACCGACCCTCGTTCCAATGACCTCGCACGCAGACAGGCCGCCGAATCCCCCGTCTACTCCTCTCTTAATAAACTGGCATGGGATTACTACCTCCGGGATTACCCAGACCGCACCTTTGTAGATTCTTTACTTCACATAATAGATTATGGCGCTTCTCTCGGATTCACTGGTCCTGATAAGTCTCAACACTGTAAGAATCTCAAAACCGCTATGGAACAGCCCTCCACTGTCTCCAACGATATTTCAAACCTCCTATCTCACCAACGAATGCACGGCCCATTCTCCAACCCACCTCTTTCCCATTTCCGCTGTTCGCCCCTCGGCACGGTCTCCCGGAAGCGCAACCCATCCAAACTACGGGTTATACACCACTTATCGTGGCCTCCTGCCGACTCCGTTAATGATGGAATCCCTGATGCGGAAGGCCACATTTCCTACGAACGGTTCGACAGCGCTATTGCTCAAATCCGTCAATTCGGTCCAGGTACCCTCCTCGCCAAACTGGATCTCAAAGATGCCTTCCGTCACATCCCAGTTCGACGTCAGGACTGGCCCTTGCTAGGCTGTCACTGGCAAGGCAGGTTCTATTATCATATTGTCCTCGTCTTCGGTGCCAAATCCGCCCCCTACATCTTCAACTTATTCGCTGAAGCCCTCCACTGGATTCTCCAACGCCACCTGCCCGCAGCCCTGCGACACTATCTTGACGACTTCCTAACACTCTTCCGTCCTGGCACTCCACTCCCGCTTGCTCGACAAGCAGTTGAGTGGGCCATTGCGCTAGGGCAACAGCTCGGGCTCGAATTCCAGCATGAGAAGACCACTTGGCCCTGCACCAAGCTTGAATTCCTGGGGCTTGAACTAGACACATCTGCCATGGAAGCACGTCTCCCAGACGACAAACTTGCATATCTCCGGGAACTGCTCTTTGAATGGGACTCGCGCCGCTCTTGCTCGCTTCGCCAGCTCCAAGA
The DNA here is from genome assembly GCA_022160315.1 of Panus rudis PR-1116 ss-1. Taxonomy (NCBI): domain Eukaryota; kingdom Fungi; phylum Basidiomycota; class Agaricomycetes; order Polyporales; family Panaceae; genus Panus; species Panus rudis. Next base: position 165,039 of record MU275192.1, read on the forward strand.
ACTCGTAGGCTACCTCCAGTTTGCCAGTTAGGTCATCCCTCACTCTCGCACATTCATTCGACGGCTCATAGACTTCTCTACAACTTTTCGCTCTTCCTTCACGGTCCGACGAATACCAGCCTATGCCCGTGCCGACCTCCACTGGTGGAAAACATTCAGTTCGACCTGGAATGGCATCCACCTAATCACGCCTAGCTACCCTGTCGTACATGTCTTTACGGATGCTAGTGGCACCAAAGGCATTGGAGGAATTTTCGGCCAACACTGGTTTGCATCCAAAGTTCCTCGTCGCCACCGAACCCGAGATATCCAATTCAAAGAAATCTACGCCACACTCCAAGCTATTTTACGATGGGGCCATCTATGGCGGCATCATCACGTGGTCTTCCATATTGACAATCACGCGGTCCTAGCCGCCTTCCAGGCTGAAACCTCTCGCTCACGATCCACCATGCTTATTCTTCAACTTGTGCTTATGCTCGCTGCCTGTCTTGAATTTTCGTTCTCTTCCTCTTGGCTTTCTTCTTCAGATAATGCTTTAGCTGACTCTGCCTCTCATTTCCTGTATACTCAGTTATTCAAACTCGCCCCTTACCTTCACCCCAAACCCTCTTCACCCAACCCCCAGACACTTGGTATGAAACACATGCTCACTTCTCACGACAAGTCGCCTTCTATCTCTGGCATGGCCTCGCCTCCAGCACCCGCAAGACCTATAGCACTGGTCAAAAATCATTCATTGACTTCATCCGTCTCCATCCCTCCTACGGAAACCCCGACGGATCAATCCTGCCTGCCACGCAACAAGCCATCATGGAATGGATTGCCTCCCTTGGCTCAAGGAACCCACAGCCTCGAACGATCAAGGGCTATCTCTCCAGTGTCCGGTCACTCCATGTGGATGCCGACCTCCCCTTCTCAGCTTGTGAAGCTCCCGTTGTCCAGCGACTCCTCCGCGGGATCAAGAGATACCATGGCGAACGTGAACGGAACCCCAAGCTCCCCATCACGCTCCCTATCCTTCGCAACCTCTGTCACTCCATCACCGTCGAATCCCCAACCACCGCCGATCTCCACTTTCTCGCAGCACTCAAACTGGCATTCGCCGGTTTTCTACGCTGTGGCGAGTTCACTGTCTCCAAAGAATCCGCCTTCAGCCCCATCACTGATCTCTCGTGCGGAGCCATCCAGTTCCTACCATCTCAGGAAGCTCCTACCCACGTCCTCCTGTCCCTCCCTGCCTCCAAGACAGACCCCTTTCGCAAAGGCATCTCAATCGTCATTGCAGCAGCCCCTGGTGCATCCACTTGTGCCGTTCATGCCCTGCAACAGCTCTTCACCACGCCAAGATCCCCATCAGACCCCCTCTTCTGTGATAACACCGGGCACGCTCTTACACGCGCCAAGTTTATCAGCCGCCTCAAATCCTCCTTGTCACAGATCGGACTCGATAGCACACAATATTCCGGCCACAGCTTTCGACGAGGCGCAGCCACTTCTGCCGCTTCAGTAGGATATTCCGACTACGAAATCCAACAGCTTGGGCGCTGGCGTAGCGACGCATACAAACTGTACATTGACATGCCGAAAGATCGCATTTTGCACCTTTCCTCCAGACTCCATTGGGCCGATCCTCATACTCAAGATTTCGTGCCTCCGGCCCTTCCTTTCGCTCCCTCTATGGCTTAAGTTCGGCCCTCTCGTCTCCATCCACGGGATCGGAGGGTCAGGCAAAAAGAGCGGTTGGCGACACGAATCAATTCGTATGGCCCAAACA
>MU275192.1:168205-199851 GCA_022160315.1 Panus rudis PR-1116 ss-1
GGGCCTGTGGTTTGGCGTGGGAAGTCTCTTCTATGTAAGGGTGCTGGACTACCGCGCTCAAACACCTTACGCCAAAAGGCAGCGTAATCAGATTCTGCTATATCTGATCACCAGCAGTATACTATGTACTGGTTATGGGAACCCAGGTAACCCAATCGGGTTACACATATCTCTGCTAGTCTTAGGTCTGTACCATAACTTCCCGTTCGCATCAAGTTTCAGAAGATACCGAGATAAAGCAAGGTTTTGCAAGAGTCCGTCAACGATATACCCAATGTTGACTTTACGAACGTTGGGAAGACGAGTGAGAAGTTCGTCAAGTCGTTGTCATGACTGGGCCGGAATTTGTTTTGAGAGCGTGCTGTAATTTTTGGTGCCATGGAACGTTACATTGATGGTCTTGACTTTAGGTGATGAAATGGTGGATAGGGGTTGGATAATGGTGTCTATGTGGACCCCGGCGAAGGCATGCGTGAAGTGGAGGGTCTGAAGATGTTTTAGGCAAGACAGAGAAACACCCTGTGCCAGCAAATCATTATCGGTAGCCAGAACTGTAGGGAGACAACATGAAGAATTAAGCAACTCGATGGAGTCAGATGAATAATAGCAGGGGTATTTCACTTATAGAGATGTGGGCTATGTAGCAGAACTAGCTCTTGGAGAGAATCCCCACAATGATTGAACAACCTGACGAGGAGGTTGGAATACACTTCGGGTCCATTTGAAAGCACAGGAACCCAGAGTTTCTTTAAGTGGAGCACGTCGCACCAGTCGATGATTTGTTTATATATTTCCGTCGGGATAAGAGCACCTACAGCTCTGCGGACTGTCTGTAGCATGTTTCGCGGACTTGGATGACCTGGGCGCGGTGCCAAAGATGGATTTTCATCCGATTCTGATCGTTGTATATAGCTTATAGTTTACCTTGGTCCAAGCCCCAGGAATGGTCCAGAGTGCCAGTACATAAACAGTTCCTGTAATTAAGTTACCGAGCACGTCACGATGAGAATGAATCATCTCAGCGAACTGTGCTATACAACTCACAAATTATGCGTCAATGCTATCACTGCAAAGTCATCCAGACAAGTCACTCTCATTCGCCTATCACTTTCTTCAGGCTGTAGGTGGTAGATGTGAAGAAAGGGTTCAAAGCAAGTCACTACTGATGGCAACTAATGCCAACCTATAAGTAGGCATAGTAGTCACGAGATTTTTGACAGGGTTTATTTCATCTCCGAACTCACCACGACTACATTTTCACCGTAACTCAAAATCAACACTGAATGAAAGTATTCATATCGATGTTCACATCAGGTTTAGCGTGGCTGCACACGAACCAAGCCGGCAATTTATAAAAAGGCGATGGAGATAGTCAAGGGAGACGAACCTACACGCATACCAAAACAAGCAAGCTCGGATTCTCGCAACCCCGGAATCTCCGGCCGGGGGCGGCTGTATCCGGTGCTGTCCGGTGGTGGCCGAGACCGTTCTGACGTAGGCGACAACACGTGAACGAGGAGTTATATGGCCGTCCTCCTCTAGAAACTCATCCGGAAGAAACTCACTTGCAGTAAACCATCCATTCCTTCGTTCACTCACGACCACCAACAGCATCCGGACGAGAGGCATGTAAGTCTAAGAACTGGAATTGTATGATGTCGTATTGATAGATCTTTGCTTCCCGAAATTGATGGGGATGCTCATTAGATTCCTAGATTCCTGCGAACTCCGTTGTCATCGAAGCAACGGGTGCGGATTGTAACATCCTCACTTGTTGTAGAGTTCTATCTGTCTTTCAGATAGATTCCTACACGTATCAGGGAAAGGGTTTCATACTAACGCTCTGGTATACCCTGGTTCCTGCCGCCCTATCGCTGCATATCACTCGGAGGAAACCTGTGCTGGTTTAGGACGCCTTACAGGAGGAAGCAACCACACCTTTCCGCACGCCGCTTTCGTCCCCCTTGACTCCCACATCGCACGCAACACAGAGAGGAAGGTCGTGAGATGGAAATGCCTCTCACCCACAATCTCTCTTCAATCGACGTATAATTCTATCGCTGTTACTCTCGATCACCCCTCTCCGTCCCTGGTTTCCGCTTCCAGCCCGATATTTGGATCGAGAGATATCTATGAACCTGAACCTTGCGGTCGTACTCTCATACCTAGGATCGACACGACTACTAGAATCCCCGCCGCCGAGAAACCTACACCCATAGTACGACTCTGACAATGCCAGCCGAACACTTCTCACCAGCCCCTGTTCCTTCGCGCTCGAGTACATCAGAATCATCAAGCTCGTACCAGTCTCAAACTAGCTCCTCCTCTGCCACCACTACCACGCAAGTCGGCCACAATGCTTCGAATCCGAATAGCGCTACGCCGAGTAATGGGAGCGGGGGACATGGCTTACGCACGCAATTGGGACATCTCCTTCCGAGACATGCGTTGTTCCAAGTTAGTCTTGACATCGAGGAACTTGCGAACGTGCCACTTGTGAAGGGTCAGTTCGCGGTTAGGTGGAAGTTCAAGAATGTCCAATCGGGGTCGGGGTTACTTGCGAAGATGAAGAATGGACACGGTGCTGCCGGGGGAGGAGGAGGAGGGTTGAGCGCTGGGGCGAGGAATACGAATGGAGGGTCGTATACGAGCATCGAAGATGAATCGAACCAGGTCAAGCCTACCTGGATCCATAAAGTGAAGGATGCTCGAGAGAAGGGTAAAGCCAAAGCGACGATCGACACACATACCCGATTCTCGCATTCTTCCCCTTATCTACTTTCTGAACCAAAGTCTGGTTCGGGATCGGGGAGGGATGACGCGAGTACGAATTCGAAGAGCAGTGCGAGTGATTGGGATTCGTTCAGGACTCCTGTGGATGAAGATGCCCCGGATTCACCTTGGACTATGGAACGACATGCGAATACGTCGACTCAGTCTCATTCGAGTGATGCATCTTCACTATACCCCCACTTCCCACATCTCCCTCACCTATCTTCGAATCTTCCGGACTCACCGCAGAGTCTACCCCCGACACCTCCGGCTTCGCATTCTGCCTCTGCGACACCCACTATCACGAAATACTCTACCGAACCTCCTGTTAGCTTAGCTAACACACCATATTCGAAGAAAGAAGCAAAGGGCATGACGGAGTGGGTTGAGCTGCACAATTACAATGCCAAGTGGGGTCATCGAGTCAATGTCGTGTTGCAAATGGATGTGCATAGGGAGACGGGAGATTTATTGCCGAGCGAGCTGAAGTTGGTCGTTATGCAGGTACGCTCCGCTCTTTGTTATCATTTTGTTTCTCGTTATTGTGATGCAGGACGAACTCGAACTGACGTGTATTTGTTTGTGTGGCGGGGTTTGATAGAGAGTAATCCCTGGAGACCCTGATGCGCCTCGGAACCCTCGACTGGGAGCTGTCTACCTCAACTTGGCTGAATACGCCGACGCAGGTACTGTCACTCGACGATATCTCCTTCGAGAGAGCAAGATCAACGCCACACTCAAGGTTAATCCTAATCCTTGCTAAGTTTCTCGTACATTGCTGATTGCGTTCGCCCTCGTAGCTCAGCATAAAGTTAACTCACATCGGCGGCACACGCGACTTCAAACCGCCTCCACTCCGTAAAGGCGAGATCATGGCCGAAGTAACCGGTCTCCTCTCCAACAACGATCTCCTCCGTACTCGGTTAGCTCGAACACTAGACCTATACTCGAACCACCAAGAAGACGAGGACGAATACCACGACGCTCAAGAAGCCTACGTGGAGGATGAGGAAGAAGATCCGAGCACTGCGGTCCCGCTTACACATGCAAGACCGAAACCGCGTAGGTTCTCATCGGAGCCTAAACCTCTACATGAGGCTATCGAGAACGCGAACGAGGCTGCGGGGAAGGGACGAACGGATTTCGATAAGTTGGCCAGTCTGAATGGGTTGAGGACGACCGAGACACTCATCGAGGCGATATTCAACCCGATTCCTAGTACGAGTCCTGAACCGAGTCCGTTCACGTATTATGACCCTTCGAAGGCTGGTTCTGGGAAGGCTCGGGCTACTAATGGAGTTGAGGATAAGGATGAGAGGAGGAGTTTGGCGGAGAGTACGAGGACGGGGGTGAGTTTTGCCACGACTGGGACGGGGAGTGAGAATGGGAGTGCGTTCACTCGTATCTCGCATCCGGAGACTTCAAGCTATGTCGTCCCCACTCCGCCTTATTCGACTCAACGCAATAGGAAGGCATCATCCACCTACGCCCGTTCTGAATATTCGCATTCTGGGTCTTCCTCGAGGAGCGGCAGCGGGAGTGCGGGGTTCTCGAACTCTGACTTTGGGCTTTCTCCGACGCCCACTCACTCGAATGCTACGCATGGTCAAGGGACGAAGACGCATTGGTGGCAGAAGATGTCTTCTCCTCGGACGGAGTCACGTGCTGGAGGTGGAGAAACTGTTGGGTTAGGGTTGAGCCCGAGTCGCCCGGGAACCCCTGCGAATGGGATCGCTGCTGGGTTAGGTGCCGTCCATGGCGTTGGTAGTGGTTCCTCGAAAAAGTTGTTTTCGAGTTCGACGAGCCGGCTGCCTTTAGAGGTTGAATAGGGTTTCTCGTAATTCTTTTGGTCTTATGGTGAGTACTACGTTCGAGTTTGGTGGGGATATGCGTACTGATGTTGTGCTACAGATGTTCTCTTCGTTCTTTCTTGGATTTGCTTCAATTCGTTTTCGCTTTTGATTGTTATGACACCCCTCATGACTTTCTCTTTGCTCGTCGTACATGTTTGCTTTAATGTTCCCCCCTCGCTCGCTCCTACAGGTTAAGTGTTACCTATCTTATCTCTTACTTTCCTTTCTCCCTTCGACCACTTTCTCCAATCAACAATAGTACTCACAGAACAGATATGTCACACACTACCTTATTTATTTCTATACAGGATCGCTCGTTTTTCGTCACTTTGGTTAATCCTTGCACACCTTTGTAGCAAAACATACTCCGCTTCTCGAAACACCGAGCATTGAGTACCTCTTTCTGTCGCTCGTGTACTGTACTCTACCTTTTGTTCGTTCGCGATATTGGGCGTAATTGGAATTGTTCGTAATTGTCCCTTGGTCGGCGTCGTACCATGTCTCCGTTCGTTTACATTATACAAAGTCTTCCTTCTCTCCTCCGTCCCTCTCCCTCACCGCCATGAGTTCCACCACCAGTTTACCCAGCAGACAGAAACGTTCACCCACACACCCGCACAGTCACCAAGACTCACAATGAGCACGTAAAATATAATTCCAAACAAAAAGGTCCGAAAAGTCCGAGCCTCAGTCAGCTGGCCCTAGCTGGCCCCTGCAGGCACATGTCATCGCTGTGTTCTGTGTCCCTTGTTTTGTCGTTTACGGCCTGTCGACGCTCGCTGCTTGACATCTCGAAGTCGGCTCTCTGTTTCCTCGGATCTGGTCTGATATAGACCATATAAGGAGTCGTTGCCAGCGAGCATCTCTCTTGTTGCGTTACCCCCACCCCGACCTCGACATTGAAGGGGGCTTGTACCTAAAGACGTGAGGTATGCTCGGTCCACTTGGTTGTCATTGCGCTCTGTGATATTCACAGCCTGCGCTATCTTCTCACAGCAGACCCGTTCAACTTGACCACATCTCCCAAATTCTCCCCCAGAACAAACTCAACATCCACCACATCGGTGAAATAGTATAGAGGTCAAAATGGCTTGGCCGAGGACTGTGATGATCCTTCGTACCGGAGCAGGCAGGAACGTGCGGTACGTTCACCCTGCTGTGAAGATGGGCTACAGGGGATTCGCGAGCAGCATGGCTAGGATGCGTGAGTGCTCATTCGTTCATTAATGGTTGAGGTCCGAGTGCCGAGGTTGCGAAGGTGGACTTCCCTCCTTGGTTTACACTGTGAACTCGTGTTGGATTGACGTCGTTGCTGATTGCTTGCTTTTGCTTCCCTTACATGTATCCATGAACCCTGCGCATGCCTGTGTTGCGGATTTATTGCGGACTTCATTCAATATTCCGATGAATAGAGGACAAGATCGTGGTTCAGAACCCTGTTGTCGAGTTGGACGGCGATGAGATGACGAGGATCATCTGGAAGAAGATCAGGGAGGAGGTACGTTCTGTACTCTGAATTGTAGCGTGTATATGCGCTAACCTGCCCTTGACCCATAGCTCATCTTGCCCTACCTCCAACTCGACATCAAGTATTTCGACTTGGGCCTCGAACACCGCGACGCCGTAAGCACCTCCGCACCTCTCGTAACCTGTAAACTCCACACTCACACCCTGTCAACCCTCACAGACCAACGACCAAGTCACAATCGACTCGGCCGAAGCCATCCTCAAGTACAACGTCGGTATCAAATGCGCTACGATCACACCGGACGAAGCTCGCGTAAAGGAATTCAACCTCAAGCAAATGTGGAAGAGCCCGAACGGGACGATCAGGAATATCCTGGGTGGGACTGTCTTCCGTGAACCGATTATCTTGGACAGGATCCCGAGACCTGTTCCTGGCTGGAAGAAGCCGATTGTCATTGGTAGGCATGCGTTTGGCGATCAGGTAGGGTTCTGTATATCGTTTGATGTACGAGCGGGCGGTTTGACTGACTATATGCGCGATTTTGGGTAGTATCGCTCGACGGACTTTATTGCTCCTGGACCTGGGAAGCTCCAGTTGGTGTATACCCCCGCAGACGGTGCTAAGCCCACTGTACTTGATGTTTATGACTTTAAGGGCAAGGGTGTCGCTATGAGCATGTACAACACTGACGACGTAAGCGCATATATTCTCTTCTATAGAGTGATATTGACGGTCTGATTGTATCCTGTAGTCCATTTATGGATTCGCGCATTCCTCCTTCAAGATGGCGTTGTCCAAGAAGCTTCCTCTCGTAAGTTGCAGAAACACTGACTATATGCGCCATTTTCGATTGATTTGTCTTCGTAGTTCATGTCAACGAAGAACACCATCCTGAAGAAGTACGACGGCCGATTCAAGGATATCTTCCAAGAAGTCTACGAGTCGTAAGTTTTCATCCCCCCTCCTTCCATCCTCTCTCAAACTCGGATTACAGGACGTACAAACAACAATTCGAACAACTCGGAATCTACTACGAGCACCGTCTAATCGACGACATGGTCGCCCAAGCGATCAAATCCTCAGGAGGGTTCGTCTGGGCATGCAAGAACTACGACGGAGACGTCCAATCGGACATCCTCGCCCAAGGGTTCGGAAGTTTAGGAATGATGACGAGCGAACTGATCACTCCGGATGGTAAGACCGTAGAAAGTGAGGCTGCGCACGGAACCGTCACTCGGCACTATCGTGAATGGCAAAAGGGCAACGAGACCTCGACGAACCCTGTCGCGTCGATCTTTGCGTGGACCCGTGGACTCATTCATCGAGCTAAGCTTGATAATAACGTACCCTTGAAGGAGTTCTGCACGTCCTTGGAGGAAGCGTGTGTGGAGGTGATTGATAAGGAGGGGATTATGACCAAGGATCTGGCGTTGGCCATCCATGGGAAGGATATGAAGAGGGAGCATTGGGTTGTGACGGATGTTTATATGGATAAGGTGAATGAGAGGCTGAAGGAGAAGTTGAGGGAGAAGAAGGTGAATGCTGGTAAAGTGTAGAACTTGGTGCAATCGTTGTCATTTGTTGTAAGTAATCTTTAAGTAACTGCTTGAATAGGAAGTCGTAGCATTTGCGGTGTTGATGGTAGATGCAACTCACACTCGAGTGTATTTTGGTACTTAATCCCATCGAGGCCTGTGCTAGTTACACCGTCCTGAGGTCGACGCGGTTAACAGCGATTAGGAAGAATGTATATTCGTGAGGTAAATGGATAGTATACAAATCTTTTGATTTTCCAGCTTGAATTCCTAGTTACGAGTTTCTGTGTCTAAGTATAGGATGATGGTGTTCCATGATATAACCCTAATCCAAGTGAGGAAGGCATGCATATGTGAATGTAGTATGGCCGGGTGGGTCGAAGGCCCGGGATGCAGATGAATGCGGAGGTGGGGAGAAGGGAAGATCGGCCATGATGCGAGCTTGGGTGGGTATGTGAGGTTGGAGCGCAGTGAGTGAGTAGTCCTCGTATGGCGAATGCATATGATGTGAAGAAGGATATCGAGCTAATGCGACCATAGATGGGCAAAATGGGATATGAGCCGAAATTGAGATTGAGAAATAACAAGGTCAGCAGGAGAATGCGAAAAGTCGACTCTGTCGTGAGCAGAAATGAAGGGTTTGAACTAGGGATACAACAGGGAGGTCGAGAGATGAAATAGAATGAAATTCATCGACCTGAACTTGGGGGATGAATGGAATGGAAAAGGTATGTAGAGAAACCAACAATGACAAGTGGTCAAGTGAAAAGGTAGGACGAAAAGTAGGAAGCCCATGTAATACCGGTGCTAAATGGACCGTAAAGAACGAAAGATGAAAATCAATCTATAACAAGCATACCCACTTTGCGAACGAAGTGAAAACGAAAGTAGCCAATGGATAGAATGCGCTTGTCGCTAAGACCTGATTACAAAGGAAACCGGTGAGTGATTAATGCACGACTGTGGTGTAGTATTCAAGGTCGAAAGAACCTCGCGGAGATCCCGACAAAGGTGCGTCAGGGAGAGAAACAATCTGGAAGCTCGCCATACTCGCTGGACTCGTCATTGGGGGTGGACTGTAAGTCTGCTCTGAGTTTCCAGTTGACTCAGGACCATGAATGACACCAGGTTCTCGATGGCCGGGGTCGCTTAGGCTGGAAGTGTTCCGAGTTAGATTTGACTGAGAAGAGGAAGGGTATGATGCGTTCAGCATGTCTGTCAGGGATCTAGGTGAAAAATTTGGATGCACGTAGTATGACACGAGAGATGCAGAACTTGCTGCTGTATCGAAGCTGGCAGATGGAGATGGGTTGCCACTGTGAGGTATTCGGCGAGCCTGAGGAACATCCATCCTGCCAGCCTGAGCATTCAAATCAACAGAGACCAGTCTACCCTCCGCTGAGCTTCCCGATTGATCACGGAGTCGCTGTTGCAGAAGCAGTGGTTCCCGTGCGCGCTGTCGTCTACGTTGAGTCGGGGGCGGTGATTGGGAGGAATTATCACTGGTGCAAGCCAACTTGGTGCCTTCGGCCAATGCCTTGACGATCGCAAAGGTATTCGGCCGACAAACGATGGATTCGCTCCAACACCGCTTCGCTAGGCGCCAGACATAGTTGTGGATGCCTGTCTCCTTTCCCGGTCTTCTGGGACGTGCCCCGCGCAGTACACCGGCCAGAACCTGTGCATCTTTCAAGTACGGGAATGGATGCGTCATGGTGTACAACTAAGTAACGTTTCGATTAGACCTGTGTTTCTGATATTCGTAGGACACCCACCTCAATGCAAAAAATACCAAATGCATAAACGTCGCTCTCGAAAGTAGAAGGGCCACCTCGGAGAACTTCGGGTGCAGACCATCGAGGAGACCCGCCAGTACAGCTGCTAAAGCCGCTTGAAGGGTTGGCATCTGCCAAACTTGCGAGACCAAAGTCCGAGAGACGGACATGGAGGTCTTCATCGATGAGTATGTTTGCCTAAGTTGGATTCGTCATGAGAAAAGTGAGAGAATGTTTCCCCCCTTTGCCATATACGTACTCCACGTAAATCTCCATGGATGACCTGCTCCTGGTGAAGGTACGCTAATCCTTTCGCAACCTCTAGGAGCTATGCACTGCATTAGCACTGGAAGACAGTATTGCGGCTGTAGCGGCTCCTACCCAAGGTTCCCGGGGGATGTCTGCTTTTATGACAGCGAGGCGCTTGCTACATTGAATGATGTTTCCGTTCTCCATGAAGGGTGATACCATACAAAGATGTGGGCGAAAGGAAATTCTGTCAACACCCCAGAATGGGAGAATGTATGGATGCCTCAGCTGACGCCAAACCAGTGCCTCTCGAAAGAAAGCCTGCACAGATCTTTGAGATATGGCCATGACGCTGTCATAGCAAATTATCACTTACCGCATTCAATTCACGCACCTCTTGGTCAGTAGATATTTGAAAGACGCGTAGACGTTTTAGGGCTACTCGAGCACCACCAAGGTCAGCAGGAAATATGTCTGCGAACCCACCACCCCCGAAGGGGTTCATCCTGTCCTGACATACGACTCCACCGAGGAAAAGGGATGCTGGCAGTATACGCGCTTCCCTCGACAAACGTATCAGGAGACGACGCAGCGGACGTCGGTATATCTCCATCCCATATGGCACAGGGTCGTCGAGCATCTGGATGAGATTGAGCACATACGAAGGAAATCAGTATTGAAAAAGTCATACCTTCTGCATAAGGGAGATGATATCTGCAGCTGGCTCACCTCGCAAAGCGAGGACACTATCCTTATGGATAGGACAAGTCATAGCCTGCTTTACCATTTGGATTAGATTTGCATCTGGGTGAGTGTCTTGGGACACAGCCGTGGTACTATTGTCTTCGTCAATTGGTGATTCGCATTGAAGTTGAGATTCCAGTAGGGGTAGGGGTTCGGAGCGATGTTTTGACCATAGTTTTCCCCGATCAAGTTGCGCTTCGAGGAAGCTTCCTACGCGCTCTACGAAAGTCTCTCGGAGACTCCTTGTCTTTCGACCACGTTCCGCAGCCGGAGGAGGTCGGTATTGTTGGCTCATTCCACTAGAGGCGATGGGGACATTTGTTCTTAGGTCTATGAAATTCGTCACGAGGGGTACCCGGCCCAGCCGCGTCAACTCAGCGTGTTAATGAGCGTGTAGAAGAATGTCCTCCAGTTCCTGTAAGCCGAGCCTAAGCAAGAAATCAGCTGAGTGAAAGAGACAAGTTTGAGGTGACTTACGCCAAGGTGCTGTCGCGCCGGGAGTCGTATCGAAGAGGACTGGGGTGAGCGAGCGAGCAGCAGTCACTTTTAGACTTAAACCTATGTTCAACTTTCGGCTTTTGCCTAGGAGCTGTATCTGGATGGCTATCCGGTTGTTACCTGGTTGACGCCATTGTTTGACTTTGACAGGTCGCCTGAGAGGCTCAGACGCCTGGTCGGGTGTGCGATATGGGTGTGAACGCCGATGAGTTCGTGTATTTCTGTAAGTTCACGGGAGATTGTCATTACCGGGTGCGTAATGCGTTCTTCAATGCTCGCTCCTAAACACGGGACGACAAGGTTTAAGGACATCTTCACTGGATCGAAGCATCGAAAGCATCGCAGTTACCCAGACCCGTCAAGATGATCATTGAGAAGGCTGTATTTTCTACTGCACGACTGAATCCGGCGAAGTGCTATGCCATTAGGACTGTAATCCCCAGGAAACAATCCCGGCGGGCATAGGTCTCCGTAACAGTCGGAAGTATAACCAATTGAGAGAAGGAAAGAGATCATGCCAGTGGTGCAATTGTTGTAGAAGTATAGTGATATTACCGCTGGGCATGACAACCTGACCTCGACAGAGTTCGGGTTAGTCGATCTCAGGCCACCCAAGCTTTCCTCTTGTTCGTGAGTAGCGAGAGCTTGCGACTTGAGAGTATTCCACGAAGGCTCGTCAGTCCAGATCTAATGGAAAAAAATCAGAAGCATCGCTGTCACTGTAAGCATGGTAACAGACCACATTCCTCGTAGTGGAGACTTCCCCTGCCAGGTTGCGTAATCTCCCATTACATCCATGGAACCACTGTCTACTATTAGTATATATGGATCACGAATGCTGTCAGCATTGTTGAATGAAGACGGCACAGCAACCCATTGACTGACCTTCATTAATGTTATTGACGGCCTGGATCTGAGATTGTACACTTCCACCCGAGGCCCCGGATTCCTCGTACAAGAGACGCTTCCCGGAACACATCACCTGGGGCTTCGCTGCGTCTATATGGCTCGCGACGTTTGACGGGTCTAGTACGTTGTAGTCATGCAACGCAATAATCTGAAGTGCGGGGCAACTGGGATTACACGTCATGTTTGTATTTGGACACGTTGAAAAGATGCAAATGCGATAGGACGTGCTCACCTGAAGAACTGGGATTGCAACGATGTAGGAAGGTCTGTCCCGCCACCAGTTGAAATCCAGATACCCCAATCGCCGATGACGTTTCGTATGGTGTTCGCACGATCGCACCTGGACACCGACGGTACCGGTGAGTTTGCCCCGGTAAGAGAGATGCAGTGACTTGGGACTTTACACCAATTGGGGGCAATCTGGTTCATATGTCCCATACCTACACGACTATAGTGTCTGTCAATCGGGAAATACACGAACCGCGAAACTGCATACCCTTATTCTTCAAAAGCAAAGAAGGCATCTACACCCTGTTGCACGGTGGACACTGAACTCGTAACTGTATAACATACCGGACAGTTGTATCCATGGGACGTCAAATCGAGGTTGTTGATGATTCAAGATGTGCTTGAGGCAGTTATCGAACTATACGGCGTTCAATATAAGGTTGATGATCAGACAGAATCTCAGACATGCTTGAAATGTTTGGCCTCACATCCGTGATTGCATTGGTGTTAGTATGATATGCTGGAATACGGGACGCCGCTTTGACAATCCGTGATGGATAGATTACATTTGGGAACGTAGGCATCTGTAGCTCAGCATGCGAGCAAGTATCTGCGGGGACAAAGCGATTGAATGAGCTTCCCTCACACATAGGACATAACATACCGATCGCGTGTCGCGATGACCAACTTGATGTCTATTGAAGGGGAAGTGAGATGATGTGTTATGATTCAGGAGCTTGGGTTTCCTTCTACCTCGGGCATGTGCCTCCGCAGCGAGCTGGTCAATCATATCTAGAATCCGGTTGTCGTATAACCCACTGGTCACGAATCCAGTCAGATCCACGAGAAACTGTCATATCCCGCACATTAATTTGAGCATACCGGCCATCGTCTCAAGGCCGTCGACAGCTACAACCGAGGAACCTTTCGTTCCCTGGTCGACCTTAGTGATAGAACTTCGAAGAACTATGGCAAAGTGAGTAGACAGTGAACGTAGGTGCAACTAGGACGCAAACATACGCCTCATGTTCGCGGTCGTCATTGAGTCGAGGATGGCAAGCCGGTCTGGTTGCTACCCCGAATCCTTGTTAGTGAGAATGTAGCCAGGGTAATCAATATCACTCACAGATTACGCGTACAGAAAGTACGAATTAGCACCTGCAGTCATTATCTTTCGCTAGGAAGCCAAAGGCAAGGAAATCTTCATCGCTATCCACGGCAGCGATACTGGGCTTGAAGAGCGCAGACGACCCAAAAAACGTCCTCGATGTCCAGTAATCCTAAGGAATAATACAACACATACCCCTTCGAGCCCATTTTCGAGCCAGAGTTCGACAAGTTGCAAATATGCTTAATTCGCATGGTCGAGCGGTGAATAAGCCCGCATGCGTGAACTGTCAGTTATGGTCAGTGTCAATGATCGCCATCGACTTCTGCAATGAACATGATTTGATTAGTAGCGTCACACCGAAATCAATTTGCATGACGAGATGACAGATACCACTGCATGAGGCATATCTTGATGGTACACAATTCGTGAACCCTTCACAGAATCCCACAGCAATATGTTTGATCTGGAGAATTTCGTGTAGCTTCTAGTTGTCTAGAACAGGGTTATAGCACACCGTGAGCTTGCTATCCCTCATGACGCAGGGACCATCTCAATGATCTTGGCTACCAGGTTCCGCATTACTTCGGCCTTCTGTTTGCCCACAGTGAGCACCTCCTCGTGCGACACAGTCTGAAGCGGAGGTTGTGCAATCGGTTTCCCTGCAAGCTAACGAATGGAGAAACAAAAAGGGGGAATTTGTTAGAAACGATCTCCAGTGAACAACACAGATTTTTCGTACCTCCGCTTTGACCTCAGCCTTGATGCTTCTATATGTCTCAGGTATAACCACAGCGTTCGTGACCAAGCTGAGCACCATCACCTCCATACCCTCCTCCCTCGCAGCAACAACCTCAGGGACGGTGCTCATGCCGACGACATCGGCACCTGCCTTCCTCAAAAACCGCCCTTCGGCGGGAGTCTCGTATGTAGGGCCGGATACCCATGCATAAACGCCTTCCTCTAGAGCGTCCTCGTGCAATTTGAGTTCGTGCGCTGCAAGGAATGCAAGACGGCGTAATTTGACCGAATACGCGTCGGACAGAGGTAGGAAACGGGGATATTCAGAGGAAATCGTGGGTCCAAAACACGGATTCAGGTAGCCTGTCAGGTTAGGGAGAGCAAGATGATCCTGAATGACCACGACTGTAACGAGATCATCAGCGACGTTCATTGCGGATGGGTTTGCCTCCACGTACTCGTGCCGACGGCGAAGTTAGGATTCAATGCTCCGGACGCATTGGTAACTGAAAGAGGTGGACTCAATGAAGGTTTGGCAATGCTCTGATATGCTGAGCTTACTGATGAGATTCTCGACACCCAAACGAGCAAGGACTCGGATAGGGTACGTAACGGTCGATAGCGGGTGTCCTTCATATGGGTGGAACTAGCTAGGGCCCGTGAGCTTGAACCCATCAATTCTAGACAGAGACTCATGTTTTCTTACACGTCCAAGCATCGCGACCACGGGAATACCTTCGCCGGGGCCTAAAAGGCCAAAAGCAAGGGAACTCTTATGTCCCGCGACTAACTTGATAGATCAGCCGCAATTTCAGCAAGTCAGAGATGATATGATCACACCTGTACTCTTCCCAAATCCTTCCAATGTATCGTATGGAACCTCCACGACATCGCGAAGACTCGATGCCAGAGTGCTCAGACCTGAGCCACAAACAATACCCACTCGTGGCTTGAGTAGATGTCTTGGTAGAACTCGTGCTAGAATGTCTAGCGTTGATGAGAATGGTAGATCTTGCTTCTCGGACATTGATCTAGTAACAGATTGCTCAAGGCTGCAGAACCTGGGACTATGGGGTTCAATTGCAAGGATATTGCAATGGTCACCGTCAAGGACTCAGATCTTCTGATCTTAAGACTCAGTTCAATGAGCCAGGATCTAATCTTATCAGTGATCACGTAGCAATATTCAATGTATCAGAAGTACTTAAGTATCTCTGTTGTCTTTTCGACTCAGCTTTCTTTAAAATTCTATCCATCAAGCTACCATGCGCATGACCGTCCGTCTGCATCTTATTCGTGTCGGTGACAATGATTAATGAAGGGATGCAAGACATTATGGCTATCCCTGTCTGCTGGTGATACTACGCCTCTTTCCCGACTCCTTCGATGTCCCACTGAATTAGTGTTCAGTCCTACAACTTGCTAAATTTCTGGTCAATTCTCCAGCTCCAGCTAGTCTCAACGGGCAGCCATCGACATCACGGGGAACGGAATATACCTTGACGTTTTTCTTTCATTGGCAACCGCCAACGTGAGTATTTCCGGGTCTCCCAACATTGGTAAAATGTCAACAAAACTGCGCTGTAGCTTCTACGGCCCATCCAATGTCACCTCGACGAGAGGAGTCTGTATTCCCCCAAGAAATATACGAGGAAATCATACATTGGTGCAGCATGTGGTCGTTTATGGGGCCATCTACCCTTCGGAATGCAACCCTCCGGGCTTGCTCGCTTGTATGTCGAGCGTGGTACCCTTATAGTCAACGCAGACTCGTACAGGAGGTATATCTTCACGACCCTTCGGTTGCGGGGCACAGGAGCACTCCTATCATGAGCTTTGTTGAACTTCTCACCAGAAAAACTGCGCTGCAGGGGAATGTGCTCGGTCTAACGTTGAAAGTGGCCAACGATCCGACATGGGTCTTCCACCTCATCGGACCTCGTTTACCAAGCTTGCGTTATCTTGTGATAGATATCACCAGTACGAACGGTCAGACCGTGGTTTGTCATCCAACATTTTACATGACTATTGTTCAGTATAACTCCATCCGCTACTTCGCATTTTATCAAGATGGATGGATAGATACCAAGAAGGTACTTCGTGTCTGTCGTGAGCTTCCAAACATAACACATCTGGATGCGCGAGATGGACGCGCGCCATTCTTGCCCCAGACCGAATGTCCAATCTCTCTACTCTCTGTACCTTCCTCTTTGCGATCACTCGTTCTCCCTGGGACATACCCCACTCACGCATCCGAGCGCACCGGCTCTTCCCTTCTTGTAAAGGCGCTCTTCAACAATCCTGCCATCCTGTCTCGGATTGAACGACTTTGGGTACCCGGGACACACAACACTGGGTGCTTACTTCGTGCATGTCACTCACTCCAAGAGCTCGTAGTAGCATACCATGATACAAGTGAGTACCACTCTGTCGGGGTGCAGTTGACAAGACATATTACTGACTTTCAATTTCAGTGGTAGCAGAGGTCCCGCACATTTCTTTAAGCCATCTTCACAACCTTCGCGAGCTCGGCATCATCAGACATGTTCCCACAACCGACAGCGAAGCAAGTAAAATAATGGACTTGCTAGAATCTGTCTCGTCCTCCAAGCTCCATACACTGGACATCACCTTCACCACAGATAGATCAGATGTATGGCCACGGTATATTGACGTGTTCACATGGGGACAGCTCGAGGGCCTATTGATATCCCGGTTTCCTCGTTGCACCCTCAACTTCACCCTTGCCCATAAAGGACAAAGGGAAAAGCTAGACTTGACTGGACGCTTGCCTCGACTTGCTGCAAGAGGCAACCTAGGATACGAGACCAGATCGGGAACTGCAATGTAAGTCGTTGTTCCCGTTGACCACAGAAAACTCTGGTGTACTTGTCATGTCGCCGTCTAGCTAATACTTTCTCTGAATGAATAGCTCCCTTTTCTGGAGAGATTTTGTTGCTCAGTCCACAACGTCAACTCTATCGGAAAATCCCAAGGGACCGATGCAAGGACCTACAACGTACTGACACAGTCGTCACATTATAGTGACGGGTACTCCATCTCGAAACTTTCAGAATCACTGCAGGAAGTAGTGTCAGGCTACTACGTTCCCCCTCCTATCTCACTTATGCGTCGCTATGACTCCTAACCACAGACTGATCGATACACGACATTACGAGTACTAGTCTCAAAATACTTGAATCTACCACTTGTATAGCCTTACCTCCGAGTCCTCAGTTCCATTGCCACGACTCGGGTATCCCAACTGGGCATGTTGTAGAGGATCCCAGTCACTTTTCCGCCTTCGGCCCTGTACAGGTAACATTTCTGAAATGCGCGGACAAAAAGAAGCGTTGCGTGGTAATGCACTTTGTTCTCGAGAGACTTCTCAATCGGGAGGACGTAAGTTTGGTGTGGGTGCCTTTTTGCACTCTATGATGTCGTGTCAAGATATGGCTGACACTCATACTCCGGTTTTCCTGCAGCGAATCCTCCTATAACTCGGATACATATGTTCATTGCAGCAAGAGTACGTAGTGTAACACTAGTACTCTCACTTGATTGTCTGGATGTCAGTGAATGAGGCAAAGTTTGTCTACCCTTCATATGCGTACGTCATGCCACTGCATTATGCTCAATATATGCAAAGTGGATTAACTCACGTTAGTATTGCTCTAGTCATGTCCCGGGGCCGAGCTCTTGACTCACAAAGAAGCCCACCTTTTGCACATGATATAAGCACAAGAAATACTGCGGGATGTCAGTGTCCTTGTCTTCGTGCCCCACATTGTCAAACGGGATTGGAAGTAAGTGTAGACATTGATTCAGACCCAGAGATGTCAAAGAACGTTGTAATCGTTGGCGGACACGGAAAGGTAGGCAACTTGAGGCAAGTAATTGGATTTTTCACTGACTCATAGATCTTCCAAGGTTGCCCTTCGACTTGCCCACCTCCTGAAATCTACAGCCAAAGTAACTTCCATCATCCGTACCGAAGAACATGCGGCGGATATCAAAGCGGCGTTGGCAAACCCCCTCGTTATCTCCCTCGAGGACGACCCTACAGAGGCGTTCACGTCTGCTTTTGAAGGTGCAGATGTGGTCGTTTTCTCTGCGGGATCGGGTGGGAAGGGAGGACCTGAACGTATCAGAGCGGTTGATTATCTTGGTGCGCTGAAAGTCTTCGATGCTATCGAAGCTGTCAAGAGCGTATCGAAGCCTAGGCTTCTCATGGTTTCTGCTGTTGATGTGAGAGATCTAGCCAAGATCCCGGAGCACTATGTGCGTATAGTCCTTAGTCAAATATTACCATGTCAGACACATCGCATGTGGATGACTGACAGACAATGATTTGTCGTGCAGAATGAAGCCGACATAGCTCTCTCACGTCAATTCTATGAAACCATTGGTGCATCATACTTCGCTGCCAAATACAACGCTGACAAGAATCTCGTCGAACGTACTGCTTTCCCGTGGACCATTATCCGTCCGAGCCTATATAATGATTCTCCTGGTGTCGGCAAAGCAGCCATAGGCAAGATGCATATCACGGAATCTATAAGTGTGCGTATCTCGAGCTTTACGTATCCAGTGGGTTCCAGAGTTTAACCTTTGGTATCAGCGTGATGATGTAGCCAAAACTCTTGCTCTGCTGCTTGATAGACCCGACGCCGTGGGACTTGCTCTCGATGTGGTTGGGGGTGATACGCCGATTGAAGAGGTGTTGGACACTGCAATCCGCAGCCGTGTTACGGCCTGGATTGGCTGAGTATCTGAAGACAATGAAGTTTCACTAAACTAGAACATGGTCCTGTACGAGGATGGAATGAAGAGTGCTACTCATTACTAGGAATGATTGATCATAATCTTCGAAGAAACCTGTACTTCTCACTGGGGTCTAACTAAGTATATACCTCTCAATCACTTCAATGCATCTACAGTCTTTACGCGGTCACTGAGACACCTCGGGTCAATGAGCCAAAACAGTCCTGGCATAAAGAGTGCCGGTCCCTCCCACTTGATATATTTGATATAAGATACTAATGTACCCCGTATGCTATACACAAATTTGTGGAACAATCGGGGATGGACGAGGTGTACAATAAATAGGTAACATGGGTGGATTGGCCAAAACTGAAATTGGGAGGACCCATCTATGTCAGATTATAACCCATCGGTGCAACATATATGGGCGCTATGTATATCATTGTGTTCCTGTGGGTGCCCTTGTAACAGCAGACCATGTTCTGTTAAGAGAAACCCCACTTTGAGCCAGGGAGTTGAATGAGAGTAATGGGTCGTCAAACGAGACACTGTTATCAGCTCTCGTCGGGTCACATCACATCTGGCACGACGTCGCTGATTGGACCATCTAGTCTTATCTACTACAAATTCTTACCAAATCAGGAAGGTGGCAGCTTGATGTGACCCCGTCTCACCGACTACGGGAGGTCTGATAACAAGATTCGACTCGTTCATGGTATAACTCGGACAGTCACAAAGAGAAAAAATTGTCATGTAGCATAGGTATATATCTACCACTGCAGTGTTTGAATGTTGAATTAGAACCATAGTATGCGTCCTGTGTGAGGAGATTTCACATCAAAATCATTTCGGTGTCTCATTGACCGCGTAAAGACTGTAGTGCTCAGTCATACAGGAATACAGACGAGTGACAAGAGTACGACTAAGTAATGGACAGATGGTGAAGTGCTACGCTACGTCTCACACTATACGACGCGTCGACATCGTCCGACGATATATCAAGTAAGTATAACCGTAACGAGACCGACGGCGCAGCGGCCATTTCCAGTCATGTGATCTTGAGGATATGTGATTTCTGAACGTCCCGACCAATTCAAGTTGATGGCAGTGGTGGATTGGCTGCGATTTCCTCCTCCCAGATGGGGAATGGGGAACCTTCCTAAGAGAGGACTGTTACGCCTTGAGCTTAGATGAATCACTGCAGACAATTGGTTGCAACGTATGATACGTCCGAACCATTCGATACGAGCAAGTAAAATCACTGGCAGCAGCAGAGACTCAAGACTATGGTACTAAATACAAATTGGGTCAGAGCATAAGCAACACGACACGACGAAAATAACCCATAGCAGCTAAAGAGTTAAAAGGAAAAGGATACCAGCCAAGGGGAGGACCGACTTCATGCTTATTCGTAAGAGTTGCTACCGCCTTTGTCCAACCTTCGTCATCCACCATCCACCTCCCAGATCACCATAGCACAGTCTAGGCAAGACTCGCTCCGTAAACGTTCAATAAACATTCGACATGGATCCCTTCTCTTCACGTTGATTTTGACCCTTTCTCACTTCTGGTCACTTAGCTTTTCTGATCTATGGACATCTTGGCCATCGCCTGTGATAGCGGTTGGGATTCCTGCTTCTCTGCACTAGCCGCCGCCGCCGACTTGGGAGGGGCAGGAGAAGAAGGGGCGGAACCGCCTTCGTCGTAATGCATAACGCTGTGCTCCTAATAGTCATACAGGTCAGCACATGATACCAGCGTGAGTGAGAGGTTAAGTGCTATACGTACTTCGTCGATAACTTCTTTCTCGGACTCTTCTTTGTATTGTTGTAGGTGAGGAGCGAGAGCTTGAGCAGCGGGAGAGAGGTATTGAGATTTGTTGGGTCCCATGGACATACGCTTGACAGCAGTAATAGAGAATACAGCTTTGCGCCCTGTACAGACCCAACCCAAACCCCGTCAGTGAATGTCCAACATAGAAGGCGATGAGAAAGGCAATCCAACACGCGTAGGCTATAAATAGCCGACAACGAAGGGAAGGGAAGAATGATATATAGATAGAGTGACGTACATGTCTTCTTGGCGTCGAATTGTTTCTGGATGAACGGTAACAAGTCCATCGGGGCGCCCTCGCGATCGGCGACGAAATGAGAAGAATCTTCAGCGAGCCATTTGTGTTCGAGGGCTTGAGCGGCCGTCGGACGTTTGTTCGGGTCGATGGTGAGACAGTACCGAACAAAGTCGCGGGCGGTCTCGGAGACGTTTGCCCAGTATTCCTCTGTTCGGTTGTGATAAGCATCGTTGTGGATCATGATTAGAGATGAATAGTGTTAGGGGTGATAGAGCGGGATTGGGTTTACATACCTGGTTCGAACTTGTAGTCTCCCGCGATGATGGCTTCCATTTCGTCTTGCTGTGACTCGCGGTCAAACGGTGTATAGCCTAAGAATGTAAGTGAAAATATGTTCGGTGGCGAAATGAAGGGAAGACGAGCGTACCGCAGAGTAGGAAATAGGTGATAACGCCCATAGCCCAAACATCAACAGGCTTTCCATGACCAGCTACCGCCCATCATCAGTATTCACATCACCGGCCAAGCCAAGTGAACAATACGTACTCTTCTTGAAGATCTCCGGTGCCATGTACTATGTAAACGTTAGCGGGGTACGGGGAAGTGAGGGAAATAAACTAACACCGGGGGTACCGCAAATCTCGGTCAAGACCTGCAATTTATCTTCGTCCATAACTCGACTGAGACCAAAGTCTGCGATCATGATGTCTGCGTCTTCGTCCTTGGTGCGGAAGAGTAGGTTCTCGGGTTTCAAATCTCTATGGACGATACCGCAATCGTGAATCCACTTGACGGCGCGGAACACTGTGCGGACGAGGGCCGCGGCGTCGCTGCGACAAACGTTATCATTTGAAGTTGGTGATCAACTAGAGAGAGACATACGCTTCGTAGTAATTCCCTTTGGCACATATACGGTCAAAGAGCTCGCCTCCTGTACACAGGTCGAACACTAAGTACAGATTGTGAGAGGTCTAAAGACGGACATGTCACTTGTGTTCGAAAGATGGCTGGCATGACGTCCGTACCTCGAAATAGTCATGGAGAGTGACGATATTCCGGTGTCCCTGAGAGACACGCTTGAGTACCGCAATCTCATTGCGTACCTAGAAAGGGGCTCTACTGGTCAATACAACATAGGTGCAGGCATGTGAATAAGGGTACATGCCATGTACTCTCTGCCCTCCATGAGTTTCTTGTTGATGACCTTGCAGGCATAATACTTGCCCGTCTTGATATGGACGGCTTCCTTTACGATGGCATACGTCCCGCTGCCCAGGGTCTTACCCGTCCGATACTGCGATTCCAAACAAGTCAACTGGCGTTGTGGGGCTCGAAAAGTTGGCAACGGTTACCTGACATGGCACTGTGGCGGGTGCGGGCATGATGTTCTGGTTCGGGGGCTGCGAGTCTGATCCCGACGATTTCTATACAAGGCAAAAGCAGTCAGTCCGAGCTCGTCGTTCCCCTTTACGAGCACCCAGCAAAAGATGAATCGTGTGCTCTGTTCTGGACAGAGCTGGAGGAGTAAGGGGTATAGACGAAAGTATATATAGCCCAATCGGGCTTGTTATCATTTAGCAGCACTCACCATCTCGGCTCTTTCCGTACCCCGGGGCGCTGCTTTCTCTTCTGTGTTTGCTGCACCGCCTGCCTCGTTCCTCCCCGTTCTCGTTGCCTTCGTCGGCGGCGGCGGTGGTGAAGGCGATGCATTCCTCGACGTCGAGGATGTTGCACTCCGAGGACGTCTGTGTTTCGACGCTCTCGCGATGAGCGTATGTATCGACTTGCGCTTGGACGTCTGGGAGGTGTGCGATCTTGCGTCGGCGCCGGCGTCGTCGGTCGACTGGTATCGGCTCGTTTGGGATCCCATGTTGTTGTCTCTGCGTCGAGGTATATAGTAGATGTTCGAATGAAGGAGGTGGTGTTGCGAGCCACAGAAAGGGGTACCAGCGATCGGCGGTTATTTGCAATGGAGGGGATGGTCACTAATCCGGGCTTCCGTTCTTTATACTCTCGAGACTGCCACCGCGGGGACTTAGCGTGCAAGAAGGAATTCGTATACGTGCCGAGCAGAGGTTCTAGTCAGTCAATTTCGCCACATCCGTTCACAAGTCATGCTGTCTCGCCGACAGATCGAGGCGGTGTTGATGTTTCCGTTCACCGCCTCTGGCACTGTGCACGTACCCTCTACCCCTGGAATGCTTATGGAATGCTCTACGTTACCCACAGCGAAGACAGTGCAGTACATCATTTCAGACTGCAGATGGTAAAGCTCATCCCCGCTGACGACAAACAGGTACACTCATCCTGCTGCGTGTATGAACCCTCTTCGCCGATTGCACTGCGGAGACCTGCTTCTCAGCTGCGGTTGCTCAGGATATACTTGGGCGAACAGCGCGTTTGCGTAATGCAGCGCTGCTTGGTCCTACCAACTGCCAGGACGACGCGAGTGCTGGTGGGTCACAGATTCGCGTTGTCGAGAATAGCGAATCCTCAGGGCTATGCACTCGGCTCTCTTGCCAGCAAAGTCAGGAAGGAGATATTCTTGAATCGTTCAGCCAGTGAGTCTACGCCCTAGCGTTCTCAAAGTCTCAGGTACTACACGCACAGAATCTGGCCGTTCACCGTTACCAATTGTTTGCTGTCACATAACGCGACACAGGTATTTCGTCATTCATGTAGGGTTCGTCGTTACTATAACGACTTTCACTCATCGTACAGGCATTCCTAGCCTCATGCGAACACACTGTCCCCCACGGAGTGAGATGGCCGTTTACTGCAAGTGTTCTTGGAGTCAAGTAGGGGGGTGCCGACGTACACAAGCAACATGAACTCCGGTATGTAGTGTCCATATGATGGAACTGATTGCTCTATATAGATACTGTAGAAGGACGGTCTCCACTACTCAGGCCTCAGGAGTAGAAATCACTCAGCGGCAGTGAGCATCTTGCCAACATTGAAACCTCTAGTATAACCCTCCTCCCACAAGTATCATTACTGCCAAAGCTACCATTTTGACGATTAAGTCGATACGGACCTCTCATAGACTCATTTATGGACCTTTCTGGATAGTCAGGCTGTTCCTTCATAGTCAATTGTTATAAAGCCTTCACGATGAATGAGAACATACGGCATCCAATCCTCGATTGAAGTTGTGAAAATCAGTCTAGACACGAAAATAGGTAAACGGGGTATATACCTTTCCAAACAGCATCTTACGTGGCCGGCTAGCTCAGTTGGTTAGAGTGTGGTGCTAATATTACGTCATGTGACATGTTATGCCGAGGTCGTCGGTTCGATCCCGGCGCTGGCCAGCATAGGCAGGGCCCGACTGGGCAAACCTGGACACGATTTTCAGTCGAGAGCAACAAGAGAGAAGTGAGCGCCGTTATCATGCTTGATTTCTCGAACGTCCGGGGTACGGCATTGGTTTGTACTGAGCGATACCGGCCCTCCCTTTGTTTATAAGGACTCAGCGAGGTATGTGGTTGTTACAGTCTTACAGAGTCATGTGCAGGTGTTTGGCACGATTGTCGCTATTGTTCAGGCCTATGACAAATTTTTTCAGGTATTGTGGTACCGGGTGCTATCCAGTACTACTATAGACCAGGCTGTATGGGTCGCTATGAGCCTCTGGGGAGCTTGCACATATGGACGACATCGTGGCTTAGAACCTCATCGATGACGATATCGACTGACCACATACATCTCATGGGGACAGGCCTATGTACGTTGCGTGTCCCTGTGCTTCGTATCTTCATTTTCCATGTTTCCACTCCGCTCGTTCCATCACAAGCACTAGAAGCAAGTCTGCTTCTTGGAATGAGCGCGTCCCTTTCTTTTCCTTTCTTGTTTTCCCCACCCGGTCCTCGGCCCCACCATCTGTCATTCATTGTAAGCGGTAAGGATCTGCTTCGTTCTTCTGCCGTCCACTGTTCCCTTGAATGTGCCACGTTAGACAAACCGACTTCGGGAACCCCTTGTGTTCATCAAATATAAGCAAACGACGAGGTAAGATGGAGCCAACGCCCCTGACATTCACCCCGTCCAAGTCATGTTTGGCTCTTCAGCGACATCGCTTCCTGTGAGCTCCGGGATCACCTCCATAGAACAGCTGCGTATCCTGAGTTCATCTCCTTTCCGCCGCGTGGACCAGAATACCGACCCTACTGAAGTCATTGTCAAGCCTCATATCCCCGAGCAGAAGTTCGAAGGCATGGATGGCACCACTTTAGTGGAAGCCATCAATTGCACAGAAAACTTGCGTCGTAAACTCAGCCTTTGCCTTCACATTAGCCTGTTGCTGCCCGTAACCATTGACAAGATAGACCCCATGACAGGGCGTAATGAGAAGGCTTTCATACGGGTGTTTGGCTCAATCGTCGATATTGCCAAGCATGAGATCGGGTATATCGTCTGGAAGGTTGACGATACCTTTCCTCCGCAGACAAAGAAAATTTACATACGTGCTCCTCGCAGTCTGTGCGACCTCGACATCGTCGATGCCCAGGACTATGAAAGCAAGCAACTCAGAGGTGAATCGTACTTCCCCGACGACGCCCGCCCCCCTTCGTCGGAGCTTCCTTTCTCCCCTTCACACCACACTCGCCCTTCAAGTGACGCGATTTGGCGGAGCGATCCAATAGACTTCTCATCGTCCCCGCCTGCAACCCCCTCGCACGATGCTCGTCATTCCAGTGACGGAATGTGGCGGAGTGACCCGATGGACTTCTCGTCGTCCCCGCCTGCGACCGCCTCGCACGATCCTCGTTATCCGAGTGACCCAATCTGGCGGGGTGACCCAATGGAGCTGTCATCGTTCCCACCTCCTACCCCTTCTCTCACTAATTCACCTTTCTCTTCATCCTCTTCATTGGATGGAGACCGAACCCACGATAATTTTTGGCGGCGTGTAAAGCGGATATTCAGTCTCCCTTTCTTGAGGAGTCGTGTGCAGTCGCAAACTGCGATCTCCTATTCACCTCCAGTCGCCTCTCGCTCCCATTGGGCCTTGCGTGCTATGCCGCGTGCTTTCACTGCGTCGCGGCGTCGCGGCCATTAACTTCTGTCATTCCTGGAGGGTAGCAAGGAGAGGTGCTGTGTATTACATGGCGTGCAATCACTGTTATTGTTCCCGTCCATTTCTGGTCAGTCGATCTGTTGTCTACCGATAAATCTATTGTTTACCATGCTCACAGTCAGGATTGGAGTTCGAATTCTTTTGAGTTGGTAGACCCATAGCTCGCTCTCCTTCTCCTCGCTCCCTCTGTTACTTTTATGATTATTGCGCCTTCTTGTTCACCGTGGTCCCTCCTTTAATCTGGCCTCTTGGTTTCATGTACTGTATTCTCACCGGTTCGTCCTTATTCCATGATTGAGCTGTATGAATGATATCGGTCATGTCTTAAGTTACCGCGCATTTCTTGACTGTATAGTAATTTTAATACTATTTTCTTGATTGTATAGTATCATCTTCACGCCTAACTGTAAGCAAATCTCCTCGAGGTTCGTCGGAATTGGACGTAGCAGTAAAATAAGGCAGGAAATTGGATTCATGTTTGCTTGCCCGTGGGCAGCCAGTCTACGACGATCTTGGGTGCGGAGAAGGATGTCGCGTTCATCGGGCGTCTTCACTGTTGTACCACGACTTCCATGGACCTCTTGTACATGCCTCATAATAAAGATACAGCACTACGTTGTAAGGATGCTCATCGTCATGGGCGAAGTCGAAGGTGTGCGTCAGTGACTTTTGATTGTCTTGAATTGACTATGCCGTATCACGGTATCGTGGAAGCGAAGTTGAGCATGTAGGATCTTGGACATCCGAAGGTTACTCTGGAGTATGGGTCACAGTAGTCAGGCTATGAACGGTCCAGGCTGCTCTGAATCACGGTATAGCACAGGTATTTGTGGATTGTACTCGATGTTTGGGCTAACGGTTCGAGATAGGACTATTCAAGGCGACAAACTCATCATGTCGGTCACCACTGAATCCAACATGACACCCATGCATCCCTTTGCTGCGCCTTCCAGTGACCTGCGCAAGCTTAACAGCATTATTTCCGGTATCACAGCACTCGGCAGCGTATTTTAGCCCCAAGCAAACTGTCTCCATCAACTGGAAAAAAGAGGTGGACTAAAAATGAACAGATCAAAGGAAGAGTGTATTGTCGGGATTCAAGATATCTGTTTGATACAATGTACGACCCGTTACGCTTTTTTATGGATTTTCGGATACATGGCGCGTAGCTTGGCTGTCGTGCGTGTAGTACGGACGCAAATACGCCACTGCTCGAGTAGCAGCTGTAGGTGAAAGAACATCGGGTTGCTTGCCCATCGAGTAGAGGAGCCTGTAACTGCATACGGAGGCTCTCGTACCGCTCCTATTTCTCTTGCCTTGTAAAGGGACTCGGACGTTCCTTCTTGCAGGTAATTGCTTCTTATCAATAATGCGATTCCTAGACTATCTCACCAAATTTGCCAGAATCCCGGCCTTTCTGAAAGTCTGGTGTTCTGACGACCGTTTTGCCGGTTTAGATTAGCTGGTGAAGTGTCAGAGTGTGAATCAGAATCACAACGTCTAGTCCTATCGGCATCCAATGTGATACTCATATCCTTCGGTTCGCATTGCTTGCTGCATTTATGCAGAGCTCACTTAAAAGGCTACCTATGCATGTGTGGCCCTCTCAGCTGAAAATGCTTGCCACATTGCTGCGACTGCTCTCGTCCACGTTCGCCAACTGTACTAAGAGGCGTAGCGGCCTCAGCAAGCCTGCAAGCCCCGTCGGCCCTGCCAGCCCCGTTGGCCCTGCCAGCCCTGCCGGCCCCGTCAGCCCTGTCGACCCCTGCAGACCTGCCAGTATCATCATTCCTGTCTCCCCTCCGACCTACGCAGCTGTTCATTACCACCTTCCCAATCACCCTTATCGAGCAAAGCCCCCATCGACTCTGATTGAGGCGCAGCGCTCTAAGGAGGAGAACTTCCAGGGCGACCCTGACACAGTCCTACTCGATGTCGTTGACAGTAGAAACAACCAGCACCTAAGGATCGAGAGTCATGCCAACGTGAGACTTCGCGTTCCACTTCTCCTCCCTACCTGTGACCCTCATAGCGGTAAAAAACACATAGTGATGGTGGAGGTGTTGGGCAGAATTGGTGAGGCAGCCGAGTACGGGATAGGGACGGTGATTTGGAAGTTCACGAAGGTGTGCCAAGGGAACGACCCCGTCATCTTCGTTAGGGCATGCCGAGGTTCGTGTGCCCTAGACGATTCACAGGACATGTCATATCGCGAGAAGCAATCTAGCGGCCGACGTCCCCATTTACTCACAATCGGAGTGCCCGATGGACGACCCGACCCACCCAACCCACCCCGCTACCCCACGCTACCGGAGCTTGCAGAGTTCCCAGCTCCTCCTGACACTGATATGTATTGTCTTGTCTCAACCCCACCCTTCTCGGTTGCTTGCGGGCTAAGCCACTCCGTGATTGTACCCAGCGCATTATTAACGGCTGAGGAACGACGCCGATTCCACATTCATTTCTCCGAATCCACTTAGTTGACGGTACTCAGCAGCGTTCAGCACGTAGCATATCACGGCATGTTTGCATGTCTATATCCTCACTCTTTGCATTTCCACTTCTTGTCTTTGATTTCCTACCGTCATTACTAGGTATTGTTCCAGCCCCTCCCGTCAATCTTTTCGACTGAAGATCTTGGTAGTCATGGACTCTTGTATACAATGATACATCTCCTGAAAACATCTTCGGAGCAGTCTGGTCACCTATCATATCTTATTTACTCCATCTCTCTTTTGAGTTCTGCTGTTTGCGATCTACAATGTATACTAAGTACATGTTTACAATGAACCTTTTGTCGATCCTGGGTCAAGATTGACCATGGCGTTCTCTCAGTTACGCAATTCAGACAAGTCGGACCTCCTCCAGATATGGGCGAATCAAGGTAACCCTTCTATCGTGCTTCCATAACCTTAACGGTCCGCCACGCGAGTTTCCTTTTCGAACTGATTACTGGCTCGCCGGAAGCATCCTCGAAGATGCGAAAATCGCTCGAAGAAGGTCCTAAACCATCAGCTTCGTGATACGTAGCTGTGGTGAATTAGGTTTGTTACGAACAGGTACGTTCCCACCACCCTGTTTCAGTGATAGAGCTTTCGCCAGTAGTGGTTGGTACAAAGAAAGCAGAGTTTTGTTTCGGGTCATCGCATGCTTGGTGAGCAGGCAAATTTCAAGGCAATATCCATGGTTGATTGTTTATGAAGATTGTTGTTTATGACCATTGGCAGGACGTATGTCGATAATTCATCAAGATTCAAAGACGGTGTATCCATATGGCCAACATCTCCTGAAACTGGATGTCGGTGTGTATAGACAGCCCCCGAAGTATAACGCGACAAAGCCCAAACATAGTTCGGGCTTACGGGGCACATCAGCGATTGCGAATGGGTACTAGTGCTCTGTGCAGTTCTCGAAGATGGACAAAGCTTCGGAGCCATATGACTTCTATGTCAACATGGCCTCAGACGGTAGGACTTCTACAGCCCAACTGTTCACTGATATAACTGAACTCTCACCAGCATTGTTTGGTGGTTATCCGCCCCTCATCAAATACTGCTATCAGTCGATACGTTGGTTGTCTAAAAATGTCAACACCGTTGTTTCAATACCAATCTGACTCGACCTCGACGCAACCCACGAATCGTGAAAGCTCAGTCATGGATCACGATATCCAAGATGAATACACCAACGCACAGGATGTGGTTCGTCACCACGAGGCGAGTTTGACGGCATTGAAGGAGTGCGATTCTATTCCTGGAGACAGCAACTTGGTCAGTAGTTATTGCGCACTCAAGCATCTTGGGTCACTACTGTAGCCTGTCGCTGATCTCATCGCTTGTAGAAAGTACATGAAGGTCGTTCTAACTCGGAGTCGGCAATATTCTGTCCAACTGCGCAGTTGGTCCGGGACTTGAAACCTGATACCGTGATCATCTCCTCTGCATCAGGAAAATCCCAAATCTGAAATAGCTGTAGTGGTGACTTTGTAGTCTCAATAGTCAATATAGTCATGATAGCATTGTGTGTCATGATATATAGTGATTATAGCTGTAGTGGCTACAATATAGCCACTATATGCTATATAGTCTCTGCACAAGCATATATAGTCAATATAGTCAACAGTCACATACTAAATAGTCTGCATAGTCTATATATTCTATATAGTGCCCAACCAAACCAATACTCAATTCAA
Organism: Panus rudis PR-1116 ss-1; assembly: GCA_022160315.1. Classification (NCBI taxonomy): domain Eukaryota; kingdom Fungi; phylum Basidiomycota; class Agaricomycetes; order Polyporales; family Panaceae; genus Panus; species Panus rudis. The sequence goes on from MU275192.1 coordinate 198,193, forward strand.
TACAAGCATAGTTTCCGGGTCTTTCAAATGATGATTACTATATATGGTAATTTTGAGGTAGCTTTCTCACGGTCTTTGAGCAATGTTCAGAGCATAGACTCAAGTCAATTTGACTCTTTTTGCATGCTAATGTGAGAATCACTCAGTTACAGGTTCATCTATCTCGTAATTAGTGACCTGGAAGATGGGTATATATTTTGTATACCACCTATATGAAATGTTGGCACTGTGGTCTAGTGGTTAAGGATGTACAAAAAGGGATGAACTTGAGGTTGAGAGTTCAATCCCCGGTCAGTGCAATTATATGTGAGTTGAAAATAGGGAATAATAGAGTGAAATACTGTTGAAAGGGAGGTAGTCTATGACAGTCTAAGTGACTAGGACTTTATTTTGCTTGTTATATTGCTTGCGGAAGCACCAGTACCATATCCACTATATATTCTGGCTGATGACTATATTTACTATATAGCATTGCACATAACTATATTGACTATGTAGCTGCTATATAGTAATGACAGACTGCTATATAGCTCGTATAAGGGGGGGGTGGTACTACGTGACTATGGCTGATATATTGACTATATTGACTATATAGATTGGTTGGTTTTTCCTGATGTGATGACATACATTTCTATGTCCACTCTCATATTCTCATCCTTTCGTCTTCCAACTCCTTTGGGGGCCATATCGTACGAGCTACAGATTCTTATCTGCAGCCATTCGCTGTCGCCGTGCCCGAATGTTCTAGTGTCTTGACGCTTGTTTTCCTCAGCATCTACGGCCTTCCTTGCGATCACTGCAACTTCTCCCTCAGCATTTTATTAACCGCTCTGTACACTCTGTACAAGTACGGGATCGCGGTGGACCGATCCGTCGTTCCAGACACGTCTTTGTTCCAACAGATTCTTGCACAAGCACCACTCAATCCAATGGAGGTGTATATTACTGCAGCCGAACTCGATCTATACCCTCTGGCCTGCTCTATCTCGGCATATCTGTTGGAGTATGACATTGATAGCATATCGGACGAACAGGCGGTCAGCATGGGGTCACTATATCTCAAGCGGATTTACAGGCTTCACCGAGAACGTATCCGGATCTTGAAAGACTTGCTCTCGTTACCGCCAAAAGAACATGGGCCTTCACTCGACTGTAGCTACGATGACCAGCAACGACTTCGTAGGGCGTGGTCACTAGCCATCATGAGTGTGATGTGGGATGCTAGAGCAGGCAAGTAATTCATTCGACGTAACCACTCATGTTGCTTCATGCATCTAATACAGTGTACATGGCATAGGTTTACCTACAAGCATAATCTGTAATTCTCTGAATTCACTAGGCACCCGTATTACAGTGGCAATCATCAAAAATGGAACACCCCCCAGAAGTGTGTGTTCACAGGGTTAGAGAAGGATTCAGATGGAGTGTTTAGCATAGTTGTGTAGCCTACTATGCATATACTCTATATCTACAGTAACATTAGATATTGCCTTGTGCAAGAATATATTATGCATTTTTTGATTTTTTCTCACTCAGGGCTCTGACAGATACTCCAACTTGCAGAGCTTGAATTTGGACCAAATGAGTGTGTATATTCAAAACAACTTCAATACTTTGTATACCCTCCCCGTGCCTTCTTGAGTGCAGCTACGCGAGCAG
>MU275192.1:201136-225638 GCA_022160315.1 Panus rudis PR-1116 ss-1
AAAAGGGGGGGCGTTCCATTTTTCATGATTGCCACTGTATGTGCACAACATGTAGGATCGCTTTGGCTGAACGAGTAGCAGAGATAGCAACTCGTTGGGCTTTGACCAAGGTAATGTTTATTACAAAGTCCTTCGGATTGTAACCAGAATTAACAGACAAATGTCATAGCTGACGATTTGATCTGTAATGGGTGGTAGGCGGATTGTGGAACTACCAAGGGAAGGGACAAATGCTTTTCCATACCAGTGTGAGGTTGCCATGGGCAATTCATTATGTATTGTACTTTTTACGACAGTACATCGTTGCGCGTCACGACTGTTTACTGGAACCTCATTTCATCACGTCAGCATTGGCTGGAAGCGGTACCGGAAGTGTTCACACCGGTCTTCCCGAGTGCTCGGCCAAACCGAGGCCAACCGGCGCGCAGGAAATACGTGACGACATTGATGTCCGAAATTACTGTAACGCCGTTACTATAAAGGGGGTGTTTGTTAGCGCCTCGTATACTGCGAGCACTTGAATAAGCTTGCAGAATCGGATGGCTACCCGCACCACGACCTGTTACAAAGTGACCTCTTGACCGGAGGGGTTGATATGAGCTATCATAAATAATATGTCAAGAAACTACCGTGCGCATGGAATCATTGAGGTCAATTGAGCCAAACAGTGATAAACTCAAGTATTCCAAGTCTCATTTGTTATTCAGAGTTACTCAATATGGATCGTTCCCAATTGCAAGAGTCCAACTGTGAAAAGTAAGGAAATTGCATGACATCTGTATCTTTGTTGATGAAAATTTGAGGGCATAAGGCGATTGGACCTTCATAAACCGATCAGATTGGCCACTCTGGAGTTGTGTTGCTCCGCCGATTTGTGAGCAAGCAGCAATGCATGGAAGCTGGTGGCAGATCGGATAGCAAAAGAGTTATAATCGAAGGACCAGAAGTAGCATAATTAGCGCAGTACCTTTCTTGTAAGATCTTCATGCTTACGTCTGATACTACTGCATCCGAATTCGAAGTAGGCTTGTATCACATCTTCACACAGCACCCTGGGAACAGGGGCAATAGGAAGGGCCGTTCTCTGTAGAGACGTAACACTGAGGTCAATCCAATTAAGCCATTCATCGGTGGACAGATGTGTAGGAATGATGGTTGGTTGCAGACACATGGAGACAATCAATTCTTCTGGGTCATTGAGTCGACAGACTGCCATGCCGTTTTCAGTCCAGGACAATCACTAGACATGGCTGGATCTTCTCAGCTAGGTTTCAGGGCAAACTGACTTCCAAATTTGCTGATGATTCACAGACTGGCCTAAGTGTGCAATAAGCCCCGCATGTTGCAAATTGACTTGATAGTTTGGCGACACAATGACCCAGAAGAATCGACAAGTTCATGCGCAAGTGCCATGGTGTGTTGTACCTGATATTTGGGTTGCCTTGTATTACTATGGTATCATAGCTTAGGTTTATGCAATGTAGCCAAGCATAACTGCACTTACAGTACTGAAATAGGATCGACAGTGCAGGCTGATCGGTTGTGTGGGCTGCTCACTGGTAGGCGACAAGTGCCAACAGGGATTGAAGTGTGTGTGAGGTTTACAAATCCAGGATGCTGAAGAGGGATTAGGTGGTGACTCAGTCGGACCTTGCATGTCAACTGTGACCCTTTTTAAACTCCGCTTGGACCGTGACATGGATCAGTATACTGTATACCTACCCAATGTTTTCTGCCCCCTCGTCGAGGTATAGACAGAATCCGATTTGAATATGTAACATTCATATGCCGCCAAACTTCGATCACACAGTATACCGTCAGGTCAGACTCATCACATGGCTTCAATACTCACAATTGGTTCGGTTCTGCCAAGACGTGGCGTGGCAATATAACAAAAAAAATATAAGAGCTACTATAAATTACAGGCAACCCGTCATTTCGTCTCTCCTGTATGGCACTTCATGACATTGGCACGTCTAGAGCAACATCAGTGATAGTCTGAACATATATCTGGCTCACTCACGGCATCTTTACGGGTCCCTGTTCTGCATTATCGAGGAGCACGTATACAAATTCGTGTCCCTACGGTGTGATTGAACTTGAGCATCTGTGAATAGAGTCTAGACATTGGGGAGGACATACTTCAACAACGTCACTATGCACAATAGAACCGAAGAGGTGGCCAGCGGTTTCGTGCACAATGTACACACGGGTACCGGACTATTGAAATGAGTGTAGGTGGTGACACGAAAGATCGAGCACGCAGTCGTACAGTAAATCTGTCCATCGTGATCGATGTAGTAAGAGAACTGCAAGTGGTTGAGGGTGTCAAATGATAACAGAGGATAAGTACTCACTGATTATGATATAGTCTTTCAGTCCGCCAGCGACACTGAAGTATACCAGGGACAGGGGAAGCAATCCTACACCTATTTTGATGCAAGACGTACAAATGCTACACATCATGTACTCGAAATAGCAAGCCAGATTCACTCATACAGACGCATGAGAATATTGGCCGTAAGAGAGTCATTCACATCCACGAAATGTTGTTGTATCAGTGGCAAGGAAGCCGGGGAAAATATAGCACGTACGTCAGTGAGCGGTTGGCAAGAGATGTCCTCTCCCCCCGCGCCGCCCCCTTCCTCGGAAAAGCATTGAGGGCCATTGTGGCTCAATTCATACGATCGGTCGCCAGGTAGCAATGGATATGGGTAGCAAGAAACAGGAAACAGGATAGATTGAATCGATCGCTCCTGCTACTTTAGACCTCGCGTTTGGGCTCGGGCTTCGTCCGGTTCAAGTCGAGTTTGTGAACCCTGAGAACGTTATAGTCACGATTGTCACAGGCTGGTCACGCCAAACGCCTGCGGTAACACTGGCGGCGGCAGCGCATATCTACTAAACTCTTGTAGGTAATATACGCTCTAGCACATCAACGAGTACACTGTACTATCAATATAATGCTCATACTGTGGTCCTAAATTTATTAAGCTTCTTCTTGACAATGACACGTCCCAACTTGAATTGAAACCTCTAGTAAAGGAGTCACGGCGAGAGCCGTTGGAGCATTTTGAGCCTGTGAATCGGCAAAGTCCGACGTGTGTCCGATTAGCCCCGTGGCGCAAGAGCAGGAGCTGCGGGCGAGAAGTGCACAAAAAGTATGTTTGAACCCTCATGTACATTTTGTGGCTTGGAGTAGCTGTCATTTCGGTGAATGGTAGCAGTTAAGCCCGTCACATTTCACGCGCCGCTGTGAATCGCCCGTAGTGAGATAGAGAAGACACTAGGTGTATGGGTGACTCACAGCGATGTCTGTATACTCTTTTGCCATTGCTTTGCCACCGTGACCTCCTTTCAATCCCATAGAACTTTCTCCATAACTAATTCTGCTCAGATGAATGTCCCCGAAGGAGGACTGGTAGGCAGGTACCCCCCCCCCTCCCTTCCCAGCACCGGCGGATCCGCATAAATGCGAGGATGCCGTCTCGGTAGCGTTCAGACCTGTACGGACGCATTCCGACGTGGTACTCTCCAGATCCATTCTTTTTGTGTCTCGTTCCGTCTAGCTCGCGATGGGTAGCCACCAACGCACGTGTTTCAATGCACTACTCCTCCCCGCTGGCAAATGTCAGCCAGCAAGAATTGTTCCATTGCACACAAGCGATCCCTCGACTCCGATACCATCCACTATCGACTGCTATCTACGATGTGGACGTGTACCTCATCCAGAAGTGTATATGTGTGGTGTTCCCCAGAAGGTCACGAAACCGCATGTTCGAGTGTGGCATTTTGAGGTATGTTCATCGTTAGAGAATAATTTGATGCTAATAGAGAGGTAGGTCATTCACAGTGCATCTCTGGAATGTGCCTACATCATATTCTATCCGGTGGTGTCAAATCAAGGACATGGGTCTTTTCCTGTGAATGAGTGGATCCGCCGGCAGCAGGGTGAACGCTTCGATGAAACGGAGGCATGGAGAGGCGATATCATTATCGCAAAATACGGCGACCACAACTTCTCCAGTATGGGGGATATCTCATCAGTCGATTATCCAGCCATACGAAGCTTTTTCGCAAAGACCATGGGTAAGTATCTGACTTGTGACTTTGCACTGTTCATTGACTTATACGGCAGGCTCTATTGTTACTGGCCTGAAATTTCAGTGTAGGGGACGTTCGACTTAGAATTACAGCACTGTAGTTGTGTTTCACATCTATATCTCATTTTCTTTCCCTGTCTTTCCCTCGTCAGATTGATCCACAGGTTAATCATATCTTATCTATGACCCGAAGTGTATGATGAGCGCCCTGTGGGCGTCTTGACGGTTGAACGTTGAATCTTGAAAGGTGAATGCTGGACGTGACCACATGTGAGCAATGACCATAGCGAGCAAACATATTGTGGTATGTCATTTACACCAACCATTAAAGTGGATCTCTCATCAGCTGGCATTACTCGAACTAAAGACATACATCCTGAATTCATCAAATCACTAATATCCTTTCGCCTCCGCCCTTCCCTTCTCCTCCCTTCTCCTTTTGCTTGCCCTTTGATGGGCCAAGCGACTTCTGGTTAAGCCATGGCACTTTAGTTCACATCTGTAAGTTGAAGGTATTGTAGCCGGGTTTCAATGTCCAGCTCATCGATGCGCTCAAGCTCTCGACGCAATTCTTCAGACAATCTCGAGGTCAATTTATCTTCCCTGAACCCTCGTAGAATGGCGAGTCCCTCAAGATTTCGAACACGGGACAGCATAACATATACACCCTGTAATGACATCGCACTCTGGATGTCGATGATTGCGTGGTCCAGAGAGCGACCCTGTGCTTTGTAATCAGTATACGCGTAAGCTGGAACAACCGGGATTTGGTGTCTGGCAATAGTCTGATTCAATCTTTTGCCATCTATGATGAGCTCGGTACGGAAACGGGCCACTTCTGGGAATAAAGCAACTGTATCTATAGCTCTCCCGGGTACCACTGACCCTGATCCAGGTATGTGGACATAAACTACTTCCGCAAAGCGTCGTCGACATTCATCTTCCGAATATTTGATTTCGAGTACAACTCCTTCTGCGCCATTTACGACCCCGTGTGCGAATGCCAAGTTTTCCTTAACCATGACCTTCATACCTACAAAGAGTGGTAGCTTTCCTGCACAATCGTCTGTTGCTGTTGCTGAAAGTCTCCATAGGTGTGCTTGGTACTGTGGCTCGACTGGGCTTCGTCCGAGTGTGTCACGACTGTAGTAGATATGCACCGGCTGCGATAATTCGTGTGCTTTATGCTGAATCAGCCGTGCATTCACAGCATCACGGATATCTTTTCGGCCTACGATAACGGGTGCGTCTTTGAACTTCTCGATGTATTGTCTGCCGTGTTTGAACAAGCTCAGGAGGACCCTTTCTTGTAAAGTGGAAAGTATTGAACGGTTTATGATGCAGCGGCCGACCCTAACATCTGCGAGTAAGTCTGCGTAAGTTTGATCGTTCATATGGCGTTGACTCTTGACTAATTTTACCACTGTATTTACTTGTCGCCACAGAAACGCGCCGTTCAAGTCATTAATGGAGTCCGTATCGCGGACCTGCTCGAAACTTGGGTGCTGTAGCAAGTGGTGACTGTACAAAGATTTCTGGCGAACCGGTTTTAACTGACCGAAATCCCCCGTGAAGATCATGTTCACGCCTCCGAATGGCTGTTCGGCAAGTAGTTCGTTTGCGCCTTTCGCCTGTCGTAGGCGGTGTGACACCTGACTTAGAAAGGACGAGCCTATCATGGAAACCTCGTCGACAATGAAATACCTTACATTGCGCCAGACATCTCGCAGTTCTGTTAAATCCTTCCTCCGGTTCTCTGGGAGCAGAGTCAAAGTGTGAATGGTATATCCTCCTAGTAGTAGAGCTGCAGCTCCCGTTGGGGCCCCAATTAACAATTCACCTGCACGTCCTAGGAGCGTAAATAAAGCTACGATGGCTCGGATGACGTGAGTTTTCCCAGTTCCCCCCACACCAGCAATATACATTAGCAGCTGATCTTCGCCTCCGTGCAAGTGTTTCGCAACAATGCGGAAAGCCCTCTCTTGTTCGTCATTGTTGCTGAGCCCAAACTGTTGCACTACATGTTCGATAGCGGCCAAGGTGGCATCAGAGGTGTGTGTTGAGTCTAAGATGCTTCCCGTATTGACTGAAGCGATGGACACCTCCGGCGGTCTCTGTATCTGAGTTGTTTGCGACTCTGTCACGGAAACTGAAGTATTATTGACGGCGATAGGACGGCGAAGTCGTTTATGAGCTTTCATTGAGTTAGCTTCCGCTGTGAGCCTTCTGTCTTCTTCCTCAGTTGCAGTTACAATAGTAACCAACGACTCGTGATCAACAGCCATATCAGAGGTTGGGGATACTCCTGAATAACAAAAATCGAGCATGTCTCGTGCGACATGGCCAATGCGATCCGCAAGGACTTGTTGTAGTGAACTCGCATGATGTGAGTTATTTTGCGTGTCACTTTCATCAAACATATCAAATACCTCTTCAATACATTGCCTCCTAGATGACACGCTGGAACTGATATCTTTCTCGGGCGGAACTACGGATGGAATCTCGTCATTTGCATTGCGAGCATGAGATGGGTTATGCTGAGTTGTAGAGGTACCCTCTCGCTGTCGTCTCCAAGCACTTAACGAATCATCTCTGGCATCACGACACTCGACCAAGACCGACATGTTATTGACAATAGTTTGCAAGTAAGAGGGGATATTATCTTGTGTCGGTTGTATGCTGCAAGCCAAGTCTCATCCGTTTGATGCAGATCATCCACTGTCCTCCAAGGCACGAAGAGAATGCACATCATACGAGCCCAATCCTCCCTCTCGCGGTCACTTCGGTCCCGAGCCGGAGTAGATGGGCCTAAGATCACCGGAACAGTACGCTCGGTTCTAAGTCGCAACATGTGAGTGTCAAGTTGCGGATGACCTTCTAGCAAACGAGCGCGACAAGAAACCGTTCTAGGCCGACTTTCCGATGCATTGCTTTGTGCTGCTCGCCGCTTCCCTTTTGAAATAGACATCTTTTCTACGAGGGCCACGAAGTCGTACACACATAAACGCTCGAATTCAGACTCTTGTGGTCGATACATGTAGTCCTGTTGTTGATTCAAAGCCGAAATGGACCATTTGCCTAGAAATAATGTAACTGACTCCTGTTGCTCCTCAGGAAAATGTGACCGGGGACTCGAAGTTATATCATCATCCACTTCCACATGGTTAGCATCCACGTCATCCACATCTACGACAGCTTCGTTACTTACAAGAGATTCTGTTGATGACAGAGTTGCTGGGTCTCGAGTTGTAGTTTGGCGGTCTCTCTCGAACATCAGGAACAAACGATGGAATGCTGCCCAATGCAGAGTTCGAAATGTATGGCTGCGATAATGGTTGCCTCCTCCAACGAGATATGCCATGACCTGTTGGTGAGGTATCTCCTGTTTTGCCATCATACTATTGACCATCATTGTCAACGCACGAGCGTATTGCTTCTCGTTCTCATTCTGTTCTACGAAGTTTAAGGCACCTGTGCGACCGATAGCGTAACACAATGCTGACAGGCCAGCATGAATGGGTAAAGGCGGCTTGGTGATATAATCGGTGATATAGTATAGTAACGCCTTAGCCCCATCCCCTGAACCAATATACTTAATGTCCATGTTTGATTGCAGAAGAAATATTACAAGGTTGTTATAGTTGGCAATCCAAGGATGAAGACGGCGTAGAGTGATGCTACCTGTGTCCGTATCGACTGTCGTTTCTGGGTGAGTCGTTCCGTCTATGCGCATTCTACAATTGCTATCAACTTTTGCTTCACCTTTGCGCAGATACTTCCAGCAAGTGGGGGTATGAGTGTGCCAGTTAAACTTGGCTACAATCGAATTGACTCTTTCACGGTATCTGACAGAAAACTCATCATCAGACAGACTTGATATTTTCGGGAAGATTGATACGTCTGCGAAATCTTTAGTTCTCATCTCGTCCCTGGACGGTAAATCAGCAAGCAGATTCTCTGCTCGTGACTCAGAGCCTACCAGCCGTATGTCGAATGGTTCACATTGAATGATGGACTCTAACCAAGTAACTAATTTCTTCCTATATTCTTCGGAAAGAACCAATGTATCGCGAAGCGTTTGCGGAGCCAGATGCCCAGTCAGCCATACAAGCATATGGCAATGCAAAGTGCCTCTTCCCTGTGTTTCCACGGTTCCGAAGTATGCATTGCATTTCCCAAACAATCCTGGCTCTTTACGACCATAACGAAGAACAACTCGGATGAAATTTGTAATCATGAAATCAAAAAACACCGCGCAGGAACCAGGATTCCGTGCAGCAATCTTTTGTTTTTGCCAAGCGTCGACCGGCTCTCCATGTAACAAAGTCTCGATATAGGAACTATCTGCAGATAAAAACTGGACTATAGGGTGGTGGATATCAGCAGGATTCAGGGTAATAAACAAGGTAGGCGTCCCTCTGTATGTGATTAGTGACCTGATCTGATTGCGGAGGGCTACCTTGTGCCCAGCTGTACCAGGTACATCATGACAAACCAAGCTTACTTGCCTCAAGGTTCGAAGGATGCGCTGATCTTCTTCGTGCACCGTCTGGTAGAACTGATCTGCCTGAAAACATCGAACAAGATTCTGCAAACGGTCTGGGTCAATGGACAATAGTTGCTGAACTATCTGTCAATGTCGAACTGCGGGTACTCGAAATCTGACAGCTTGCGAGATATGGCGTTTCTGCAGAATGTTATAATACACGAACGCAAATTGAGTATCACGCTGGAATGGTGAGTCCCAGAGTGAAAGCAGGTGACGCAATTGTTCTTCCATGCTGACCCTAACTTTTCTTCCTGGATGCCCAAATCCTCCAATACCCCACGGATCAAGATGTGGAAACAGCATAGACAGTAAAGCCTCGTTCTCAAAATCAGGGACAGCCTGGTTGCCAACTCGTGATTGCACAAAACGCCCTCCTCCTATGCAATGATTCAACACCCTTAGTTTCATTTGGTCCATCGCTCCAGGGTTTGAATTTCCAGAGGTGAAACCAACGTTCTCCATGACGAGTCCATCTTCTGATTCAATGTCATCCCGGCCACTGTAACCCGCTGAAACAGCAGCAATGGCATCATTATCTGCAACATGTGCAATTTGTAAAGCACACGGTATTCCTTCGTCGATGTGACTGGTATGGTCCCCAAATAAAGCATCAAGGTTTGTTTGACTGAGACCACCGAAATCAGTTGACACTGCATAGTAAGGGTTGTTCGTGACCAAAAAATCGATCATGGTTTTTACTCTGGACTTACAGACTAGAACAGGATCCAACTTCGCGATGTTTTCTTTTGAAGGCATCTTCGCCCCAACGAACACAGCACAAACAGTATCGCGGATCTGGTCATGAGTAGGTGGTAATACAGTCTGTAACGTTGGACTGTCCTGAGGTAAGACGAGCACATTGCCACGATTACAACGTTGGGAGACTGCTGGATTTGAGCTATTCGACTCATGTCCTTCCAATTGTGAAAATCGAAAAGAAATTTTGCTGGCTCGAGATCGAGATACCAACAGGAGATCGAAGACGGTAGCGTCACGGAAAGCCTCTTGGACATGAGGAGGCATTGACTCCAGTCCGTAGTATAGGAAATTCGCGAGGGCAAACTTAGGTAACAATCGCCTGTCTACCAAACATCGATGACAGCTCGAACACATCCACATCTCCGAGGGGGAGGTCAGGTTTTTCAATCCTTGATGGTGTAAAATGGCTCCCTGATACGCTGTTAGATTGTAGGTCCTTGGAAGCGCAAACCTTGGAAGATCTTTGTTTCGCAGAATCGTCAAATCAACATGCTTGCAGTCCACGAGCTGAGCATCTGTTACTGCAAGTTTCTTACCACATACTGAGCAGGCCGTAAATCCTCCCTGAATGGTAGCAAGTGCTTTCGTCCATTCTGCTATGATCTCTTTTTTGAGAGATAATGAAGGCGGTGAAAGGTGTGAGTCCATTTGCTGTCTAAGCCAGTCAACTGTTGGTACAGGTGAAGCTTCTCGGGTTTGAACATTTCCTCTACCGATGAAACTGTCAGCTAAGCTTCTCCCTCGCAACCAAAATATATATCGGACATCGGGACACTTCATAGAGCAGGTGTGACACATCAGAGCTTGCCTTAGATATTCAGTTTCGTCATTGCGATGGCGAATAGAAAGATGATGGAGGGAACATAAGGAATCCAACTGTACGGAATTCCAACGTACATACCAATCAACAATGTCGGCAACAGGACCGTTCACTATGAGCGCACCTACAGGGATCTGACTGATTTGATCTGGATCGTTCGGATGAATTGACATAGCATAAATATATTCGTCATTAATATTAACTTCTTGCATTAGCAAAGTCTGCGTTTGCATATGGGGAAAATGTGTCAAAACAGCTGAGAGGCGTGCAAGGGAGGGATTGAGCGGAACGGCAGATTGTGGAGTATATATACCTAAAGACATAATGAGTCACAAGGCTCACCACAACGCAGGCATGATTGTGTATTGTAGACAAAGACGTTTTCGACAATAACTGCATTGGTACATGAGGTATGAGCATCGCCTCAGCTGACATGCTGAGTAAAAGGTCAACGGTTTCGTCACGGTGAGCATATAGGGGTTATCTGAAAGAGGGAAAGTACGTACTTTGGCCATCTAAACGAGATACGTGGTATGTGCCCAACTTGAAGGGATAGGTGCTGCAAATCCATTGACATTGCATAGCCTACCTCAGAAGTAGATGTTCACGCAGTCGTAGATCGACTGGATTGTCGGAGGCGCATGTACGGTATACACTTTGACCGGCACCACCAACAGTGAGTTTCTTCGTATGTGTTACCACTCTCGACAATGAAACTTAACTTCATCTTGAAAATGATGGGGATGCTATATGAAAGGCCCAAGGGTTGAACTCGACTTGTAGACGGCAACTATGCCTACTGACGGGTGCCAATAGTGACAGGAGCCGGATAACATATTCACGGCGAGCTACTTGCAGTTTCCAGTACTTCAGTGTTCTACTCAACACAATATAACCGTATTAGGGGCATCGGCTGGAGCGCTGCAGTAGGGTTGTTTTGTGTAGAGCGACGGAAAGGTATAAAGATGCAGTCAGAGCCTCAGCGGAAAGAAGTCGGAGGTATATATTAGTGAATCACGGGTTTGTCAGCACGAGCTGCCAATACTACCACACGAGATACGAAGAACAGGATATGTTGCCCAAGCCTCTCTAAGTCACTTTTGCTTGGCCCAACTCAGCAGTAATGGCTTTTGCACTCCCATTGTTGGAATACGCCAAGCACGACCACATAATTCATGTGTACATAATACATCTGAAGTGAACCACTGAGAACCTCACTCTTTTTTATCCTCTCTCAAGCCAAATAGGAACCAGACAAAAAACTCTTGGCGTTGTGAGTATCTATCCAGCACACAGTCAGTAGAATCACCATGAACGAACTGCATGAGCTAACCTCGCGAGCACAGACGCATCAATCGTGTCGGGTTATTTGCGATGATACGGGGTTAGCATAGGTGATGACTCGACCGTTGTCGGTACGCTGCGCCGTCCAATTCACGTCTTCAGATGGCTTTGGGTCACCCATTAGACGAGGCCGGGGACGAAGTATCTGCATCCTCTGTATATCGGCATATAGATTGATTGTCCGCTGCTGTGTGAGATATTGTCGAATGATTTTGACTTTGACATACACCAAAGCCCCAGGGAGAACAGAACGATAGTCCGATGGGGGCAAAAGTTTTCCCGAGACGTCATATACGGGAATTGGCTGCGCATGCAATGTTCCGTCAGAGAGGAGAACTGACATCGCATGTCGAGCAGAGTCATGGACGCAACCATCGACCCAAGCCCGAGGTGGGAATGGTGTATTTTGATTAAGAATAGAAGCTGAAATACGAACAATACTTGAGAAAGGTCCTTGAAAATGCAAACCAGTACTTATGTGTTGTACCTGGAATGGAGAGAGTGCTGGTGGATGACATCGGAGATCGATGGTGTGTCTCACGGACTGCGGACGTGTTGTCACCCGAATGTATCCCGGTAGGGCAGGGGTTTGACTAAAAGTCATTGAGTAAAATGATGATTGCAAAAAGTCTGCAAGACTGCTACCTTGAACAAAGTATGTCTTATTTTGATACCTGAGCCATTCAATAGGAGGGCGTTGCCAATCGTGTACCCATGGCGGCCGGAGGACAAGTTCTGCATCTGCACGACATTCTCCGGCACATTTCTCCACAGGACGTCCAACTTCTTCCAGATTGGGGCAACTAATGACCCCACAGCCTTCGTATCCACCAAAGGACGATGCCAGTTGTCCTTCCATCCACCGCACGGAAGCAATCGGCAGTCGGTCTCTGCAATCTGACCTATGATTTGAACGTCGGCGGGGTAGATATATTGGCTACCGTCGACTGGCCTCAACGCAAGGATATCGGTATACCCATTCAACGCATGGAAGTATACATTTTCGATGAATGACGCACCACCTAGAAATGTAGGTGATTCTGACACTTCAGTCACAATGTGAGTGATATCGGCGAAATCGTCTTGCATGAGGAGAGACGGTTTGAAGACGTGGGCGAGATGTGGGCGTCGCGAGCTGGTGGATAGAGTACTTGCTTACTTATCTCCATGAAAGCAGGTTAAACTGATGGATGATCCGGACTGATGCGACACATTCTACGACAAAATCTATACAAGAACACCTAGCCCATTGGCACGCGCAGACCATGTCTGGCCCAGAGTGGTTAATGGAGATCGTCCCTGTGATGTAAATATGTGATACATACGCGCGTACTATGCTCTTCAGAGGTCGACCGACGAATCAGCGCATACCGAATCAGCACGTCATGCTGTAAGCCCTTCAAGCAACCACTGGGTGGGGCGTACCCAGTTGAGCTGAAACCTGCTTCGGAATAAGGCTGAGCGCATATACAGACAGAGATGGTTGATTCCAAACTTACCATTCCTGCAGGGCGAAATCACACACAGGGAGAACAGAGCATTTCCAATCAAACGACATGCCAAACCGTGGTAGCGGTGTGAAGAGACAGCGCATCTGAGGCAGTGTGGGCTGTGGAGGGAGTGCGCACAGAAGTACAGCATACGTCAGGACCTCCCAAAGTCCCACCGCCTGAAAGGATGACCATGACCGATGATCATTGAAAAGAGTTACGGACATCACTCGAACAAGCACGAATAAGGCAGCAAGATGCGGTGGCAATACCCCTTGTTGTATTACATTCCATATGCGAAGGCGTTCCTTCCAGAGCGAGTTTTTTTATTGACTTGATTCGATGATAACATTCGTTGGGCAATACGAAGCCAATTTGCACTTTGAATCTCCTGTTTTGTCATGTTTGATAGGCCAAATGAAATAAGAAGACCTGACTGAACAGGAGTGATTTAATTCTCACCGTTCATGCTGTTCAATCTCGGTCCCAAAAGCAATGATGCAGGAAGACCGACAATCGCGTCTACCGCACCTATCTTAGCCACTTCGCTGTTATAAAGTGCTTAAAAGGAGCTTGGTCAATCAGGAAACTTCTGAGAGATACATTTGCTTCTGTGACGAAGGCACTGCGAATGCCGTGAGAGAGAAACGGAGACAGGAATAAACTTAGACCAACGACTAAGAGCGAGACTGCATTGTCTTCTGCCGAGAGTCCTGCAAAGCGTAGGCAGCTCCGTACCACAGGAACATCAAAACAGCCTTCTTTGACCCAAAGGCAGCACAAGAGACACGGTCGATATGCGAGAAATAACGATAACACTGGAGTGGGAAGCTGGGGAACGATCTCACGTAGGCAATATCATTTCGGCGAACGCGCCTCCCTGAGGCGGCTTTCTGACCGATGAGTAACGATCGAATGGAAGGTTTCTAGTTAACCACCGCCGCTGAACCCTATACGCATTAAATGTCATATGATAGCTATCGGCACGATAGTACATGACTGACCAAGGGTTGCACGAGGGCTACCGTGCTCCTGGGAACGTAACTGGGAAGGTGCAGCTTTCTATGACAGAATGAAGTATGAGTACAGCGTGAGCTCAAGAACAGTACGATAGCGAGGCTTAAAGTCAGTGCAGGACACTATTTCGTACCATCAAAGCGATCTCTCGAGCAGATCAACAAGCTCACTATAAATCAGCTGATAGGAAAGCTTTGCGGATACCACGGAGCCATCGTCAGGATCGGTGCACTGGGGTAGAGCGATGGGAGTGACAGTAAGTATGGTGGCGCTGAACATAACAGAGAACAATGCTGTGCAGTACGTTGGAAAGACTTCAGGAGACGTAGCACCGGCTTGAATCTAGCGTAGATTTTGAGGGGTTTGAGCAAATCTATCTTGGACATATTTGAACTTCTCTTTTAACAATATCATAAATGAGGGAAGCAAAGCTGTTCTAAATTCCCCGTCTCAATCGAGTTTGGTCTCAATTCTGCGCGATCTGGTAACTCACCTTACGAGACAATCAGTAGGTGCCCTCCAAGCATCACAAGTTCCGCGTCTGAGGGAGAATAAATGCAGTGCACACCATGAATATGGCTTGCTAGTCGTTGCAAGATACGAATGTCTGCAACATTAGCGGGAGGAAAAATAATCAGAACCTTGGAAGGACAAGCGCGTTGAACAAACCACTGCAAGGACCCAGATCCAATACTGAGGCTATGATAACAACTGTGTCAGATGTGGCCGATGTCACTTGCAGGGAAGGAGTATTCGTTGTGAACGACTATAACAAAGAGGAAGGGAGGGAGGAGGAGAAGGCACCGATTCTTTTTTCGCTCAGAGTCACATGTTCAGTGTTAAACGCCTCTGCGCAGCGAGCGCTTGTTGATCGAGATACGACCTCATGCGGTACACTGACTGGAATAGAAGAAGGCAAAGAGGGAGTCGGTTCACTGACGAGGCATGTAAGCCTATTACTAGTGACTGATATGTTTCCATTCAAATCATAGCGATGCGCTGCCCGCAGTCGGAGGGAATAATACTTGGGTGTGTACCTACTGGTTAAGTACCACTGCACAGTGCGCAAACAAGGAAAATTGACCTTCAGTCGGCTCCTCTTTGTAGACATATGGTCGTCATGACAGATTTGGAGTCTTCAGGCCTTTATACGCAGTCCTTCTCATATGGATTTCTGATAGTGGCGAAAGGAGTGGAACATCACAGAAAGGAAGCGAGAAGATAAGCCATTTACTTTACACGGAGGAATGGCAGCCTCTAACAGAGATTGTGTTCGTCTCGGACGTCCGTTTGAGTGATTAACATTGTTGCCTAATGCTCTGATCTACCGTCAAGTGATCAGCACATTCGTAGTAGGAAATTCTGTAAGTCAAAGGCTTTAACATGCCTTTCAGTTCGCCCGCCTGCTACGAATAGTGTCGCTTGTGCGCTCAGCCCAACAACGATGTCGGTATGTAAAGTCGTCCTCCTTCTCGATATACAATGCTAACTGACAGAATGATTGTGATGCAAATCCCAATAGCAGCACCAGGAAACTACGAACAACGTAAGATGTATGCTCTCTTCAATGCTGGGCCTCACCGTACTCTCAACAGCTTACATTGAAGACTCGAGCCATCTCCGACCATAATCGTACCATCCTCTCCGATGACATTTTCCTCGAATTATCAAGGCATATGGACCGCCGGGCCATATACATCATGATGCAGACCTGCAAACGTCTTCATAACGTCTTCTGCGTGCGTCTCTATTGTCGTCTCGAACTCCCCGTGCTGGATGCCATGCATTGCTTATCGAAATTGTACCAAATCTACGCTGGAGGCATGAAACGACCTCTCCAACATCCGTATCATGGAATGGTCTGGACGTTGACTATTCATGCATCGCCGATGTACGAAACACTGCATCCTGGCGTTGAACTTTACCGGCTGCTTCCTGCAATAAAGAACCTCAAAACTTTGCAGATTCATGTGCGGTCTGTTGAGCATATTGTCAATCAAGGACAATATCCATACGCATACGATGCGCTCGCAAATTTGTACACTTCTCTATGGGTAGGGAAGGGAGAGGTGGCTAGAGTGACGCCCAATTTAGCCAACATATCTATCTTTGACGTAGATTTCGCCACCAGTCTGGTCTTGTGTCGGCTGCTAATTGGGTTGCGCATTGTCGACCAGATGAACAACCGGGAGCTAGACAGATTGCTGTCAAATCTGCATGCTCGTGGCACGGCGAAGCTTACGGAGTTGTGGATATCTTTGGCCGGAGACGTTGAGATGACAGAGCAGCTTTACAAACTGGGCGTAACGGCACCTAGCCTCCGAGTACTTCGTATCGGGCTGGAGGGCGCGAACCATGAACGTCGAGCTGATCAGGTACTGCAGGAAGCGAAGGTAAGAAAAAGTTTCGGATTTTACTCATTTCACAACTTATGTCTTGATGGTACAGAGCATCCTCGCTGCCATTCTCATGGACAAAACACTCTTCTGTTTGTTAGAGCGAATTTCGATTTGGTGCAAGTCTGTCACCTTGACCAGGGATAGCCATTTGGATGTTATCAAAACGTTGGTATTGAGGATAATATCGGAGAAAGAGCAGTTTAGGTACGCAGCCATTCACGGGTTTGTCATAGAAAAGAAGAAAGCACGCGGAAAAGAAATTTGGGACATGTGGCTGGAAAGGCAACCGATAATCCCTCCTTTCGTGGGCAATTCGGGGGAGTTCTGAAGCATCGTAGTTGGATTTTTGTATATAATAGCGTCAGACTGTCTGGATCACCATGAGAGCTCACTTCACCTCAATACTGAAGTCACGACTTGGCTTGTGGAATTGAGTCCTACGCGAATGAGTATCCTATTCACCAGACCTCACTCAACAATCCTCGCAAGATGTTTTGATCGGCATAAGCACGCAGGCAAGGGAGTAAGTAAATAGGCAGATGTAGCCAACCTATGTACATGGAGAGAAAAGACTCGAAGAATCAACTGATCCTCTAGCTATCCAATGCTCGATGCTCAGACATAGTCAATTCGTTAACATTACTATTTAAAACAAAGTCAGCTCTCAAGAGAAACATGGCAACCGCGACAACCGCCAGAGGTTGCTAGTTACAACCCGGAATTTCTGTACATGCGTTTCAATTCTTTGCGCTCGGTACCGACCAAAACTGAAGGAGGCAGAGGCAGACCCGTTGCACCTGAAACTGATATCAATTCGTTAGTGACGATGAAGTCCCCTACTTCTCCACGATCATGAATCGACCACGTCCACAGCGAAACAGAATTGGACAGGTCGCTTCCGTCGAAGTACCAATCTACTACCTTCAGTGATGGCAAGGTCGCCTTCATGCGTCGCATCCTAGAAGATACCTCAGGTTCATGAAGACGTCTCCAACCTTCCATCAGCAATCCCTTGTCGTGGATATCAGTGATATCCAAACCCACACTCCTCAGTACGTCTTTTGTCATCTGGAAGCATGATTCATCCTCCTCTTCCTGTATCTGGGCAAGCGTTACTGGCTTTCCATAAGGATAAACATCCGTAGTATCGTCACGGTTGATGGGAGGTCGGGATTCCCATAGAATGCATTGGGAGCTTAAACCTCCTCCTTTCCAGTGATATGGCCAATCACCGTCATGATCCCAGTATAGTCGTAGGGTCTCGAGGTGGATCATGCCTTCCAATGTAACATGAATATCATCCTACCAAGTTTACAGTCAGTAAGACGATAGCTTGCAGCCAGCGACGCTAAATTTGCTTACCCAGATGAGCGACATGTAACGTAGCCCGCCTGAATTACTGGTGATCACGTTGAGTTCTGTCAGCTGTTTAGAGAACGCGCTCTCTATGTTCACTGCCCCGAGGATTTCTGCAATCTTTGGAGGCTCCAGCTCAATCTCTAACTCCCCTTCAGGTACATAGACACCAAAGGCAGTGACCATGTAAGACCATACACCTAGGTCTGTAGCATGCACCTCCCGCTCGAATGCGAATCCGTCAGTGGAAATTTGCTGCGATATCATAATGGGGTTCCATCGTCCACCAAATTGAGACAAGTTGTCTTCTCCCATGGCAATTCTAGTGCAATCATCCAAGCTGTACGACGTGATGGCGAGGTCGATGATGGCGCTGAGACGTATCGCCGAACTTTGGATGAACAAGATGGATACGTCCGTCAGCTGTGGATGTCTTGCGATGAAAAGGAATACAAGACGACAGGGAATGAAGATGTATGAGAGGTGTATAGATCTAAGGGAAGGGAAGTCCAATGCACATAGTCTTTGTACATTTTGGGAGTTGATACCTCGTGCACTAAGGCAAATACGGGCGAGGCATCGGAATCGAGTACCAGCCAATACAGGGGTTAGAATCGGCGACTCATTGTTGGGTGATTCGTACACGTCACTGCCCGTATCCAGATCTTCGCTCCTGTCAGACTGTACGTCTTCAGGAGCTGACTCTGTGTCCTTGCCTTCCGCAGTGACTGTGTCTGCTGAGTTGGCATCAAAGGGTATTTCGATGTTCGTCAGAATAAGTCGAACCTCCTCCAAATCCCCTGCGGATAATAGGAGCAGAACGTCACAAACGTCCTGCCAGATGATAGTGACGCGACAAAGATTGGGGAGTGAGCAAACCATAGAGACGAGCCGGACGCAGTTGGTGTGATAGTAGCACTGGATAGATTCCAAGCGTGGCATCGGAGGGTCAGGGAGGGTAGAGTGAGGGACCCAACAAATTTCCCCTTTACTCCCCCAAATATCCGCTCTTTCCAGGAGACCGATACGAATATGTCTATTATGGTGAGTGCCTAGCATACAACTTGGACTATTTCGCTCACCGAACATATCCTAAATCGCGGCCACTTTCTCCCGTAGCATTGTCTTTCCGGTTGAATAGGTGTTTGAGAAAGCGGTGATATTCTGCGATATCACAGAGAGTGATCCGATAAAATCTGAAGGGATATGTAAAGTTATACAATGCCCGATTGACCTGCGATAAAACGCGGACAGGCTGGAAGTGAACTGGTAATTCATCTTTCTCATCCAGAAGATATTTGACAATAAGGGTGACAAGCTCGTGAGGCAGATTGAGAAGCATTGAGCAAGTCAGGAAGACGAGACGAGGGACAAAGAGAGATGAGAACTAACATTTAATACTTGCTTATCTATATCAGAAATGGTCACTGAGCCTTGACGGTTCCGCTTTAGCCAAATTGAGAAGAAGAGCTTACTTAGGTACTACGTACAGACATGCGATACACCGACTCGCGTTGCTGTATGCATCGACGAAGAAGGAGATGGTCAGTCCATTGACCCCACATCCTTTGGTGACTCTCACCACAATTTCGTAACGGTTTGAGAAGCATGCAACTCACGCGCATACTGCAAACACCACCAGGTCATCAGGTCGATTTACGGCCCCTGTGTTTAGCAGTATGTCCACTTTCAGGTACACCCAGGCATGGTCACTCTTTACCATTGCCCGATATGTATTTTCCAGGTTAACAGGCTGCATTGGCATGAGAAAGAGAGTGTGTGTCAGAGACAGAGGGAAAGATCGTTCCAAGATAGAGAGAGATACTGTATCAGCGAACGAACCTATTGGTTTAGGACAAGGAGGAGGAGGAGGAAGAGGAGGAGGAACCTCGGATAATCTGTTCTCGAGCACGCTCGAGGTAATGCTGCGTTGAGGCTTAAGCACTGAGCACTGAGCATTAAGGACCGAACCACTCAAGGAGGCCCTTGAACTCTCCTGCTTTTTTCAGCTCACTCTTATTGTATTTCTCGCCGGAGCCTATACGTCAGAGATAGATTGCGAGGACCTGATTACTGCTTGCAATGTCTTACAAGAACCTCCTTCAAGTTGCTCTACCAACAACTTGTTACCAGCATCGCAAACTCCTCGATTTTGACGAGATGTGACCTAGGCAGTAAATAAAACACAGAAGCGATGAAGACACGACGCTACACTCGAGACCTTGCCATTACTCTGTAGAAACACAGACACGCGTGAACAACGTAGCTAGCTCATATCGTAGAAAGACAACGCCCAAGGAAGCGACAAAAACTTGGACATTACAGCGGCAGGCATGTTAGGGAGGCCACGTCTGATTTCTTCACTGAGTTCTCCGTTAGTATACAGTCGTGCCAGGGTGTCATTCACTGAGAATAACATTGTATGCGAGACTCGACCATTTGGTAATAACATTCACTAATTGGATGCAACCTCCGGAGAGGGCAGAGAAGCTGCAATGGATGTCGTTAAGAAGTCATTCTGAGACTCAACACTGGTGATCTCGGGATCGGCGAGGGTAGTTCTGTCCCCTCGAATCATGTTATGAGGCAGCCATCGAATGACTTTTGGAATTGGGGTCTGACTAGCCTCAGGCAAGTCCGAGACGACTGGCTCCTCAAAGTCAATTACGACCGGTTCAGGAGGCTTGGAGGGGGCATTGGGTAAGAGGCGTTGGGTATGATAGGATACAAAGTGTCGCCTCGCATTGGATTTAGCAGCAAAGGTTTTGGTACAGGACGGCGCTGGGCACTTGAAAGCTGGCATAAGTCAGGGACAGTCTTTTGAGAAGCCAAAGTATGCACTCACGTTTTAGCCCGTAATGCGAGTTCATATGGGTCGCGAGAATATTCGGACGAGGAAAACATTTCCGGCATACTTTGCACCGATGCATTTTCTGCTTTGACCTTTCCGTACCCTGCTGCGATATAGATGCCAGAGGAGAAGCTGCTTCCTGGTTTTCGAGGGAAACAGGCATATCGTGTGATTCTCTAGCGTTGGCGTTGTTGTTACCCGCAAAAGAAGATGAGGATGGCGTCATAGGTGAAGAAGCAAAGTCGCAGCCGATGTGACTGCCATGCCAGCCACTTGAACTAGGAAGATTCGCATTCGACTCACAGGACTTTGGTGACTCAAATGAAGCGGGCAAGTAATTGTATCCCAAACTCCTGTTGGACTCTTCAACGACACCATCGTCCCGAAACAGGGGTGGGGCGAATACCGGTCCCTCTGAGGCCTCGAATCGCACAACAGATGATGAATCATGGGGGATGGCCGGCATCGAGATGGGAAAGCGATGCCCGTCTACAGAATGAGTGTGTAGATGATGCAACGAAGCAGGTCCGCCGCTCTGCTCTTCCGCTGTGAACAACTCGGCTTCCGGGCTGGAGTCGATGTAGCGAACACACGTTGAGTAAGAGACGTGTGGATGATTAACATTGCAGTGAGAATAGGAATCCACCTCGTTCACAACAACAGTGGGGGTCTCACTGCTACCAAGGTGAGATTCGTGGGGAGCATCATACGCTGCATCCGGTATGTGAGTTTGCTGCGATGAATAGGCGGTATGTATGGGGTACACCTGATAGCTGCTAGAGTGCGCCGCATCTGATATGTAGATCATCTCCGATGCCCGGGAATATCCCATAGGGCTGGTTTGATAGCTACTATGCGTCGCGTTCACCATATCAGCTCCCTGTGATGACCGAAAGCGATTCACAGCGCTGGTTTGGTAAGTGGAAGCGTCCAGCATAGGACTTCTCTGTAACGACTCGGGATATCCAATAGGATTGGAATGACTCAAATAAGTGACGGCGGTGGCATCCAGCGTACATGGGTTTTGCATCGCGTCGGATTGATCCCCAGGAATGTTGGATACTGCGTAGTCTGGATGGCAGTACCCAGTTTCCTCTGAAGGTGCCCCTAAATATGACACACCCGGAGAAATGCTTGCGAACGCTTCAAAATTCTGCATTTGTGACCGCCATCCCAGCTGTGAGGAATCATTTGCGAAGGCTTCACTATATAGCGAAGCAGCGGGAGGTGATGTCAATGGATACTGAGGATAAGACTGCTCCTCGCTCAAGGGTAAGGTAGTGTCCAGCCAAGAGTTGTCTTCGGGGAGAAAGATCGTAGGCATGCTAGCCGGTGGTTTTCGACTGGAATATAGTCGCGCTGATATACCAACCTCGTTATTAATGTAATTTGCATACAAACGACGGGTGCTTACCGCAGAGAGAAAGGGCACAATAGGTCGATTGCATGCAAGCTCATGGAGATACCCGCTTCGCCTCTCATATATACTCGGGTTACTATCGCTAATACACATTTGGTCGCGTTAGCCATGCCAGCTCCTCTCAGTTTACGGAAGGTCAGCATCGGGCGAGACGGAAAGACAACATGGGATAAGAAGGCATGCCTTGAATGTCACTAGAACAACTTCGGATTTTGAAGGTTCATAGCCTTAAGCTTGAACGACAAACCGAAGGCTGCTCCCAGGTCAATGTAGACGTCAGTTCTGCAGCAAATGCAGGATCGGCCCATTTCCACGGGTCATGATGGCGTCGCTCACAGTGGAGAGACTTACTCACCACAGCATCCATTTTGCTTGGATTGCTGGCGGAAACCCAGATCCAAGGCAATGTTCGACATTCGTCAGAGCTGCGCCATTTCCAGTACGTGTAAGAATGAGAATCGATGCTACGAACCATCCGTCATACGTCGCGAATGAGAAATTAGAACGAGTATACGTCTCCAAGAGTCCGAATGTCAATGTCAATGTCAATGCGCAAAGTTACCGAGGTGCTCTCTTTTCATCGTGGGAGGTAGCCAGGCGACCTGATTCTCCGCAAAATGGTCACTACTTTCCTGCTGCTTCTACCAGCTCCATAGAATCGGAACAATAGAAAGGCTCCTTTTCGCCCTATCTTGAGAAATCTCACACCAACACCGACCATTCGGACTGAATTTTGTTATAGAACCTGACAAGCGGCCATCACCGTGTCCTGGTCGGGTCCCGGTTATGAGGACACTTAGTACCTGGGAGGAGGAATGCTTCGTGCAACACTGGTAATCATCCAGGACCACGGAGTCGGTGGCATCATGACAAGCATGTAGCAGAATGTTCATGGGTGATATCGTCTTGTGACTACTCTTAGCTCCCATATGATTGTTATATGAATAGAACATGTCGGTCCGGCTGAAGGAAGAGGATTACGACCGATAGGCTAGTAAGACGGTCCTCTGTCAACGAAGATCCAGTGAGTCCCTTAGAACATCCATTGTTGGTCCGCTGATCAGTCCATTAAATACAGTCGAGCCAATGGAAGTATGGCAATGAATGCTATATAGTGTTACATGAGTGTCAACGATGATACTATACATGACACAGCAAGCCCGCTACATTGGAACGCGCCCTGGAATCCACAAACTCTCTGGGGAAATCGGCAGATAGTACTCATACATGTAGAAGAAGAAGAAAGTAGATTTTCCGGCTTATCGTCACTTCCCCGCTTCAGAACTGTTTTATTTGCACGTAACGGCGCTTCGATGCCTCCAGCATGCTGATTCTGTTCTTCAGATCCAGGTCAAGGAGGCGAAGAATGAGAGAACTCGCAGGGTGCTTCCCAATCCTATCCTATCGACCTTTTTAGTCCTCAAGTTCAGCAGCTACTAACCATACACATACCTGCACCATCGAGAGACCAGACAACCGCTCATTATAAACGGTAGCCAAGGCTCGAAATGTATCATCTTGATCAGAGTTGTCGGATATAAAGTTGTGTTCCAGAAGGGCTTTCGTGTATGCCTCCAATGGGGGCTCTCCGGCCAAAATGTGGCTGGGAAACTCGCCTATTACTCGGCGAATCTTACCCAGACGCTCTAAGGCATCATCGGTATGATAAAACAGAGGACCATCTTGTACAAGTTCAACGAGCAGACAACCTAAAGAGAATGCGTCAACAGATAGAGTCCAGGGTTTTCCTAGAAACATCAGCATAAGCTTGCAGATGCCATGATTAACATGCATCGTACTGACTCATAGTGAGTTCCGGCGCCTCATAGATAGAAATCCCGGAACCGTATGCACCAGATTGTAGATGGCCGTTGACAATAGTAGCATGATGCAGTCCGCTGATGACCAGCTGTGCGCTACGCAGCAAGTACTTGAAATATACAATGCAGTTCAGGTTCACCGCATAGTGAGTACATCCTATTGTGTATGCAACGAGGCGACTCACACGAGGTACAAATTGCGAGTTACTCGACAACTGCGATAACTTGCTTGTCTCCCCACTGCGGAAGAACACACTAGAGGGCTGTATATTCAGATGCGCATACCCGAGCTCATGCAACGCTATGTAACGGTGTGATTTGAGTTCGTGAGTCATAACAGACGCACTCACCTTTCAGACCGAGCACCAGTTGCCGAGCAATCTCCCGCATGTGGCGGTCACAGAATGGTCGCATGTGCTTGTATTGTGAATACTCCTGTAAACTGGGACCAACCTCTTCAAGCACCAGCACTCGGTGCCTATGCCGTTAGATCTGTATAAAAAATAAAATTGACACAATAGCGATGTTTTTTGCACAACTTACATGGGTTTCCGCAAATGACTTACACAACATC
>MU275193.1:0-27909 GCA_022160315.1 Panus rudis PR-1116 ss-1
ATAGCCTCGTTTCAACCTGAAACCCATTTCCATATACGGCATATGTTCAACAAGATTCTTGGGGTAACTCTCATCATCTTGTTCTTTTGATATAACTTGCAAATATCATACCAGAACCCGTAGTATCCTTCGTTGGCTGGTGGTATATACCCTCAATTCTGGGTTCCTTGCAATGTATGTTTCCATCAAGTCTGGGGTTACAAATGCTGACCATTGCTTCTCATCTCAGGCTTGTATGTGTGTTCATCATGATTACAGTTCGTCTTCTTCATCCCTGTTCCGACTCGTAGATGGCTAATGGACGTCCTTTGGCTAGTATACTCGTTTCAACACGAACCTGGTGTTCGCTTCGTTGTTTGCTGTCGGCGGCAAGCGTAAGCCGTCTCCTGATCAATGGATATGCAATGCGACTGACTACACAATCTAGTATACGCAACTTCTCTCCTCGGAGCGTGCGTTCATGTCCAGAGTTTCTACAGAATTATTCAGAATGTTGACGACCTCTCAGTATCAACGCGCGACCTATCTTACGAAGCAGACTACCGAGGAGCGCGAAGAGTGTGGTCGGGAGCTCCCTCCCCAACACTCTTAACCAGATGGAGATGAATACCCCCAGTGTCAGTGTGACCATTCCTGCTTACTTCTTCATCACGACAATTCCATGTTGCTTCTGGCTGATTGCAATGTTGGGAGGCAGACAGATACAATGGACCCAATCCAGGCTATAGAGGTCGTGAAGTACAATGTACGTGATTCAACGGGACCTTCTGGGCCGTGGTTCACTTCATAGCATGCATAGACTCCGTATGGACTTACCTTGAACAATCCCACCACATAGTTGTCCACTTGAGCATGAATTAGCTAAGACTTGCGGCTTGCTGATGATGCTCCATTCATTACTGTTGAACGCTGTCACTGTCATTACCCAAAGCATTTTTGTGGAATATTTTTAATCTATTTGGCCTAGTTCTGATCTCTGAGGCTGTCCGTATAGGCGATGTAAAACAGGATCTGTTTGTGCAAAGATATGAGTCAACATGGAGCGTGAGTTGGAGATGAGCAGGGCATCCTACACTTTGTAATGATAGCAATGGAGCAACGCGTGACAAGGACAATAGTCGTAGTATCTTCGCTGGAGAAAGGTCAAAGCCACGGTTACGGTGGCTGACAATGTGCATTGTCGCTATGTCTCCAAATAAGGACGGCTCTGTCTGACATCAGTGCGACGAACATACCTCCACTCAGCTAGATCAGAAGATCGACTTCAATAGATTGGTCATATGTGCGCGGCGTCCTTTGTTGGGGGCCGACTTCCTGCTCTTGCTACTGAGAATGCCGTCATTCTCGAGGCAAATTTGCAGTTGTTTCTCTTTCTCTATGAACCTTTCTAGGCGAACGGATAAAGGCTCGGCAGGCTGGGTACTAGGGTCTCGGGAGGATAAGGAGAGGCCTGGAAGGGAGAGGGGAACAATCGGGGTTATGTGTTTGCCGCTGGAAGGAGTAGCCTGGCCATCCGTTGTCGAATTGGCCGTATACAACTGAGCTGGCATTTTGGAGAAGGAAGGGGTTAACACAGTTTGAGGGATCACAGCTTGAGCCGAAGGGAGAAGACCTGCTGCGAGGTAGATATGCCTTTCTATGAGACCTAAGTCAACACATAGTATGTTCCGCGGAGTTAGCATACACTGACAGTTGCAGAATATTCAACATTACCATCGACGAGAGGGCATTTACTATTTTCTAGCCAGCATGAGTCCATAGGAGTCCATGTACCCGTAAACACGAGCATCCCAAACAGGCCATTAACATGATAGATTACTCACGAAAAGTCGCATACACCGCCCCTACTCTATACTCCGCCGCGCAGGCAAGCGCGATGATCCTGTCTCACCGTCAAGCACCAGAAACAAGGACTAACAGATTTCGCATTGTTCTACGGTCAACCTAAAGCAATGAAACACATGGCGTTGTGAGGTGACCACGTCAACTGAGTACTGTGGGTAGACCATATAGAATCGCATCCCCTGATGCTCTATTTTGTGTTTTTGTTTGACATGTGAGCTGGGAACTTCCTGGACCTGAGCGACTTCCATGAGAGTGCGGGACTCGGAGAAATTCGAGGGGTATTGTCACTATGTTCCTGTTCTAGTTCAAACTGATCACTGTGATTGAGTGACCGACGTCACCGAGATGTCGAGCATGAATGCGCATAGGTGTAAATAACATTCGCATTAACTGTCAAGATCTAAGAACCCACTCCCATGAATAATGGATAACCGTGAGGGAGAGCAGTCATACTTACATAGTAATGGGTGGTTATAAGTCACTGCTTGGGTGAGACATTGGGAACCAATCATTCAGCGAATTCTCGGAGAGTACTTGAATTCGAGTAACTGAAGGGCAATTGAATGTCTGCCGGGCGCACTTCCCAGTCGAAATATCCCAGTCATTATTAACTTGGTTTCACCGTAGTACTTTCTACAACTGTTGTCCATCTGTGCCGCCAATAGGGGGCACGATGCAGAGTAGTACTACATATAACAGTGAGCGGATTCACAGTGGATCAGACAATCGTACTCACCGCGCATGGAACAATTTGTCGTAATTTCAAGGGCGTGTAACCTGAGCGGTTATGTGACTGTTGCGGCTTGATAGTATGAGGTATCTCAGTTTCAGCCTCTAGTTGAAGCTATGAATGAGGCAAAATAGAGTAAGGTTTTGTTCCCGCGACTTGCAAAGTTGCGGAGGTTACTCTGGGCTCCATCTTTGAACGCGACCTCGCCTATGTTATCCACTAAGAGCGGAACAATGTGAGTACTCTTCAAAGTAGGAAGGTCTTCTACTTGGGAAACCGAGTGCAAGGAGCTTGAAATAAGACCCACATGTCCCTTTTCATCATGTCGTACAAGTGAAATCAGGACACACATATGAGGCCCTCGTACAACATCACAATCCCGAGTACCTAGTCTGTCACTTCCGGTAGGAATCGGCCTTTTCTTCACATTTTTAGGTGCGCTATGTCGGATCTCTTCATTTCTTGCGACTCTTTGCGACTTCCAAGTTAACCGGACTTGGCAGGAAGGGGTACTTTTGATACGGCGAGGAAATACTTCTGCAGAGGGCACTTCCTATGTGCCAGAAGCACCATCCTCAGGCGTATACGTTATGTCAACAATTCTACAAGATACATTCCTCAGAGTCGCTAGTTGTGGTCACAGTTAACTCTTGAATAAAACTTGTTGATATGCCCCGCAGATGACTGAATGTTGGAGCAGACCGGCGGTATATTCGAGATAAGATACAGGGCGTATTGTAAAGCCCCTCTGACGAAATGGTATTATAGGAGGAATTTGCAGTGGATGGCAGAGCGAAACTCGATTCTCGAATGAGTAAAAGCTTCAAGTTCGTCCCGCAGAGTAACTTCAAGATAAGATAAGGACTAATCTACGCGGCCTAGATAAGATACCATGCACGTGCTCCGCCTCTACGTCAGACCTCTCAGTCAACTCAGACACTCAACTGAACTCACTGTTTTCAGTGCAGCTCATCACGTTGTGTTCTTCTCTGTCTGCTTTCTCGCAGTTCCTCCATTTTGTGGTTCATTGACGACGACTATTGTTAGTCTCGAGGTACTTGATTTGGAGGGCAATGTCATTGTCAATCAATAGACAGGTCAGTCACCTTATCATCGCGCCCGTTTCTTTGAGGCGTCAACATGATTGCCTAGTATTCTCTCGCGGTACGTCCTGTGAGATAGGTAAAGTGTATCAGCAAGTCATGTGTCGGGAAGACGGAGTACCATGAGGCCGTCCTAGTCGCCTCGATAAGTAGAGGGTCGGGGGTGAGAGATTCCCCTGAGTGCATCCGTCGCTCACCCATACTCAGAGCAAGCAGAGTGGTCTAGTAAGATTCGACTATTGAATCATTGCAAGATGTCAACATCTACCACTGTTTCCGACGCACCGGGTACTGCAACAGGTATACAATCGACGACGAAGGCGTCTTTACCTTCACACAAGCATCCCCTTGATCCTCTTACTCCAAACGAGGTTATTCTGCTTAGTGCCATCATCGTTGCATTCATGGTCTAATTTTGGGAGACGTTAGATTGTAGCGATATCTCTCGCAGTTCGCAAATATGTCGCCGCAAAAACCACCGTCAAAGCAATTCGATTCATCTCTGCTTACCTATTGCCTCCTCCCAAGAAGGACGTCCTTGCCTACCTTGGCATCCCTCTTAGCACCGGGGCGAAGCCTGATCCCGCCCCTGAAAAGCTCATCAGGAAATCAGAGGTTGATGTAAGTGTAACTGGCCAACTCAGAAATGCCCGATCTTGACTAGAGACTCCGAACCATGTAGTACATCGACGTCATATCCGGGTTTGTGATTCGCCAAAACGTCGGCTTGAACAATGCTAACTGTACACTGTGATTGTAGAGAATCTTACAATGCCATATTGTCCTTGAATGACGGAGAATGGGCAATCGACGCCGTTGAAAAACTGCCAGAGGGCGTACAGCCCCAAATAAGCGTCGAAGAATTGCTTCTCTGTGAGGACATTATTAGAGCGGATGAGCGAGTAATTAAACTGGCGAAGGAAGTCGGTAAGTCGCCGAAGTTATTTCCGAATACAACGCAAACACGCTCATAATGCCATTGGTAGGCATCGAACCTCATCAGTTGTGCGCGGATGGATGGGCTATCGGTATGATAAGTGTTTCCAGTCCGGTATCACACGCTCATATTTATTGACTGTGCAGGCTATGATGCTCGATTCCCGAAGAAGCAGAGAATCCAACAAGCACTGCTGTTCGCTCGGCTGGGTGAACACGATAATCTATATGCCCACCCTCTGGTAAGGAGTGCAAACTCACCCTTCGTCGACAAACGTATTCTGTTGACACTGGCATTTGTGAATTAGGACTTTATCCCGGTGGTCGACTCTTTGACCCAGAAGGTGATACATATCGATTTTCCTCCTCAATACTCAATCAAGTCTTCCGCACCCAACGGAGTGACTCTGGATTTTGCCGAAGCGGGAAAGGACGCCATATTGAGCGGAGCGGACACTACTGCACCGCCGTCTCTTGATGAGCCGCTCGAGCCAAAGCGGGATAGGATTCCGCCCCCTTTGGAGCCTCAAGACTTTTTGCCGGACCTCATTGCGAAGAAAGAGGGCGCCAAATTCAAGATAAGGGATGATTTGAAGCCCTTGCACGTCGTCCAGCCCGAAGGCGTGAGCTTCAAGATGAATGGACATGAATTAGAGTGGCAGAAGTGGAAGATGCACATCGGTAAGGCGTCATGTTGGACTTTGGGAACGGAGTTTCTGATTATGAGATAGGGTTCAACCATCGGGAAGGTATCGTGCTGTCTACAGTCACGTATAATGATGACGGAGTACTCCGTCCCATCTTCTATCGTCTTTCTTTGGCGGAGATGGTGGTTCCCTATGCGGCACCCGAACATCCTCATGCTCGGAAGCACGCTTTCGACGCGTAAGTTACTGAGTTGACTCCGCTCTGTGAGAACTCATGCTAATTCCCCGTTCGGATCATAAGTGGCGAGTATGGTATGGGAACCATGGCCAATGAGCTGTCGCTCGGTTGTGATTGTCTTGGCCAAATCCATTACTTGGTGTGTGGTGCTAGCATCTCCGTCTGTTTCTGTCTTTCTGATGGATTTTGACCATACAATGGCAGCCAGGTGCATTCATCAAGCATGACGGAACAGCATTCATTATTAAGAACGTCATTTGTATCCATGAAGAGGATCATGGTCTCCTATGGAAACATACGGATTTCCGTGTTGGAGGTCGGTCTCATGCTGTCCGCTCTCGTCGACTTGTCGTCAGTATGATTTGTACTCTGGCGAACTATGGTAAGATCACGTCCACTAAACCCATGATCATCGCTCGTGCTGATTCTCCAACGCGCGTGTTCAGAGTATATTTGGAATTATTACTTCTACCAAGACGGTAATATCGAACTTGAGATCCGTTTGACTGGTATACTCCAAGTATATGCCAAGGGTCAAGACGAGCCTAATCCATTTGGAACGACGGTTGCACCTGGAATAAACGCACAATATCATCAGCACCTCTTCTCCGTTCGCGTTGATCCCATGATAGATGGTCTCAGCAATACCGTTGTGGAGACGGATGTTCTCCCGTTGGACGCGCCCACTGGCTCTGCGCGCAACTTTGCCGGCAATGGTTTCTTCACGAAGGAGACCCCGATTACAGTTCAGAAGGATGGTGCACGTGACTATGACCTAGCAAAGGACAGACGATGGGTCATCACCAACCCCAACCATCAGCACCCCTATTCGAAGAAAGATGTTGGATACGTTGTGGGAGCGAAGGGGGGCATCTGTAGGTTCCTCGGCCAGGAGGATAGTTGGGTAGCCAAGCGAGCTGGCTTCACCAAGAAGGCGCTCTGGGTGGTGAAAGACGTTGAGGGTCCCAAAGGCTCCCGTCTGTATCCATCCGGGAAGTATGTTCCTGGGACGCGAGGTGAACAAACGGAGGATTTCATCACCTCATGGGTACAGGGCGAGGATAACCTGGAGGGTGAAGACTTGCTCCTCTTCCTCACAGTTGGTAAGAAGACTGCTCCAAACTCTCTTTGTCATCGCCATCCTCTAAAGATAACTACAGGTACTACTCACATCCCGCGACCGGAAGATTGGCCAGTGTACGCATTCAAATTTACGTCTCATGTTTGCAGCATTTTACTGATCTTCCATGCTCAGCATGCCGTCCGAGATGCTGCGACTGAACTTTAGACCTTTCCATTTCTTCCGCGCCAATCCTAGCATGGACGTGCCGGGTGCAAATGACTCGCATAGCAAAGCTGCATTCGCAAATGGAGAAGGCCAGTCATGCTGCTCTAACTGATTTCCTATCTACCAATCCGAACGGAGCGGATAAACGCGGGATAGTGTATGGCGATTTCCTTGGATTCGGGGACGGACCATGATCAGTTGTACGCTACTGTCATGTCGCGCCAACGGATGCAAGCTTCGGGAAATGATATTGTACTGATATGCTTCGTTGGATGAGTAGTCAGGTGGTACGATGGTTGTATACTAAGATATCGGACCTTCGTTTACTTCACCATTAGTGGCACAATGACATTCGTGAGATGCCGTTTGAAATGGTCGTTCTTGCAGGACTCGTGAAGCTCCCTGCGTCATGTGTCGCGTACACCAGATACGGAGGAATCGCACAGCGGAGACGGAGGAATGTCCTGACATGACATTGAAGCATGCTCCTAGTCACGGGGTGCCTATTGGCGCAGCCTCAGCGTTTTTGGGACGTGAATGCAGGTGAAGAGGGAGTTCCGTATCATCGCCTATCTGCTATCCGACTGTCGAGCACGGGGATCAATACTCTACTCATCCAGGTTCGCGCTAATATATTCTCGAAAAGTTAAAACTGACGTACTCAGCGAGATATCGCTTGGCGTAGTAGATAGAATATCGCGGTGTCGGAGTGAAAGAGTAACGAAATCGGTCCTGAAATGGTTCGCTGTCCAATTGCCGAGGGATGTTGCCTCTCCGACATGGTTCGAGGAGCGCAATGTGCGTCATACAGCGTTTTTCTTGCGTGACTTCGCGGCCTGTGGTCATGCAGATGCGGACGAACGTTGAATGGCATGAGAACTGACTCACCCGGTGAATACGAAGGGCGGCCCCCGACGCAAGCTCTGTCTGACACAGACGACCGTGTGCAGTAATCGTATTGCCATTCGTAGTGACAACAATAGTACCCGGGAAACGAACGAAGTAGGATATTGAATCGCAGTCTCGAGTGGTTAGAAGCTTCGGCATTAGCACGACTCAATGACGCATTGGCAGGGGCTAGGATAGAAAGTACAAGGGCAGCCTTTTGGATGTTCTCATAGATTACATTCAGATGCAGCAAAGATGTATGGAGTACTTCTGTCTCCAGAGGATCTGGGTGTCTGGAATGATCTTGCCCGAGTGCAGCGAGCGTACAACTGGCAGACGTTTGACACAGGATAACCACATACCAAATCAAAAGCTTACGGTATCCCAATGCTATATTCTGCGACAGTACGTGAGTGGTAACACGCAGCGGTAGATGTTCGCTAACAAGCGTAATATTCCGAGTCAGCGTCGACCAAAATGTCAAGGATTCGACGAATCTTGATAAGGCAACCTCCGCGATGCCTTAGACGACGAGGAACACGCATATGCAACCTTCGACCAAAGCAAGGAATGCCCGATTGAAAGGAAGTTCTGATGACCGCCTCTTCATCGATCGCGCAAGGGGCATCGACCCGGAGTCGCCGCCGGGCAGCCCTTTGCCTCGGAACAGCATAAGACGATCCCATAGGTACCACGGAAAAGTTATGCTATCGGGTAACCGATTTCGGCAGCACCCAAACGATCAATGAACTATCTCTCTCCCAATCTAAACTATGATCACTCACGATGGTCTAACCTGCAACAACAGACGGAAAATCCTGCGTCGCATTTGTCGGTGATAGGTGCAAAGACATAGTGAGTCTATTTCTCAAAAGCTGAGATCGTCGCCTGCATGTGCACCCGCCCGTGATGGTTTAATATTCCACACTTTCTTTTTAGGTTCCGCAGAGGCAGTGTCATCAGACATGCCATCTTGCTCCTGAGGCCCGGTAGGCGACGCGGAGCCGTCGGAAGCCCTCAGACTGGGTCGAATACCCAACGTGGTACAGAGGACCTTGTATCGGGACCGGATTTGCCGGAATAGTTTCGGTATGTCGACTTCAGCAGTGGGCCCTGCAGATGAGGGATTGACTCTGGGGAATTGTGCTATGAGGTCCAGCAGATACTTGGCGTGGTGCAAAACGCGACTGCTGCAAGGCAAATCCACGACTTCAGATCCAGAACTTTGAGAGTGAACGTGAGATATAACCTACTCGTTGCCAGTTTGCTTCTGGTTGTATATTGCATGCCATGTAAGGGCAAACCCCTCGTAAAAGCCGACCTCTTCCCACATCTCGAATCCTTTCTCTCTGCCTAGAGCCCTGCCTTCAATCAGGCCATGAATACGTCCGTGTGTGAATCCGTCTTTATAACCTTCGTCGTAAAACCTACGTGGACGTTAGAGAAGCCGATGGATCTTTGTCGTAACTTACGTCTGCTCGACATTGACCAAATCCTCCAAGTCGAAATCCGACATGATGTTTGAACGTACACTTCAATCTCAAAGCAGATAAGCACAACCTTTCCAGGAACGATAAGCACAACATCAGCATTACGTAACAAGGACTGGGACATAGTCTGCATGATCGGAGTTCAATAACGTCCAAGTGGCTAATAAGGATCCAGACCCTAACCCTAAAACGACCAGTGTCAGTTCATGACACGCGTACGAAGAATAGCAGACGGTGACCAGATACGACGAAGGGGTATTAGGGTATCGACCTTTAAATACAATACAGAGCGAGTCACGACAACAAAGAGGAGTGAAGCAGATATGTTTGGCAAACATAGCGGGATCGCGACTGAATGTGGACGAACGCATACTAAACCTGAAGTAATTACATATCAATGTCGTGTACAACGATGAGCATAAATCGCTAACTGGTGTACGTACCAAGCTGAGCTCCAGCGTCCACACGCGACGTGCCCACAACTTGACAATTTTGTCTGGCTCGCCCGGCTCGGCGAGGTTTACTTCAATACCATCCCACCAGCATTTCCGCTATGTGACCATCGGTCAGTGTTTTGACTCGTTTCGACGGCGAGGCGAGTGCTTACCGCGGGCTTTCGCCAGAAGAGTAACAGCTTTTGGGCGGTGCCCATCTGGGCGTAATCAATGTTGACTTGTTTCTCGCCGTTGGGGCCAGTCGAATGTATTATTCCCGTCTTCAATAACACGAGGGCGATGGAGGAGATGCAGCAGCGGGACGGTTCCATGGCGCGGTAGCCCCATTCATCGTCCCGATCGAAGCCACTATTACGCCACTTGATTAACAGTCGAGCAACATTGCCAAGTTCACTCGGGCCTACCTCATGCACAGCATATCAATGAGGTGCTGTTCGGCGACGTTGTTCTCCTTGCTTACGTTCCGCTGCAGGGCGGTGAAGATGTTACGGCGCTGGAGCAGGTAATCGCCCGATTTGCGCTTTATGTCAAGAAGCTCATCGTTGGCGATACCATCAGCATTCGTAGTTGCCTTTCCGTTCTTTGGAGGGATGGAGAAGTACTCAAGTTCCTCCCGGAGTACAATGATAGCCTGCTTGGTCAGCAGGGGATTCTGGGAGGAGGACGGTGCGAAGTCAGAGGTGGGAGATGAGCCTTCCACCAGGTGCTGTTGTGCGGCGAAGAGTCCGGGGGAAGTCGGGGTGCCATAGAATGCTTCAGAGGCGGTGCGGAAGAAATTCAGAACATAGGAGAAGCAGTCAGGGTCAAACTAGTGTTGCACATGAGTCAAGAGGTGCAACTAGCGGATGATTATCTGTACCCACATCAACCGCGTAAAGCTCCTCATAATCGTCATTGTCACCCCCTCCATCTGATAACGCAGCGCTCTGACGACTTAGGACAAGGCCGTTTGGAAAGAGACACAAGAGGACGGATTCAGGAAGGTTCATGATAGTTTCTCGGTCGACCGAGAAGCGCTTCCCCCGCAAGTCAAGGAGCAGCCTTGTCAACAGCTGCGGCTGGAGGTTGGTTTGCACTGGCGTCTGTGACACCTGGGTGATAGGTGAGTTTGAGAGGTTTACGGTGGCCATAACTGCACCGCCGGTCAGCTGGACGTAGGAGATGGGACGAGTCCGGAAGAGAGTAGCGTTGGTCGACAAGAGCTTTCACTTTCGCGACACACGCTCGCGCGGAGGTGTTGCCAAGCACGTGCAAACACATCAGGTCTGCATGTCCATATTAGGCAACTCTGTTCATTCGGAGCTGCGTCGCGTCCCTCGGACTCTGAACGCGCTACGCGAGGCCTGGCGACATGAAATTTCACTCACGAAACCTCCTGGAGGTCTCTGCAACCGTCCACAACCTCAGCAGCGGGGGCCATTTGAAACAAGGCTGTATCCTTCGTTCCATGGGCTTGATCGCGGTCGAGACCTTGGGCTGCACTTGCCTTTTCGCGGCGCAGGTTCTGGCCGCGAGAATGATGGGTGTAGAACTGCTGTAGAAAGTACTCTTGCCCCCTCTCCGTTACGTACGGTGGTCGTTTGACTTTGTTGTGCTACCTGCAGCCACGCGCAGGCTAGTGAGACGCAGCTCCCGGCGGCTCGCATCAACCCATCGACCCATTCTGTTTGTGGAGTGATTCATCTCCGTGGACCTCCTGCGCGAGGATACTCAGAGATAATTTTCGCCCAAGCACGCGGACCGGACATATCGATGACATGGAGTACCATATCTGGGAGACGAACCGAGTTTCGTAAGGACATGGATCACACCAGCCTACTGTTCGTGGAGAAGACACCAGGGGAACCTTGGCGGGAATCTCTTGCCCTGGCTCGCTGAATCGCCGGAACAAAGTCCTTCTCCGCAATTTGAGCATCGCGATTCTCATTCTAGTCCTTGGCGAACCTCAGGGGCCTCGAAGCGCGTCGCGGAAGCATTCCAGTCGTCAGCACACCCTCGGAGAAGCGGGAATGTTCCGTCTGATCGATACAAGTCTGAGAGCCACACGGCAGCTGCCATCAAGCTTTAGCAGTTTCATCGGTATGCGTCTTTCCTCCTTCAGTTGCTACAGCTCGTGCAGAAGCTGCAGAGATATTCCTCTAGTTCAGGCGTCAGGTGCTACATGACATTGCTCGAAATGAAAGTCCGACCAGCACCTATAATACCATGCCCGTTTTCCGTGCTCCTCTCTTCCTCCCCACCCTGCTCCTAGAATCTCCTCGAACAGCCTGGAGACTTCAACTAGCCTTACTGACCACGTCGTTTCATGAGCTATATATGAGCACTCCAACCCCCGCTTCGTTCTACACGTCGAACTCTCCTCAGGATCCCATTGCAATACTCATCCTTGTAGAAACCTCTAATGGCCTCGCCCAAGTGTGGTCAGAGCTCAGCACACAATGTCTTGCCCCATTGTTGCAGACATTGAGAGCAGCGAATCCGACCGTGCCGGTACGTGTTGCACGCATGTCATCGCCATTGTTCTGACGCCGTGTGGCTGGGCAGATTCAATTATATTGGCAAACAACATCGTCTCCGTCCCCAGCGAGTATACGATTGGTCACGTCTGCGCCCGGTGAAGGTCTAGGAGCGATACCTTCGCCGCCGCCCAATGGTTCTCCCGCTGCCTCAATCACTGGGGCTTCATTAAGAACTAGTATAGATGTACGTCCGATAATGTATGTCTATACGAAATGTGTCATTCACGTGAATGTTTGCTAGACATTGCGGGCAGCATTCCGACCCCAACGGGCAACTCGCCACTTGATACTGATTGCTTCAAACACACCCCTGCAGGACTACTCCGGCACACAAGCTTTGCATGCCATCGCAAGCTCAATAGTTCAGGTATTGCGTTTCATCCTCTGCACCTTAATTCACGTGCCTAACCTTCCGTATACTCGTCACATCAGTATGGCATTCGAATACATATGGTGCTTAGCCACGGCCCTCGAGTCCAGCCCCTGCGTGAGCTGCATCAGCGAACGGTTCGCATCATTTCATACGAACTTGAGCTATCGTATGTTACTCATTCTTCGCCTCATCTTAGCTTCATTTACAGCGTGCTCCGGCAGTGAGCCCTTGGTTCGAGGTCGACGCCACGCGATACCAGATCCTTCTATCAGGGAATCCATCAACATACACCCCTCCAAGTAAGTTAAGCTTTGTCTTTTTCGACCGTCTCCGCTCGATACTGACTATCACATTAGGCGGGACACCTAACCGTCCCTCCGTGGACACAGCACAACCTGTACTCCACAGCACCGCGCCTA
This sequence comes from Panus rudis PR-1116 ss-1, assembly GCA_022160315.1. Lineage (NCBI taxonomy): Eukaryota > Fungi > Basidiomycota > Agaricomycetes > Polyporales > Panaceae > Panus > Panus rudis. The sequence continues at coordinate 12,932 of MU275193.1, forward strand.
CGGCGATTGAACCTTCTAGATCGACGTCAACAGCCTCTTCGAATTCTCCACCACACCTTGCAGGCCGTCTTAGTCCAGACGCACTATCAACGTCACCTCGTGCCCGCAATCTAGGCAAACAGAAAGCGTCTTCTCCTTCCCATGCCTCGTCTTCAGCGACGACAGATGGCGAGTCCCCTAAATTAGGCCTCGTGAGCTATTTACAACGAATGCACGGTTTGTCGAAGAAACGGAACTACTCTTCCAAGAAGAGAGGTTCAGTTTCCAATGTGGAAAGCGCCAATCCGGAGACCAGCACTCGGTCCACTAATCGCCCAATTCTACCACGACTTGACCTGCCATCGTCTTCGAGTGTGTCTGTGCCTACTCCTCAGACATCGGCACCCGCACAGACGGATTATGTCGCAGGAGGAAGCCCGGGAACAAGCCCAAGTTCCGATAACTCGGCACGTCGGTCTCGACCTAGATGGCCGTGGTTATTACCTGCACCCTTGCCTGCCATCTCTTCGGCGCCAGGTTCGCCAGGTTCTAGCTCTCGTGAGGCTGCATTACGCAGCTTGGCGATGATGACACCCCGACATCCTTCTTACGCTCCTCACATCGCAAGCGCTTCCGGTTCAGAAACGGCTGGGCACGCAGTATCCCCGATGGGAGGCGAAGTACAAGGTCCCCATGAATTGAGCAACCCGTCTCTATCTACGGAGAGTCCGGTGGCTTCGGTAGCCGGGCCAACCCCGTTCCTTTCGCAGAGCGGCGGTCTCCAAACCGGAGCGAGGCATCCAAGTCAAGATCAAACATCCAATCCTGAGTTCCTTACTGGACCGAGCTACTTTCACGCGATCGGGCAAGAGTCGACGAGATCACCATTCGCCGCATCTTCTCCAGCGCAAACATCCAGTTTGCATGCAATCGATGATCCTGGCGATCAGCCTTTTGTTATTACGCCAGAATATGAGGCTTTAGCTAACGCGCAGTTCGAAGAAGCTCTTCGAACCGGCGCAATGCAGACAACAATGTCTCCGTCAGCTATGGCAGCACACGCAACCGTGGGAGGTTCGTCTTCTGTTCCCCATGGTGCAGGGTACCAGACGGACTACTTTGCGGGCCAGACCACTATCTCACCTTCGGCCCATTCGGCAACCTCTGCTTCTCATGGTGTGGTAGATCTACAGCAGACTTATTATGACTATACTAGGGCTGCGCCGTACGGAGCTCAAGTCGAAGAGTCTCCTGAAGGCACTAATGAACCCAACTACTCGTCGGCAGGCAGGTCTTTCGATCAGCATGGGCCAGGGTCCCAACCTTCCGACAGGTGGTATGGCACTTGATTCGCGCGTCGTTTCATGCCAATTACGACGAAGATATCGTAGACCTTTCATGATGTTTCTGTTCTTGGGCGCTGGTGTTTTTCTTTTCTTTAGACGGACGGTTGTCATGCAAATTACAATTTACTTTAGGGCGTACTGCCATCATTCATGCGGACTGTCGGGTTTGGGGTGCCTTAGTTACATGCTATGTTTATGGGCTTGGTTTTGGTTATTGGTTCTTACTTATTTCCGCCGACAGTTGGTGTTATACCCATCCCTCCCACTGTAGCTCGTAATCGTAATGTCTTGCTTAGTGTCAAACAAAGCCGGACTCCCAGGAGTAAGTGAAGCCATCTGCAGTCCTGTGAGCCAGTGCTGCAGCGAGGCGAGGTTGGGAACATGCCCTTTGTCGGGAATCCAAAAAGTTCCTGCAGCGTGATGATGGCGTGTGTAGTTAAGCCGGCAACATGCTTTCAAGACACGCTTCCCAGAAATGCTTATTGGGTCGGAACTCTACAGGACAGGTCTAGTTCTCTTACGCTTCTTGATTGAATGGCTAACATAAACGTCGAGACGTCGAGGCTCTCACCGTTCGAAGAACCTAATGCCGATTGCTCCAAAGAAGACAGTAGACGATGGATGGTCCTCCACGAAATGAAGATCTAGGCACCGGAGTGTCCCCGGAATTAGATGCGAGGGAACCGATCAACTTGGTGAAGGGAGATGCTGACATGGAACAAGGGGTTCACCCAAGAACATTAACGACGGCAAGAAGAGTGCAGGCGAACACAACCAGCCCCAACATTCCTGGCAGAACTGGCAATCGACTTGCGCGGCGCGATGATACCCGTTAGCAAGCGTGAAGAGGACGATCTTGAGTGAGAGTCACAGAAGACGAGGATCGAGCATCCGGACCGCACGAGTTGCCAAAGTTGTGGTTTCGCAAGAGTGTGGAGCCTCAAAGCAATTCCGGCGGTACCATGAGTTGAATGGAAACGAATTGCATTGAGGATACAGTATGCTTCTACAATCCCACTCCTATTCAAAGAACCCCAGTCGGAGAAAAAGAGATGTCATGAGGTACCAAACATGCCCATTGCACATGCACAGAGACATTGCACTGATGGAAGATGCCGAAGTGAATACGCAAGGACTTCGTTACTCACGAATGTCTGCGCACCGGCTAGGGAGATGTCACGCAGTTGCAGCGACTGCTACCGGCTGCGTTTCAGAAGAGATGTGCAGGTTCTCGAGAGCATCCTCGAACTTCTCGTCTTCGTCGGTGTCTTCGTCAGACTCCTCACTTTCAGCCTCCCCGTCCTCATCACTGTCGGGTGGCTCATCTTCAAAATCGAGCTAAAAGGGAAGATCAGCGTCAGCAAGCATGGTTAGAACATGCAGACGTACCGGATCGTATATGACCCGGATTACCAGGCTGCAGCTTGGACATGTTGCAATGTCTTCGTAGTTAGCAAGCTGCTTTCGAGAGATCTCAAACCGATCTCCACACGGGCATGGATAGTGATAGACTTTCTTCTCATCGTCCCATGCCATATCTTCAATTTCGATCTCGTCGTAGTAGGCACCCATATCGCGAAAAGATATCAGGCACAAGGAGGGGAAGATGAAAGTAAATGTGAAAGAAGCACTTTTGCTGGAAGACGCCGGATCATGGACTATAGCTGAGTCAGCGCCTCGCTCAAAGTGAAAACCTTATTTCGATGCATCCATAACGGGCAAGGCCTTTAGGATCAAACAAGACCATACAACGCAGCCAGAAGCTTGCCACCTTTTCGAAACTAGCTCTCGCCCGTGCTGTCACGGCGTCGCAAACAGCAGCAGCCCAGCTTCCCTATTCCCCCCACGTAGGGAGAAACTCTTTGTTTGAGTGCTTCTTTGCTGCCAAGCCTGTGCCACAAAAGCAAAATGCTTAGTCGGGCCCGGAAGTCGATACCCCTTCTGGCGAAAGCTGTCCGCACGTACGCAACAGAAGCTACTACCTCCAATGCATACGATGGTATTCTATCATCTTTTTATTTCAGGCTTTATACTCACAATTACGCTCACAACAGTTTGCGTGATTGGAGGAGGTCATGCGGGTTGTGAAGCAGCAGCCGGAGCAGCACGGACGGGTGCAAGGACTCTGCTCCTTACACAAAAGTTGGATACCATTGGAGAACTATCTTGTAATCCTTCCATTGGTGGTGTAGGAAAAGGCACTCTGGTTAGAGAAGTCGACGCGCTTGATGGCGTGTGTGGGCGAATTGCAGGTTCGTGTAATGTAACTCTGTGGTTCCTTATGTGTCTCACTATAGTCCCATCAGACAAAGCGGGCATCCATTTTGTCATGTTAAATAGGTCTCGTGGTGCCGCTGGGTGGGTGAGTGTGGTTCATCCCATGTTATTGTTCCTTTTGAGATTGATGCCGTGTAGGGTCCTAGAGCCCAGATTGATCGGAAACTTTACAAGAAGCACATGCAGGAAACTTTACATAACTATCCTAACCTCGATATCAGAGCTGCAAGTGTGCACGACCTGGTGCTGGACCATTCGCCAAATCCTGCAGCCCCCTCGTCATGGGGTTCGGTCACCGGTGTTCGATTAGGCAAGTTCACAATGCTTTGCATTCCTCGTGCGAGTCTAATGTTTTCTCATAGAGTCTGGAGAGGCTATTCGAGCTTCGCAGGTAGTAATTTGCACGGGCACATTCCTTTCTGGAGAGATACACATAGGCATGAAACGTTTCCCAGCCGGCCGGATGAATGAAGCGCCATCTGTCGGTTTATCTGGCTCCCTTCGCGCAGCTGGCTTCAAGCTTGGACGTTTGCAGACCGGCACACCGGCACGAATATACAAAGACAGCATCAACTTTGAAGGTCTAGAAGTGCAAAACGGCGAGGAAGACCCGGTCCCTTTCAGTTTCCTCAATCGCACTGTCGACAACAAGGTTTGTATTCTGCTCCATTGACCCATCGTCTCGGCTCACTTGTTCGTCAAGGATCATCAAGTATCGTGTTACAGTACTTGGACCAACCCAGTGACACATCAGATTATTAGGGACAATCTTCATCAGAGTTGTCACATTCAGGAAACAAAGAAAGGTTTCGATCTCATAAGCTTTCTCATCAGGATCAGATATCATCTAAACACAATCTAGGTCCTCGATATTGCCCTTCACTAGAAGCGAAGGTAACCCGCTTCCCGGCTAAAGATGCCCATAGAGTCTGGCTCGAACCGGAAGGATATGATTCCGGTAAGATCCAACGAGGTCATCGAAGGTCACGCCGAGCTTGATACGATCACGTTGCAGACCTGGTCTACCCTAATGGATTATCGTGTAGTTTACCCGAAGAAATACAGCTCCCGTTGTATCGAAGCGTCCGGGGACTTGAAAATGCCGAGCTGGCCAAACCAGCTTATGGCGTTGAGTACGATCATATAGATGCTAGGGAACTGAGCCGTACGTCGTTTACTTTAACTCGCAGTGGTCAAGACGGTAGAGGGTACTGACTTTATCTGTAGCAACGCTCGAGACAAAGCGTATCAAGGTATGCTGCGAGTTGGGCCTCGAACGTACACGTTGTTGATCTTCTTACATCTTTTCAGGGCTTGTTCCTTGCCGGCCAGATCAATGGTACGACTGGATATGAGGAAGCTGCTGCGCAAGGGGTGGTTGCAGGTATCAACGCGGGTCTATCCGCTCTGCATAAGCCTCCGCTGATACTCACTCGAGCGGATGGATATGTGGGTGTCATGATTGACGACCTTATTATCAAAGGAGCAGAGGAACCTTGTACGTACATTCTAATACAGATTCGCCGTCTCTCTTATACTGACATGAATGACAGACCGAATGTTCACGACACGCTCCGAGTATCGCTTAACCATTCGGAGCGACAATGCAGATCTGCGGCTCACAGAAAAAGGCAGACAAGTAGGCGTCGTTTCGGATAAGCGGTGGTCACACTTCCTCTCCGACCGGAACGAAGTTGCTCGCGTACGAGAATTCTTGGACAAATTTGTACACAGTCCTCATGTAAGTCAACCCTGTTTATCATTGGGTCACTAGGTGAGTAATGTGGCCATGTAGGGTTGGCAACGACTTGGCATAGATGTCAAGCCAGATGGTATTGTACGAAGGTTGGTCTACATTGTCTCTCCACGTTATTCTCATTGCTCACCGGGCACACCCTCTTAGCGCATTCGAAATGCTTCAACGCAAAGATGTCGAGCTTGAGACCATGAAGTCTATCGTTCCGGAGCTGGCTGAGATGGACCCCCGTGCTATTACGCGAGTCGCTATTGACGGTATGTTACTTTGGTCTTCCACTAGCCCCAATAATCATCTGATCGTGTTCTTCAGCCAAATACGATGCGCATCTCCGTCGGCAGGAGGCCGACCTACGCCTCTTCATGGAAGATGAGAATCTGACGTTGGATCCACACATTGACTACTCCGCTGTCGAAGGACTAAGCTCAGAAGTCAAGGAACGTTTAGCGAAACTTCGGCCCACTAGTATCGTACGTACTCGCGTGCTGTACAAGTGTGGCTTCTCTGACTATCAGCGTAGGGTGCTGCGAAACGCATGGAGGGTATGACCCCGACGTCGCTAGTGTCTCTTTTGCGATATGCCAAGCGTACGTACAAACCGACTGCAGAGATTCAGAATAGTACTGGTCTTTCTGCTCTTGTGTCTATGACCTACTAGCTACCCATTGTCGCACTTCGATCGGCATAGTTGCCATAGTTGCCCCAAACGACTCCACCGCTCATATCTAATACAGTCCCTCACTAGCACTTCGCATGTACTAGTTCAATATAGTAATCGCATGTAGTCTTGAGAAACCTCAAGTTCAAAGTCTTGGAGACTGAGTCGAGTGAATGAGTACGCGGTCTCACGTGCCCTTTTCGCGTCTCATATTCCGTGGCAGCCATTGGTGCGCAGGCAGTGGATCACACGATGTTTTGCGAAATCGCACAGGGGAAATTGAACCTTTGCAGTGCTCCTCCTTGTTCACTATCCACTTGCAGCGTACGACTACATATACAGACGCTTTTCGTGTCAACTACCTTTGTGCCAGATTGAAACTTGATACGAACCACCAGCATGTCTGATCCAGTTGCATCCCAATCCGGATTTCTGTGCAGGTACATGTCAAATCACCCTGACACGTTGGTGGCGTACGTTAGACATTATGGGGGAGTCAAGCAGGATGTTAAGACAGCAGAAATGACTTCTATTGATACTAAGGTACGCAATTCAACCTTGGACGTAGACAAAGGCCGACAGAATACCTCCACTGGCGTAGTCTATGACCTTGAAATACACGTTGAAAGCTGGGGGTAGCCCTCAAGAGATCAAAGTGGCTTTCAACCCCCCACTATCTGGTAGCTCTGAAGTGAAGAACCGCCTGATTACTATGAAGTCGGAAGCTGAGGAGGCTCTGGGCATGGTGGGTCCTTGATTAGGTTCAATGAAACCGTGACTGGCCACTGAACGCTCTCTCAATACGGCCTCACAGACTCGTGCACCTGAGATCACGACATTTGAACTGCCAACCCGCGTTTATTATACCGCTCCTCTGGTCGCGTTCATGTTTTATACGTACCTTGCCCCAGAGACCGCTTCACCCTCATATGCTCCGCTTCTCTACCTGGCACACGCGACTCGCAGTGTCATTCCGTGGTGGTTCATCAATGCCAGTTGGTACTTCATGATTGTGGTGCACTTCCTCGAAGCCCTCTACACGCTCAGGCTATGCAGGAAACATCGTACACCATTCTGGGTCGGCGTATGTACCACTTGTTTCTCATAGATTCCGACTTTGCTCACACATCTACGATTCACATAGTTCCAATATGTTTTCTTCACCTTCTTGCTTGGCTTCCCGATTCTCACCGATTTCCAAAGGAAAGTACAAGAAGCACGAATCAACAGTATTCTGAAGACCCAGTGATTGCTATCTCGCTTCAAGTTGTTCCTCAATATGCCTGTAATCCACGCTGAACTCGCTTGTACGAAGTAGCCATGATATCCACATTCACAATCATCAGCACTTGCCTTCAGTGTCATTGATTGAGCACAATTCAACTCCACAGGCCTTCACATGTTGCGACGTGGGCCCAGTCATGGCCCTTATTCCTCGAGACATGCACAATAATACTAACAGCAACTTTCGGCGTTAACCAACATTCACGTCCGGGAACAGCCAGCGGTGAGGCTAACAAACGAGCACAGATTATATTGAAGGTAGTGTGTTAAATCCACCGGTGTCTACGACAGAGGCTTTCGACAGCTCGGCCATCTAGCATCTGTCCAAACTCTGGAATGATCGTACTATGGATATGTACTCTACTCCCTGCTTGAACTATGTTCCGCTTTCACCATGTCTGCCAACTTCTCCGCCATTGCCACGATAGGAGCTGCCGGATGTCCCGATACTTGCGTTGGGAACACAGAAGCATCAACCACTCGCAAGCCCTGGATACCATGTACTTTGAGTTCGGGGTCGACGACCGAGTTGTCAGGGGAAGAGCCCATTCGGCACGTCCCAGCCTGGATCAGGAACGTTCAACAGAAATACCCTGACATAGCGAGGGAAGCAAGACATACCGGGTGACAAGCTGGATGCCCATTACGGAGTACAAAGGCGCGGAGCTCCTCATTCGTAAGCTGTGAGAACAGCCCACATTGCGTTACTGGGGAATGCGAAAAGAGAACGGAACAGGAACAAACCTTGTCAGGGTCGTTGTCGGCGAGCCAGAAATAGCTGCTCTTGTCAGGATTGTCCTGGATCCTGAAGTCAATGTAAGACTTCAGGGGTTGGGTTCGAACGAGTTTCAAGATAAGCCGAACTCCCCGCATTGCGATGTTGATGTCGCTTTCGGAGGAGAAATAGCTGCATATATATATGTCAGTTGAACTCGATAGTTGACACAAGCTCCCAGTGGGTTACACTGACTTTCCGTCCAGCAGAGGTCTGTCCCATATACTGGCACTCTTGAAGGTAATAGACCCCTCAGAGTCCGGTTTCAGTGTGATTGCTGCCTACATAATCGTTCAGTACCAGGGAGGCAATGAAATGAGGGATCATGGCGGTTAGACATACGATGGTGATCCCGCTTTCTCCAGGTTTTCCCACTGTGAAGAAATCTGGCACAACCAAAGGTGACCACAAAACTTCTATGTCAGGTGAATTCGGACCAGAGGACAAGTCTTTAACAGGACCTATGCTAGTATCAACTAGCCTGCTCACATTGTCGTGTCATTAGACTTTAACACAACAACGACACTCTCAACAGACTCACCGCTCATTATCCGATCGAACGAAGGCAGCTGAAGGAACGGCTAGTGTACCGAATGGACCAGAACCCGACCATAGCCATTTAATTAGGTTAAATGCAGCGTGGAGAGGCGCGTTGATGTAATCCAGCGTAACTTCTGGTTTTGCGCGGAAGATGATGGGACCAGAAGATATATGCTATCCATGAAAATTACCATGAGACCGAAAGCGAAAACGAGATAGAAAGGGTGTGTTCAAAACTTACGTCGCTGAGATGCTTTCCAACATGAGGAAGATCTTTGATACACTCTACCCCAGCAGCTTCGAGCTCTGCTTTAGCTCCTACGCCACTAACAAGAAGCAGATGCGGCGATGATACGGTGCCTGCGCAAAGTACGACCTCCTTCTTCGCGCGCACGCGAAACTTTGGTGCGTCCGGTCCCGCCGAAATTTGAATTCCGGCAGCTTTCAGGGAGCCATCATCCTTCTCGACAAATAGTATCTTCTCCGTCGTGTTCTTAATAGCTACAGTGAGATTAGGTCGTGCGAGAACATCCGGTGTCAGATACGCAGCCGCCGTAGAGCACCCTGTGAATAGTGCACAGGTTCGTGAACAAAATGTCATTTGATGAGATAGCGAGGGAAACTTACGTTTGCCAGCCTCATCAACTATGCCAGGGAAGTGCCCAACGCCACGGGGTTTATCTGCGGTGTTGGTATCTCTGAGAGCCTCTTGTGTTAGCTGTAATACTCTTGAACATCCGCGGAAAACATACTCTACGTGAGGAATTTCGAGTTCCTTGCAGGAATCAAGGATGGACTCGGTGATAGGCTGGAAATGGGCGGAGGGAAGTTAGAACGTGAACCGCGACGTCAGTTCAGTAAGTGATTGATTGAGAGAAGCACTCTCGAGCTAACGTACAGCACCAATGTCCGTCCGCTTTATCTTCCAGGGACCTGACCTTCCTTTCTCATTAAGCTTCAGCTTGGCCGTGGGAACTTGGTTTTCATTGAAGTGTTCGGCTTTGCGGAAGTATCTGCACCGATGATGCTTGTGACATGTCAGCAATGTTACAGATGTGAACAACTTACGGCTCTAACTCTGCCCAAGACCAGCCGGTACAGCCTGCTTTGGCCCAGCTATCGAAGTCTAAAAAGGGATGTAAGGATAACGTCGTGCGGAGCAACTCAACATCAACTGAATGCGAGTTCATACCTTCGGAAGAACAGCGGTCATAGATCAAGGCGTTAATGGCACTAATGGAATCGTGTCAACCCTACATGCCGCGCAATGCAACAACATAAACCTACCTGGTTCCTCCAAGAACCTTGCCCCGAGCCCAGTAGAATTCTTTACCATTCATGGCCTTCTGGGGACTAGAAGAAGCGTAAGAAGAATAGTCTTACTTCTCTAGGTTTAATCTCACACTGTGTGATATGCCCAGTCGCTTTCAGTCTTGAAGGATTTAGTGAAAGCTAGCGGAATCCGGGTGAACAGATTTCCTGCGCTATTCCAAGAAGTCGCTCAGAATGTCATAAGCTAGAACACAGGAGCTGTTCCATTCCCACCTTTTGCCCGACTCAATGAGTAGAACCGTCGAGTTCAAATCCTCAGACAGACGTGACGCCACCACACATCCAGCGGTTCCTGCGAATGAGAAGCTAAGCTTGGTTCCTATATGTTATCAAGCACGCTCACCTCCACCAACTACTACGTAGTCATACTCGACCGCGGAAGCAGTCCAGCTATTGTCGTTGGGATTCGAGGGGTCATAAGGCGAAGCAAACTGACGCCCATTCGAGACATAAGGAGACTGTCCCCTCGCAAATGGCCATAAACCCATTTCGACCTGAATGAAGAGATGATGAATCTGACAGGTAAGAGAAGCGAAGAACGTACTATTTATACCACAGCAGAGATGCGAGTCAGGATTTGGGACAATGTAGCTCAGGATATATGTTCTCAGCCTTACTGCCGCTGTTTAAGATACGTGCGTCGTCGTGGGGGGACCTTGAGAGGACTTCAGTGTACTTCGTCTGAAAAATTACTACTTATACGCAGTGGGGGGTATCAGTGATGTTTCTGATTCAGTCATGGGAAAGACTGGAATGCGAGCAAGTATATATATCTTGGCGTTCCGAAAGCACAACCGGGCGTTTCAGCAAGCCAATTCGAAGTTTGAGCATTCATATTGAATATTGAACAGCATGGCGGTCATTTCGTTGGCGGAAGGTAGAAAATGAGAACGCCGGTGAGCGGCGGGTCACTGACGAGAGCTTTACAGCAGGTTGACCCAGGGTTGACCTAAAGGCTAAGTGTGTTGTGTTCCATGAGAAGCTGCAATCGGCAACTTTGCGCGACGACAACATAGCAGAAACGGTCATAGGATCGTTCATGGGCTCCAACCAGTCCAACTCCGGGCTCGGGAGATTAAGATGAGTATCTGCGATTTAGCGTAGATTCCAGAATCCAGAGTAACAAGCAGTGAGGCCTGAGGCCTGGGGGAGGTTAGTTTACGTTGAAGCTAGTCCTAATCTCACCAAGGAAACAAGCACGGTTCGACCAAATGGCATCAACAAAGCAACTCATAAATCTTCAGAACTTTATTGGCGACATTGCCCTCTGAGCAGTCGTTAGATTTGCTGAATATCATAATCTACAGTGGCACATACTATGGCGTAATTGGCGTTGCCTGCTCGAGTCAAACGATGCCAGACGATAATGAGCTCTAGGCCACAAATTTGCTAGAACAAAATATCGAAAAATACAGTCTTCACTATAGTGGAGGGTGCTACAATTCTAGCGCATCGCAGTGTACGTGGTTGAGAAGCGAAGCTTGGCGAAGTTCAATAGGGATGATACAGCGGTTCGCCGCATGACGGAGTTCATAAAGAAGACACGAATGGTCTCGTACCCACGACGGGAGCCGCACCCATCCACCGCGCTCACCGTCTGGCGCAGTTTGGCAGGGCGACCCCCCATGCCAATTAGCGCCGGAGAGAGGGCCTCTCTCGTGCCCTAATATGGTAATAGCCTCTGCTAGCAAAGACTGGTCTCGTTCCCAGCCGCTCCTCGAGGAGCGTCTGGGGCAGTTTGGCTGAGGACCCCTACCTGACGGCCTCTCTTCGTGTAGCGCCCATTCGTAACGGTCACATCAGGCCTCGTGCCTGATGTCAAGTGGCGCTTCAAGATTGAGTTGCAAGATCTCATCACGTGCGAAATGCGACGACACAATGGTTTCCTTGCAAGCAACTCACAACGGTGCAAGGAACTAAACAAAACTGCATGCAGCGTTTTCAAATGTACGTTAAAGATATTTGGAAAGAAAACTCATGTTATTTGTCTAGTAATAGGAGCTGTATTGCCATAGATACCTGTCAATCCCTCACTTTTTGGGATTTCTGTCGCATTTGTTGAGTTCATTTTGCGTTCCACACTAAACGTTGTATTGGTAGTGTATTCAACTCGACATAGGTAAGAAAGCAGGGCTTCAATGTACAAGACAATGCAAGAGGAGAGCAACAACCAACTTCGTGAATACCTGAAAAGGGAAGGATCTCGCAAGTCAATCTTGGAGCGCCAGGGGCAGATCAGCCACGAGGCTTGATGTGACCGTTACAAATGGGCGCTACACGAAGAGAGGCCGTCAGGTAGGGGTCCTCAGCCAAACTGCCCCAGACGCTCCTCGAGGAGCGGCTGGGAACGAGACCAGTCTTTGCTAGCAGAGGCTATTACCATATTAGGGCACGAGAGAGGCCCTCTCTCCGGCGCTAATTGGCATGGGGGGTCGCCCTGCCAAACTGCGCCAGACGGTGAGCGCGGTGGATGGGTGCGGCTCCCGTCGTGGGTACGAGACCAGACACGAAGCCGACTGCTCGTGGGTCGGCACTGGTCGGCATGACGCCCGCAAGTTCTCGGCCATCGTCGCGTGCCGCGTTTTGACAAACTCCGATATGTACTCAGCTGCGACCTGCTGCGATACTCCATACTAAGCACCACTCTTCATACTACTAGTACCAGCATTATTTCCGTCCAAGGCGAGAGGTCTGACGAAAATTTTGCCTCGGAAAGCTTATTTCCAGGTCTTCTAGGGGTCACAGATCTATCCTTCAGTTCCAGATGTTCTGATCATTGAGTAGGTCGACCGGGCAGTATGCCATTTTCACAGGCACGTTGTCAATTTATGGCTTCATGCGCATGCGGAATCGTGCGACCCCTTCCAACGGACCCAATTGCCAAGTCTTCTCCCCTTCTCACCCGACTTCTGGCATGTAGGAACCGGGTATTCGGCACATCTAACGCACGTCTCGTCCCACGGCAGTTTAATCTTGGTATTCCTGTCGATTAAATACCCCGCGCGCCCAAGATCTTTCTTGCAACAAAGTCGTAGGTATATATGCGTCTCCACTCCCGTATCATGGAGGAACGGCCGTCTCATAACCATCCTGCGATCCCTCATGGCTAGTGAGCTCCCACCCCTTCCCAATCCTCTGACGCCTCTCGCATGGCTGCCACCGGACATCGCTAGCCAACTGGAAGCATCGCGATATCTCTATTCAGCGGTAGTCGGGGTAGGTTATTAAAGCTGGGTACTAGCAAACGACGACTGACACGCTCTGGGCTGCAGGCATGGTTGTGGGACGTTTTTACATCATTTGGCGAGGACTTCCAGATATACAGGCAGCATCGATTTAGGTTGCCAGACGTAATCTACATTCTTGCCAGGTGAGCCGATCTCTTGATCGTTGCAAGTGTGCATCTGTTGATTGCATACAAACATAGATTGCTCACGGGGGGATTCATATTCACCTCCTTTGTCTTCCAAGGTGTGTTCTATCGCCCTCGCTTGCCTCGTCACCTCCAAACACACCCTCTCTTTCTCCCAGTGGCGCCTGTCGGCGATTGTCATGCTCTAGCAAAAGCGATCGGCTGGTGCGGAGCCTTTGGTATCGCGCTCAACTCCCTTCTCTTCTTCTTCCGCGTAAGGGCCGTATTCAATAACTCCAAACCCTTGATCGCCCTATTTGCTTTTTTGTGGCTCTCAACGCTGGCGGGCGGGCTGACTGCGCCCTTCGGGGTTGACGGTATCCATATCGGAACCACGCGCAACTGTGTGAATAGCAATGTCAAAGAGTACAGCTCGGCTGGAATGGTGGCCGTCGCTGTCAACGATACCGTCGTATTCATCGCTATCTCCATTCGCCTCCTCACACATAGCTTGGCCAGCACCTGGTCAGAAAGAGTCACGACGTTCCTCAGTGGACGACGTATGGGGAGTATGTCAAAAGCCCTCCTTCAAACGGGACAACTCTACTATCTGTGAGCTCTATATGCTGACTAACTCGGGTGGGCCGAAGCTAACCAAAACTCCGAATCCCATTCAGTGCTACCGTTGGAGTTAACATAGTTGCGATGGTTGTCATCTTGACGCCATCAGTGCCCCCCGTCTTTCGGGCAATGTTCTCCATCCCTAACGTTGCATTGCAAAATGCCATGGCATGCCGAGTATACCGACTCATCAAGCTTGGTCTCATCGACACGCCAACTACTGCCGTATCCTCGTTCGGCTTCCAATCTGGATCGCAAGGAATGCGAGTAAACACAGCTCGTTCCGGCGCATCCGGATACAACAGTAACGTCTCTCAAGGAGATGTCGAGAATATCAAGCTAGACAACACTTCGTTCCGGACAAAAAGGGATACATCGGGAGTACCCGTCCGTGTTGACATCTCTCAAGAGACTGAGGTTGTTACGGACTCCGCGAGCGATATCAAGACGAAAGAGTTTGCGTAAAATATTTGTCTGTATTTTATCGTCTGGTCGGACTGATGTCGCAGCTGTCACTGTCGTTTTTGAAGCCTGGAATTCATCTACGCTCTTTGTTGCTATTATCGTAGGAGTACTTTGATATACCCTGTATGCCTCAAGAGAGGTTGCTGTTTATCATATCGCGCTAATTTTGGACACATGAGTTCACGTCCACTTGCCGATAGTGAGATCACCGTTGTGTTGGCAATGTCGCCCAAGAGAGCTGTACACTCAATTTCAATCAAGTTGGACGGATCACAAAGTACTTGTCCAGACTGGCCTCGATACATAAGCATTGAACTTGAGTCTCCAAGTTACTGCTGAAACATGACGTGAAGCCTGCTACAGGGGATCAATGGTGAAGGACAACCGATGTGACCCATATGACGCGACGTAAGTGCGGAAGAGGATAGAAGACCGAGGGCAGATCTCGACGACGAATACACGCGCGGAGGAATGGGAACGAAGCTAAATTATTACACGGCCAGACGGTCCAGTCAACGCAAATATGATTCAGGGTTTTTCATGTAGTTTTCATCAGAAAATCAAAAAATTATCAAAATCTAAGTGTGACGGGG
>MU275193.1:28379-160967 GCA_022160315.1 Panus rudis PR-1116 ss-1
CTGTACCTTGACTCTGTGGTCGTTTACCACAGGTTGCGCAGGGTTCGATTTGTGCCGGGCGCATTCTTTTTTTGAGCTCTGCTGCGTTGATGTTGTCCCCGGCGGCCGCTGAGCGCTGATCTAAGAGATAGGCGAGTTTTCACGTTTCCGTCAAACTTAGGTTTTGATAATTTGATGATTTTCTTGTGATAATTTGATGATTTCTTTGTGGAAACGTGATGATTTTCTTATGAAAACTACATGAAAGTCCCTGAATCATATTTGCGTTGACTGGACTGTCTGGCCGTGTAGCTAAGGAGCTGAATGCTCTCCTATCGCGATGGGTGCCGACGGGTGGTGACTAACCATGCTCTGTTATTCCACAGGACTCGGGTGAGGCGATCAACATGCCGTGCTGAAGCGGCCTGATGATACGTTCTGCGCAAAAATACCGTTGTTGAGGAAACGTAGCGAGAGAGAGTCCAATGCTATCGACCGAATGACAGCGGGAGAAGTCGGTAGTATTGGAAAATCATCGCGGTCGCCACTTCCAAAGTCATAGATGAGGTGGAGGCATTCCTTGGTAAGCTTTGCAGCCCGAGGTCGAGATGCGGGGTCTATGTTCCAACACGAGCGGATAAATCTCCATCTTCGAGATACGGGACCATCGTCGGCAAAATCCCAAGGTGGCGGTATACCTCTCATTACTTGCTCCATCACTTGATATTGGTGTTTGATTCGTGCAAATGGAGGTTTGCCAGTGACAATCTGCACACATAAAATATCAGTATTTTCTAGCTTTGACGACGAGAGTCAAAAATGTACCTCTAACCAGGTGCAGCCGAAGGAGTATACATCACTCGCAAAGGTGGATGCTGCGCCCTTGAGTACTTCTGGGGGCATCCAACGAACAGTGCCTCCCTGTCTGGAGCCAAGGCTCTCGTACGAATTATTTTGCGCGATTCTCGACAAACCGAAGTCAGCCAGCTGGACTTCAAGATCTTCGTTGATCAAGATGTTCGCCTGTGGTTACTCCGATTGAGTTAACATGCATCACTATGAGTTTGAGCACAACTCACGCCGCGTAGATCACCATGGACAATGCATTCATCATGAAGGTATTCTAATCCACTTGCTATTTGCGACATCTTGCCAAAGGGCGACATGATGAGTTTGCATTCTAAGTAACGTGATCTAACAACTCACCCATTCGCTTATCGGAGGCCGTTCTTTGCGCTTTCTGAGCAATGCGATATACTCGACAATATTGCCATTCTCTGCCCAAGGAGACATGATAGCGTAATGGGGATAGAATACGTTGCGTTCTACCCCGAGGAATGGCAGAATGTATCGGTGAGATAGGCGTTGCCAGACTAATGCTTCTCTGCAAATGTCCTGTGGCCATCCACAAGTGTGAGACTTAGTAGCCACCACGCGGATATGAGATAACTACTATACATACCTCAAACGCACGCTTGTTGTCGTCCGGCCTGCTGGTGAATACTCGTAGTTTCAAGACTACGGGTTGATCGTCGTATTCGGCACGAAAGACATCCGCGAAACCACCACCATTGAACGGATTTCTATCTCGGCAGACAGTTTTACCCTTGATGGTGAAGAGAGAGTACGGAAGCGTCCGAGAAGCTTTCGATAGAGCTATCAATAGACAACGAAGGGTATATCGCTGCTCTTTCGATAGAGACACACTGGAAGGCCTTGGTGTATCCATTATCTACGCAGATGGGTCCTCTATGTTAGCTGAAACGAGGGCGAAAAATAGGCGTCAACATACATCCAGCATTCGTTCCATAGCTTGAGCAGCTATCGATCCTCTGAATGACAGTAGACTTCGTCGCGACGTGCGGTTCTCTAAGGCATCAACGATGAGATTTGTAATGAAGATGTTACGTTCTCGAGTTCGCAAGCTCAGAACTGCGCGAACGTCAATAGTGTCTCTGTCGTCGTCCATTGATTACCCTGTAAGTCATTCATAAGTTCAAGGGAACATCATCAATTCGAAGTTGTTTGTCGACAGTATCATAAGGTAACTACCTTTGTATGGGGATCTCGAAGGCAACGAGGAGGGGGAATCAACGACCTATGTGCTGAGAGCGATGGTTTGAGAGCGAGATGAAAGTCGCATTGTACCACCCATGCACGCCCTCAACATCTGGATATATGAACTGCTAGCGGAATGCAGTGCCATCAAGCATTGCCTACAGGTAACAGGAAGTATGACAGAACTTAGCTCGATAGCGATACTCACGCAGCGACAGCCTGAGAATTCAACCACAGGTAAAATCGACCTTTGCCGGTTATCATCAGATCAGAAGCGTCACCATACAGGACAGCAATCCTGCACCTGGCTTTCATGCGAGGTCAAGTGCCACGTGTCTGAAAGCCCCATATAAGAAGACGATGCAGTCAAGATATTTGAACTGTAATAAATAATCATACTGCATGATCGACTGATGAGGGCGTGAAAGAGGCCACTACGCGAGATGAGACGTGAGGTCCATTGAAACATACACTCGAAAATACGTATTCACTGTCCAGTAATGGACTGTAGGGGGTACGGGGCTATAAGTTATATGACAAACACGTTGTCTTGATACGCTGAAAAACTAAACATACAGATTCTATTGATTTCGCGGCTGCCAGGATGCTGCTCACGGAGTGGCTTGAGGGTTCCGTTCAAGCTCAAGTCAGTGGCGACGCTTGGACGCTGACACAGGTCGGAGGGAGGGTTGCCACGTGGCGCTAAAGCCCAAATTACCGCTTCCGGCGATTGTCCACCTAAAATGGAGTATTGCTTTCCGTAAAAGGAGAAGCGGTGTTGGATCTAGACGGCTCCACTGAGATTTTTGTCCTTCCGCCTCGTTCGACCCCTTTCACCTTCGTACCACATCCTTGCAACAGAAGCGAAATGCAGCATCACGAAGAAATTGAAGAGAGGGACATTGGTGCATCCCCTATTGCTGGTACTTAACCGTTCTCTATTCAAACTCTGACATACGGCTCACCTCGTGTCTCAGACGAAGCGGATAACTCCGAGTCTGTATTGTCAGTACCGCTGGAAGTCCTGGACCACATTGCGTCTTTCCTTTCCGACGATGAGGACGCAGTAAAGGCGTGTTCTCTCGCTACTCGCCAATGGCGACTCGCTGCGAAACCGTTGCTCTTCCGCAGCGTGTCATTAAAATCGGCTCGCAGATTGCGAGAGTTCGAAGCAATGTTGTGCTCGAAGTCCATCCGTGGCGCTTGGATACACAACCTCTCGGTAACATTCCCTTCCCGCATCAAATCACAGGGTGACATATCTGCGTATTTCTCTCTCCTTCCGGACATCATCTCAATGCATCTCATATGCCTCCGAGAGTTGGCATTCGTGGACCTTTGCTTACCGCTAAGGCCCCCGCTTCCCATCGCGAATATAGTGGAAGCAATAACGAATTTATCCTCTATTCATACTCTGTCTCTGACGGACTGTGGAATGAATGAGGATGTGCTCCACGCTATGGTATGCTCCTCGCGCAATCCGCTCAATCTCCGCCTGCACGATGTCTGGACGAGGTCCACAAACCCCGCGGAACTTCTCCCCAAACATTACCCCGCCCGATTGACCTCACTCCGACTGACATGCTCGCAAGACTACAAATTTACGTTCGGTCCTTGGTTCGTTTCGTCCAACTGTTGGAGAAATTTGCGTTCGCTCCAGATATTGATTGGTGTCTATGACACTCTACCAATATTGGGAGAGTTCATTCGGTGCATCGGACCCGCTCTCGAGCATCTGGAGCTACAATTGTTCCCCTGGAGGGGTATCGACCGTTGGCGATTTATCCGGGCCATTCAAAGTAATATCCTCGTAACTATCTAGTTAACGTGAACTAACTTTCCTGTCTTGTTGTAGGTATTGTAGAAAACATTGACATCTCTAACAATGTCAATCTACGAACATTGGATGTTCCCCTTGCAGGTCGGCTCTCTGCTCTATTTAACGAGCTGCCATCCCCCAACCCCCTCACTAAGCTCGTATTCTCTGCACCATTCGACCTTACGGAGCCGGTAATACAATATCGGAAGGAGGTGTATACCGCGTTGGACGAACGTCTCGTTCATCCGGATCTAGATGGGTTATCGGACATCTATTTCACGTTTGACCCTTCGAGCACCACCATTACTTCCATCGCAGAGGAGCTACGAGAATTGTTACCATGCGTAGCTGCAAAGAAAACAATGCGCCTCATCCCAGTGCAGAGAGACGTGAGTTCATATCTACTCAATGCAGGCCAAGCTCTGAAGATCTGACGTCCTTGCTTAGGTCAATAATCCAGAGACTGTATTCCTTTAGGATTTGTACAGTCATGCTAGTCGCAAAGACCTACCTATCATTATCTTCTGTCCACTCCGAGTCACCGAGGATGTCGGATGTTGGTTCTGGCGTCAGTGAGAGCGTGGCCCAGTGGTATCATGACTTCACTTCCACCGTTGGAGCCTTCGCACGTCACCTTCGATTAAGGTCGATGATGAAGCACCTGGGCTGTGTTTGTCTAGGTGGTGATTCCGCTTCATGCTTTCCCCTCCCCTGTCATCCCATGGTATCTAATATGACGTACCCTTGAATCCGATTCGGTCCAAGCATTTCTGCTGCTAACAACGCGACACGGCAAACCCACAGAGTGTATCTCTACGTGGTGGGCGTGTCGTCATTCAATCTCGTGTAAGTCGTAAAGCACCGCTACGTCATGAAGTTCACGAGAGCATTTCTGCAACAGATTGTCACAGTATCCAAGAATAAGTAGTAAGGTTGACTCAGCCAGCAAGATATTCCTGGTCGTATCAACAGTCTTCATGTCGAGAACGCCAGCTCGTGTCACGTTCGGCAAAGCCACTGAACTTGAAGTAAAGTGCTGATACCGCCAACTGGATGCTCTTACCGCACCTGTCCTGTTATCTCGCCAGCTCGATGTCAAATCTGTATAGCATTGTGCGCCAACTTGTCATTACTAGCGTCTCGTACAGCCCTTGACGAAGTATCCTCGGGGCTGTGCCCAAAGATTGGCTCAAGTGTATAAATAGGCCTGTCCTAGGAGCTCTCATCCCTCACCTTCGAATTCGCCGGCTCATCCTCACATCCATATCCTATACGGCACCGTCCACTGGATATCGCCTTCCGCGTCTCCTACTCTGCATTGTCACTTTACACATTGCGTGAGTTAGTAAAGACATACGAAAAGTCATGGAGATGACTGACTATCCATTCCAGATGCACCATACAGACCAACCATCAACGACCCATGTCCTTATACTGACAGAAAGCCAAGCGCGCAATGGAAAGCCAGCGTGCAAAGGATCATAGCTTGGTTAGACATGTCCTTGCCTCGCCTGAAGACAAGGGACAGCTTCTGTCCCTTAGGGATAACAGAGCAGTGGAGGTCATGGAATGCATGTTACAGGTACGTCTCCACGCGGTCTCAAGATTTCTCCGAGAGATATTCATCATAAATACGTTAGTTGCTGAAGGTCCAAGGTCCCAGTCCAGGAGTGAACCAACGACATGGCCGTGGCAAGATATTACGCCTTCTCGTGGAATTATCCAAGGCGGCCAACGTATTGCCTCCCTCCCTCTTCGTGGGAGACGTTATTTGCGTCAATCGAGAGGTCGTCGCATGCGGAGGTTACGCAGATATCTTCCGGGCTGAGCGTAACGGTATTGCCGTCGCATTGAAAAAGCTCCGCGTTACTCAACGATGGGAGACAGTAAAATCCTCGGTGAGTTTTCACCTCGACTCTTCGGTTCATTGGCTTATCCGTATGTATGTACAGACGTTCTTTAGGGAGACCTTGTATTGGCAATGTCTTAAACACGAGCATATTCTTCCCTTCCTCGGCGTTGATTGTATTACTTTCGTCCCCTACTCGTGCATGGTCTCTCCATGGATGAAATACGGCAATATCAACCAGTGCATGGACACCTTGGAGTCGATGAACCAGGAGCTCCCGCTAAAATTATGGGTGAGTATCATTGTGTCGCAAGATAGCCTGTCGATCTCATGAACACTATAGATGTATCAAATTGGGTTGGGCCTCCAATACCTTCATAGCGAAAACGTGGTCCATGGGGATCTGAGAGGTGTCAGTTCTTCGTTACATGATCTACTTGCATTTCACGGGGAATCTGACACCTTCGACAGGCCAACATTTTGATTGACGATGAGCTATCTGTGAAACTGTGTGACTTTGGCTTGGCTCATTTTGTCGATACAAGCTCTGCAAGTCCGGGTTCATACACTGGGGGTGCATGCCGATGGATGTCACCGTCTATTCTCCGCGGTGGTAGACCCAACTACTCCAGTGACATTTACGCATTTGGTTGTGTATGGTTAGAGGTACGTCTGCGAATATGTTCCTCCTCCTATCCCCATATTGATCAACTCATACTATTGTAGACGCATACGCGCCGGGCCCCCTTCTCCAACCTTTCCGAGCACCACATGATATCCAAAGTGCTGGAGGGAACCAGGCCTGATTTCTCTGGAGCAGATTTGCTGAATCCCAATGCATTGCCAGGGCTACATAATCTGGGCATATGGAACTTCATATGGTCATGTCTGTCCTCAGAGCCAGAGGAACAACCATCCACTGAGGCTCTTGCGAAAACTATACTCTCGTTCGGAGAGACTTCCTGGATACGCAAGAAGCACGCACCCCCAGTTTCACCAGACTTGACGTTCAGTGCCCTACATCCCTCTCCGCCTTCGCAAGCCTGGCCGCAGCACAGAGGGGCAGATGATATATTGACGTCAGAAAGACTCTTGATGGATCTAGCTGATGCCGTAGGGGACGCAGTCTATACCCGACTTTCCAGCGCTGCATCTTCCCCATTCTCAATGATATCCGCCCCAAGCTCAAGCCCATTCTCCTTCATCTCGTCTCCCATATCAGAATCACCAATGGCATCATCCCCATCGGCTGCGGCGATGACTTTTAACCCTGTTCAGTCAGATATGAGCACGTCCTTCGACCCTCCAGAGTTGCATCATTGGGGAACCTCTATACATGCATATCAGCGCGGCCCTGGACTGGGGCGTACATCCACCCGAAAAGCTAAGCGTGGATCTATGCGAAACCAGTTGTTAGATGCCGCTGTTCACGTTGATAGCAATGGTGTACTGGCATCGTCGTCGATATGATTTGAAAAGTACTTGATGTGGTCCGATGCGTATTACGGGACTCTTCTGGCACTCTTCCCTTCACACTGTTCACAGACGACTTTCATTCCTTCATCCTTGGTTGAATAATACTTACAATAATTTAATGTTTTTTCTTCATGAGATGGACACATGTGAGTACAGTTGATATAAACACAAATGAAAATGCAGACATGGGCACTTGGCACAGTGGTAGCGCGCATGCTTTGCATTTCTCGATGCGTGCATGAGGTCGGGAGTTCAATCCTCCCAGTGTCCATCTTTTTTCTCATTACCTAAACACAATCTCACCATCCTTCGACTCGTCATCGGACCACCATTCCCCGAGGTCACTTCATAATCATGACCAGAAGCTAGACATCGACCTCTCCTCATTCCAATCCTCCAACAACCATGGCGTTCGACTTGAGCATCCCCGTAAACACCGCTCTCCTAGTATACATCCTCTACACCGTCCAACGGATCCTATTCCCCTCAACCAAGACCTCCACGAACGTACCGACCGAATTCAAAAACGGGTACTCATGGATGCCTAAATCGCATCCTCCCACTCTCCTGTTCCAGACGTACACACCGAAGACGTTGGAGCCTTTCAACGGAGAGGATGGGAAACGTATCTTGCTTGCGATTAATGGAGTCGTGTACGACGTTACTGCTGGCAGGAACTTTTATGGACCCAGTACGTGTTGTGTTCTTGTTCTGTCCGGATGTGGGGTTGTGCTTGGATAGGATTGGTTGACTGATGACGACGTGTTGGTTTTGGGTATTGGATGAATGATTAGATGGGATGTATGCCAACTTTGCTGGACGTGATGCCTCGCGTGGCATGGCCAAGCAGTCATTCGATCTAGGTGCGTTCCCTCCGAACCTCCCTCTTTCTCAGCAACCCCCTAACAACCTAAACCTCTCCATAGAAATGCTCACTCCCGTGGACCAGCCACTTGATAAATTGGACGACCTGACACAGGAGGAAATGTACGTCCCCACCATCTCGCGTATCTCGGACCCGAGGGGCTCACCAATCTCGTTTGCCTTTCCTCGCATGCGCTACAGCGACAATATGAAAGGCTGGATGGATCATTTCTCCAGCAAGTACATCGTGTGCGGCCGATTGGTCGAGAATGACGCCGCATGAAGGGATCTGGCATCGGTATCGAGTCATCGACAGTTGTCTCTTTGACCCCTTCTACTCGCGCTCTGTCCTCGTCTTTGCTATCACAAGTCTGCTTTCACAGTATCCTTCGGCTGGTCAGTGTTTGGATTGGAATCTCGCCATCTTCAATATCTACTCGTGTCACGGTGGGATATTATGAAACCACTGTCATTGCAATGTGCTTTCGGCTACGTACTGCAGCATACCCCACCTTCGCGGGACCGTTGTATCGTTGATTGCTACGTTCGATGGGCTGCATGGCAACAAAACAACCCGAGTTCATATGTGGCGTCGTGACGGTACCTTCCATGTTGGGATCGCGGGAGAAGCCATGGAGTATTCTTGATAATCGAATGATCGGTTGGTATGTATCACTCTTTTCTTTGAACTTTCTTGGTTTCCCTTTTTGCGCGCGTGATTTGAGAAGACGTTGATGTTGTCGTTGCAGGCGGCGAGGCGCAGTGTGTGGATGTTGGAATTCACCTCGTCTGATTCTGAACGAATTTCCTTGGGAAACACGGGAGGGACGCTGTGCGCCTGGGGATCAAACCGCTTCCTCGGAATTCCGATGCGATGGGACGTACTTACATACTCACTTCTCACCACTTTCCTTCTAGGTGATCTCTCGTTCGGAATCCTCGCCCGCACGGCTCACGCACCTATGCGAAGCTGTCACTGTCAGACCTTTACGACAGTATTTCTGACTGTTCCATGTCAGACGCTGTGCCTTCTTCCATCGTGGAATCTCACCACACTGTTCTTCCAAGATGGTCCGTGTGTCTCCTCCTCATTGCCGGAGTGGTTATGTTCCTGGTAAGCGCACCAGGGTTCACGAGAAGAATATGATTTTGGAGGTCTCATCAACCCTGCAGGGGCTGATGGGTATACCTCGTTCTCACAAACCCATGCCTCTTACTCATATAGCGTGGTATCGCGCGATTTCTCAAAGGAGAAATTTTACGGAACTGACGGGTACGATTGCTCCCGTGTTGACGGTGGGCTATTGACGTCGCGATTGACGATTGCATCAACGTTATGGGACGCGACTGCGACCCGTTTGCTTTGAATGGTTTAGCAGCGATTCAATGCCTCTCTCGTTCCCGCTTGATGTGTTTGCGTACCCCAAAAAGTCGTCTCTCTGCCACTTACAGTGTGCGGAGCCATCGTACTTTTGCCTTTACGGAAGCAATCCCTGTCAAGAGGATGTCCGTTGGGCTAAGATAGCAGCCCCGGCGCACGTAAAGATACTGTCAAAGCTGACCGCACCTGCTGACGGTGGCTCGGCTTGGCCGACGGGAGTGCAGTTGTTGCTCAACCATAGTGTCGTATAATTCGAGCCTGCAGGAGGGTTAACCAGATAAGGCATCCAGAAAGGGAGCTGTGGTATTTAGTATGTCCAGGACATTGATCGGGTGCGATCAAACCCATTTGCCTCCGGGGCATGTCCGGGGGCCCCGGAAGGAGGTTTGGCAATGCTTTGTCACGTCACTGGATGCCTTCCCGTAGGATTTGGGGCGCCCTAAATCCCATAATCGGACTTTGAATGCCACCCTCGGTTCGGTTGGAGGAGATTTAGGGAAAGCAACCTAACCCGTAGCCAAGCTGGATCACGACAGTCATCAAGGTCGTAATGTCGCAAAAATCATTCGCCCCTTGTAAGGGAATTCCGGTTACATCAGCTTCCAATCAGCTTCTAATGACAGTTACAACGTCGCTTACAAGGGATTATGACCCCCTTACAATCGCTTGTAACTCGATTATGACGGCCCTTTCGCTTCCAATGCCCAAGACTTGCCTTGGAAGCCCTGAAAAGGAAATTTTGGTTTTTGCGACAAAATGAGGGCGGATCAAATTTGCCAGCGGCATACTTGCCCTTTATAGGGTCAGGCGGCTACGGAGGCCAACCAGGTTGGGGCGGACTTCGAAAGGTAAGGTTTAGGACCGTGTTTAGGATCTAGGAAGGGGGGTACACCCCCTTCCTACACCGCCCGTTTGGATTCAGGTTGTAACCAGCCAGTGCCTGGCTCCTCCCCAGGATAACCGCCCAACCTGACCGAAGGCTGAAGGGCAGGTTGGATGCGACTGAATACGAACATGAAATAGGTCTTGTTTCATCTTCACATTATCTTCAGACGATAGCTGGAGCTGCATGTCATCTGAACGACCAGCTTTCTCTCAGCCTTCGTTTCAGGCCGCAAGGCTTGCATGGCTGACAGCCAGGTGAACCGGCGTCACCAACCTGAGCATGTACAGATCAACCACTGCCCATATATGGTATTTTCAGAAAATTGACTGAAAATGAAGCAAAACCAAAAAATATTCATTCGCAGCAATTTGTTCCGCCAAATATCATACAGTACATGATGAACCAATGTTAGTGACATGCATGACAAATCTCCACATCAAACTTGAACATTGTAGTGGTTTATTCATGTTCTATGTGGATCTAATCCTCTCCGGTGGCCGCACCAACGACTCTTCGCCATGAAAGCCCTCCGGGCTGTTGTCAAGCACAGCAGCGTTGTCGAGGAACCATCATCCTTGACTATGTCGGGAGAATCTGAAAGAACTAGAATGTCAACAGAGGCAATGGAAGAAACAATAGTTTGATTGGCGGCATACCTGGAGATGGACCCAGCTTGGCCATCCATTGCATGTCCCTACAGATACTTGAGGTATGCGTGAGCATATATTTCTTCAGAGGTGCTCATCCTTCTTGCTTGACCATGTGACAAGGCAGTACTGCAGAGATGAATGTTAGCTTGAATTTGTGACCAATCCAATCATGAGGACTCACAGCAGACGCAATTGCGCAAAATTTGATGGCGATGGCACCCTCACCAGATTGTTGCCCCGGTTGTAGTATACACACTCTGCGCCTCCTCGACCTTACACAAGGATGTCACGTACTATATCGGTTATGATTGGTGAGTGATTATACTGAAACATTGATTGACAAAAAAACCGACCAGCGACCATCGTCGCAAAGGCTTGACTCTTGAGCTGCACATGCGATTGTTGAAACATCTTGCCTATCACACACTCTTCCCCTTGCTTTCGGAGGAGGCGTTGTCAAAACCTGCGCGTGAAAGATATCAGTAGACTTCAGTTAAAATAAACATGATACATTACCAATATACCGCAGCATTTGAAGGCTTACAAGTCAAGTGATAGGGAACTAAGAGCTATAGAGCAGAGTAATGTGTGTGCTGGCGAGCAGCACGAACAAAAAAACATGCGCCCGTCTTGTGGAATTTTTCGGCACGAGTGTGAAGGCAGAGGACAAGTTGTTGATGGGCTCAATTTTGCGTGTGTCGCGTTTATAAGGGCAAGGTGGCCTCGGCCGTTGAAAGCAAGACCTTAAGATGGTACGAGGTGAAGCTGAAAGTCGGATGCTAGAGAGGGTCGCAAAAACCAGACGCGATCGGCTTGTCCCAAGGTGAAGGTCTGCGCGCGAGGTCATGAAGCACTAGGCGCTAAGCTCCTGAACGTTCAGATTGTCGCAAGCGTACTCTCTCCTTACGTTCAGGTCTCTCTTACATCTGAGGTGCATATTTTCCTTTCAGAACGCCACAAGCCCCCTACAGGGTCCAACTCAGAGCTCACTTGTTCCTACCGCCAGGTCGTTCGCACACATCGGAACCGGCTGGTGGCAAATTGGCGGTGTAGATTTTGTGTTTAGGACACCCAACTCTCGAACCGATCCTATGGTAGCGAAAACGGCATCTCGGGGCGCGTTCGGCAGGGAGATCATGTCTGCGATATAGGTTTAGGACTCGTCCTAAACTGCCCACGGGAAGGCACCCACTCGGTACTTTCCCCGCCCACTCTTGCTTGTCACGCCACGCGTCCTTCCCGCGCGGCCGGGGTTAAGGCAGCTTCGCCCGCGCCGTCAATATCGTGTTCTTCTTCTCAAGGAGGCCAAGGTCGCGGTAATGTGAGACGACGCATCCGTGGCAGCCCATTTTCCTGGCGTCCGCTGCCGGGGCTCCGACATAATGCAGGGGCACTTTTGATCAGCAGTGCACTAGATGAGAACATGAGGCGGACACGCTTTCACCAATGGACCCAATTGTCAATCCGATGACGCTGCACACCCGCCGCGTGGTGGACGTGGCTGAGGATGATAGTGCATGTCCCAGCGAGACATAGCGGTCTACAGCTGCCCACAGAACCCCGTACACCCCCAGCGCGCGAACAGAGCATGTCACGAGAAGCCACAGTCCTGTGTCAGACGGTGATAGTCGACATTGGCCAGACTTTGCTTCCTGCGAACCCACCCAAGAATGATCCCAGCTCTGCAAAGAAGCACCCATATTGCAGATTGGCGATCCCGGAAGTCGTGGATGAAATCAAGATGAAATAATCGCGTGCGTGGTATGACGCCCGTTCTGCAGCTTCTCTGGCAAGCACTTGCCATCTCCGTGCCTAGTCGCATTACTTGCCCCCCCTCCGTTGCGCCGGGTGTACTAACGAAAACGGCATCGGGTTTGGGTTTAAATATCCCGCGTCCTGCCCAGTCGGAACGATGTCGAACATACCTGCCCCCGGCACTCTGTTCTTGCACCTCCATCCCTGGCTCCGATGGACTACCACCTGGCCCTCCTCATTCCCCTCATCGTCGTCTTTGCCTGGGTCGCCGACCGTCTCTCCAGAATTGGGAGACGTGAGGAGGGTCTTCCTCCAGGCCCGCCCACCACCCCCGTGTTGGGCAACATTCTTCAGATGCCTCTCAAGCACACCCATCTTCAGTGAGTGTAATTCTAGTCATGTCCTCCCGCGACGTTGCTAATGAACTTATTTCCGCAGTTTCGCCGAATGGGCCAAGCAATATGGAGGCATCTACTCTGTGGGTTGTTTTCCATTCGCGTTATGGCATGCATTGACGGTTTCCGTTCCTCAGTTGAAGATTTCTTCTGACAATCTCATCATCCTGACAAGTCCCCGACTTGTCCGGGACCTTCTCGATAAGCGCAACGCGACTACCGCAGACCGACCGCCAATGAGGTTGGTTGATATGGTCACCAGCGGTTTGCACGTCGCCTTTGCAAGACATGGTAGGTCAACTATTTGTAACCTCCATAAACAAACTCCGAGCTCATCGGCCTGTCTAAACGCAGGACCGACATGGAAATCTCTGCGTCGGACTTTGCAGCAGCTCGTCACGGGGGAGGCCTGCGCGAGACATCTGCCCCTGCAGCGCGCGGAGGCGACTCAACTCATGTACGATATGCTCAAGGAACCAGAGGTAAGCTCAAACTTTTTTCTTTCGTCGCGTCTTCTTTCGTAACTCTGATCACTACGCCAGGGTTTCTTTAATCACATTATGAGACATACGACCTCCATAATATACTCTGCCGTCTTCGGGACCAGGGCGCCGCGCTTCGAGAACAGCCTGGCCTCCGAATTCGCCGACATGTTGCATAGCTGGGAGAAGATGCTCGAGCCTGGTGCACATGCTCCCATTGACCTCTTGCCCATTCTGCAACACGTTCCAGAGAGATGGGCGCCCTGGAAGACGCAGGCGAGAGAGATTCGCGGGAAGCAGCAGCGGATGTACTATGGTCTTCGGGACCTTTGCGCTAAACGTATCTCGGAAGACAGACGAACAGGCTGCTTCTTGGAAGAAGTCATTGAGAACAAGAAGAAATTCGGCTTGGACGACGAGATGATTGCGTGCGTTTCCGTTCTCTCTGTCTATATTTGAGGACACGAGTGCTGACGGCGCGCGATTTGGATAGATACGTCGGCGGCGCGTGTCTCGAGGGGGGCGCAGACACGGTCGCGCAGTATCTTCGCGTCTTTGTGCTCTGCATGGCCACGCACCCGCACGTGCAGGCGCGTGCACAGAAGGAGATTGATGAGGTCATCGGCAACACGCGGGCTCCTTCCATAGAAGACATCGAGTCGTTGCCGTACATACGGGCCATCATCCAAGAGGTAAGGGGAATTCCCTTCTCCTTAATGAATCGAGTAGTTCCAGGTCACCTGACCCGCCGTCCGACAGCTCCATCGCTTCCACCCGGTCACCCCGCTCGCACTCCCACACGCCACTACCACAGACGAAGTCGTGCGTATCTTTAGCTCGTGCTTCTAGCAGTGAGACTCACGGGGGCATGTCTTCTAGGTTGATGGTTATTACATCCCTGCAGGGTCCACCGTTATCATGAATGCCTGTGAGTCAACTTCTTTCGAAATCGAGGGTGCGGATCTTTCTCAATGACTCCTTATGTAGACGGCATTTACCACGACGAGAACTTGTACGACCGACCGGAGGTGTTCATGCCGGAAAGGTTCTTGGATTCAGAGTTCGGCACGAAACCTGGCGCAGACACCTCTGGTCTGCGCAACGACTTCCCGTTCGGTGCTGGAAGGGTACGTCCTGCTGTTCAATTTGACGTCCTTATTCAATTGACTCACCATCTTTTTCTCATGTCACCAGAGAATCTGCATTGGCACCCGGTTCGCCCAGAACACCATTGTAAGTAGTTGTCACGTGATGTCTCCCGAGGTGTATGTATGAACACTTACGTTTTATTGACCTTAGGTTCCTAACGTCATGAACCTCCTGTGGGCTTTCAATTTCGAAATCAAGGATGGCATCATTCGAGACAAGGTCGTGCCCATCAGAGTTGATGATTTTGAGCCGGTATGTATATGTTACCCATCTGACTGACTGACTTTTGGTGTCGTTCTCACAAGTTTTACCTAAATTCTTGTTGTTCGGTGTATAGGGTGTGACATCTTCTGCCCGGCCATTCAAGTGTGATATCAAGCCTCGCAGTCAGGCTCATATTGATATTATACGGTCTGAATACGCCCAGGCTAGATCACTTCTGCGCCTCTACGAACAGGATCTCTCACCTGAGGAACGAGCGTTCATCGAGAACTGGTGAACTCGAACTCGAACACTTCCAACATTTCTCTCAAATCTCTCCAATCTCAATCTCTCAAATCTCAAATCTCAATTTGCTCTTATCGCTCTCTCAATCGCTCCGCTTTCTTGACGCACGCAACAACAAAGTCTCGCACGCAACAAATGCTTTGCTGGAAACGACGTTGATAACGAACCTCCCCCAATCCTCCCCATTCTCTAAATAAGTACCAGTATAATGGTGTCTTTTTGTGTACTTGTGCGACCCCTCCTGCATCGTGACTGTATCCTGCTCGATAGTACTATAGTACTACGTTAGTATGCCCCCGGTGGGCTTTAGCTTTGGGCAGTGTTCACGTTTGTTTCACGATTTGTACATCACTCCCCCTCTCGATGTATGTAGGCTTTATCACCCTAGCATACGTTATTATTTAGTTGAAGTGCAATGTGTAACAGCTACACGTGTTTCTCTAGTCTAGTCTCTTTGACATCGTTGGGCGTGATACTGATACTGGTCATCCGGGGCAGAAGCTGATACTGGTAAGTGACACTGACACTGGTACTGACACTGGTACTGACACTGACACTGCCAGAAGACGTCTCGAGTCGATGAGCGGGAACGTAAGGAACAGTAAGGAACGGGAGTGTATGGTTATCCTCATGCTCATCCTCAACCTTTGAGCTCTGGTCCCTTGATTCATCAATTTGCCCTTACAGTAACGCGACCTTGATTTCAGAAAATGCATCGTGGCTGATGATTGATCACGTTCAGGTTTTGTGCGGGAACGTGTCCGTGGTCGCTGTAAGTCACAGTACGAGCCCGCGTGGCCTCATGCATCCAAACATCGGGCATCGTTCAGTCCGAGTCCGAGTCTATCCCAGCTTGAGACTAGAGCGGGACCCAACTCGGCGAGCCGATAAAGAATGCACCTCAGCGGCCAACCTCAGGACCTATGATGATAACGTATAGCGTAAGCTTGAGGTTCCGATATGTAACCTTTTACTAAAGACTGCTAGACCTGAACGATTGACCCGCTCGGGACCGTTCATCGGTCGAGGGTCACGGTGGTTGAAGAGGGCCGTGGTGTAGGTGGTGATGTAGATGGTATAGATGGTAAAACTTGGAATACGTGAGGTTTCATGAGACATGGATTGATAGTTATCATGATTGAATCTATGTCTCGAGACTTGGCTTGCATACTGAACCATTACCAGTGAAAACCTAGTGAAGAGAAAACCTCATCCCGTCATAGTCAATATCTGCAACGTCGCAATGCTAAGTAACATTAAATTCGAACCTGAACGCGACGTCTCGGAGACTCGAGATGCGGTGCTATGTGCGTCGCCCGTTAACTTGACGTTATGAACAGGACCTGAACTTGAAAGCGAGCGTGAATATTAATGTGACAGTCCGAGTCGGGTTCGAATTCGATCGAACAGTCTGCGGTTTGAGGGCTTGGCACTTGCAATTGTGCGACGCGACGCGAGCGGGTTTAGGTAGCTTAAGCCTTAGGCCCAGGTACTAGTACTTACTATAGTACCTAGCTCAGCCTGAGACGCGGAACCACCACCGCGAGATGATGAAACTCGGTGTTCTGGTGTGAAGAGCGCAGAAGGTCAACGGATGTGATAGTGATAGTAGTGATACAGTACCACGGTCCACGGCTCGAAACCTCGGAGTCAACGTTTCCACTGGAAATCACGTCAGGTTCTGTGACGACTCGGACGACTCGGACTGATCAAAGATGAATGTAAACATGAGCTTCTTCACTGGGATCTTGGAACATGAATGGGTGAACGCGGTATGAATATTCATCTGATCGTTGTACTTGAATCTGATGTACGGCCGGTGCGGGAGTTGTCGTTGTCGTTGTCAGTGTGTACTTGGTTGTCCAAGGAGGTGTCTATCGTCACAGTGCTGTACTATGTGATATCCAGGTCAGTGATATGAAGATCATTGAAGAGTTCGAATGGAAATAAATCGCAATGCGCGCGAGTGCAGGATTACTCTCACCAGATATGGAGTGCCCTTCGATTGCAGAGCCCCAGTCGATCGATTGGAATACCCCGATCCAGTGGTGGTCTTCAGCCGCAACCATAGGCATAACATCAGTCTGTGCTTGCGAGCGACTATAGGCCTGGGAGATGACATTGGTGTTAGCACGTTAACATAGCCTGCTAGGAGGTGGTTATACTATTAAGTATAGTGCTCACTATGTGCGTTCACCGTCGGAGGGCGCTGATTAGACATTGCAGTGAGATAATGATGCTGGGCGGAGTCAAGTTACGATAAGAATGAGACATTTGCCATTGATCTTGTGAAAGCAAGTAACTTGGCGTCTCAGATGCTTCAAGTAGAGAAATAGTCGCATAAACTTGGGAACGGGAGCGGGTGACATCGATGCCATGCAGGTTAAAGGTGCGGGCTATGATTATAATGCGAACCCGGCAATTACTGTATGAGTGGTCCTCGACTCGGTGTAGGCTTGGGTAGACCTTTTCGTGGGGGTTTGTCAGCGAACCTGCCAGTGTTCCGGATCCTAGGATAGCCCTGTCAAATGCACTATAAGTGTGGCGAAGTGCTAGCGTACATTTCGACTCAGGGTCTTGGTTTTATGTAGTTAACCCAATTGGAACAGTCCTCAGCCGCAGGCTCTTGAAGCGTAAAGTCGTCTTCGCCGGTGCACGTGTCCACCAATGAGAATCGAGTCAGAGCAGCATACTGTTTATGCTTCCCATGACATTGGGTAGCATTCTGAATGTGCTTATCACTAGCTCAGAATCAGTGCTCTATCTACTTTTCGGTCGTAGTGATTCCGATGATCGTCGTGGGCCTGTTCAAGTTGATACCTGGTGCCAGGACCAGCGACATTCATACCGAGTTCTGTGCATAAATTTTGTGCTTACTTGCCATGTCGTAATGTAGCAATTAATTGCTTCGGTAATTGGGTGCTTTCTGGAGAAGCGGAGTGCGAGCAAAGAGCGAGAATGTGCTGTTCCGAAGCGCCAGCGCGGTCGTCACCTTCCGGCGTCAATAAAGCAGCAACGTGACCGCGTTTTTGCACGGCAACTGGCGTCTGTCAAATGACCGTTGAGAACTTGCTTAAGCTTGAGCGCTGAGCGCTGAGCTTCTCTGACTGCTCATCATCACCGACATCCACACAATCGCAGAGAAGATCATCGTTCTCTGTATTGTCATCGCGCTCATGCTGGCTCCTATGAGACTGCGTGCTATGTCGAGCATCAGCACTGAAATCTCATCCGCGTTGTATTTCCATACAACACATCTCAAGGCAATTCCGTGCTATGGGTCTACATGCCACTGGTTTGTGCTATAGAGTCTGCCGCAGTCTCCTTGTTTATGACGGCTGAGATCCTTTTCGTAAGTACCAGCTTGTTCATCTATTGAACTATGTCTCCATTGTGTCCGTCCTATATAAAGTGGTCAGAAGTTAAGCTGGTAGCTACGAAACCCCCGACGCAGTTCTGTCAAACCCTCTCCATCGTGCTTTCTTGTCTCGCAGTGGCTACTTTCTTACGACTCCGGATATGTCAGCCCAAGACCCACGTATTCAAGAGATCTACTCTTATGTTGATCGACTTTTTTTGGAGGGGCCACCGGACACTCCCCCACAAAACGTTGCACGTTTACTTCTTGATTTCCACCTTGATGGAGATCCCAGATGCCTTGAGCTGGTGACTAGAATTACAGAAGTCTTGTCTTCCTATCCTGATCCCCCACATCTGGTCCCAAACGATCCACATTCGACCTACGAGGCGGTATACGGCTCTTTCCTGCGTAGTAGCCTACTTCAAGTCCTGTTTATCATGCTATCGGACCAAAGCACTTACAAGGGTCACCATTCCGTCCCTTCATCCGTGCATGCGGTATGTTGTTTTGACTTTGCTTACTCTGCGCTAATATTGATTATCGTTCGTATGCACTGGCAGAAGCATTTGTATCAACTCTTCTTATGTTTGCGCCAACTTCTGGTGTTCATATATTATAATAGCGCGATACATAACCAGGGGCCGTACGAACTTCATGCTGAGTATATTCGTAACAATGGATCAACGCTGTATCGCGTTTTATGGGAAAATCGCTCGCTCCTGTTCGATTCCCTATTACTTCGCTACCCAAGTTGGATTGAACACGGGCTTCCAGGGAGCCAGAGGGACATGCATACCATTGTGCATCGGATAACCGCTGATCTCATACGAATTGTCCAGTACGTAAGACTGCTACTTCTCTCAAACTGTACTTACTAAGACTCCTGTACAGTGACTTCAAGGGTGAGGCGCAGTATACTGGCGATGTCGCATTTTACTATGATATTCGAGGAGCAATTCCATTGCTACTATACACGTGGACGAAATGCACTGAGTCCAGCAGTTCTCAGTACGGGCTTGAGCTGATGGCCAAGCTGGCTACCAGCGGTCGTTACGCCGAGCATGTGTTCGTTACAGCACTACGGGATCAAGTTCAAAGTGTCCGCCTCGGTTTACAAGACGTCGATCGATTTTTCTTTCAGCTATGTCAGAACCTTGAGTACGAGGTCCAGCGTTCCCATGCTGTCTACATTTTAGGGGTGCTATTTAATCACTGCCCTTACGAAGCTACGAAAGCGATTGAGAGCCGAGATGCACATTTGGACAGTCATCCGCGTAGGCCGCTACTGCTCGAAAAGCTGGTCCATATTGGGCGGGAGGCGTTTTGTCTTGAATCCGACCATTCACCACCGAACGAGAAAGGCAAGCTTATCGCGGGCACTCTATTCGCTATCTCGTGCGTACATGCGTCCTTCGAAATACACCTGCGTTGATTGAAGATTAATACCCCTACAGAGCCTTACTAAGACTTGACCTACCCGAGTATCGCAGTGCCGTGTATGACCTTGGGGCATCTCATAATTTGGATCTTATTCCCATGGTATTCAACTATATGAGGGATATCCACGATGGGAATCATGAGTTTGCCTGCACTACTCTCGTGATTGGTGAGTGTCAAGTCATCTACCAAAGTCCTGTCGCAAAGGCAGTGCTCAACTTGTCTTACTCTGTCTTGCAGACGCAATGTGTCAACTCATTGATTTCTGCCTCAAACTGTATACTAGCCCTTCGGACGATCACCCATCTGCCCAAGGATACAACGAAGACATGCTCGCTTCCGTTATAAAACTATGGGCATGTACGATTGACCACATTCGCAATGAAGTTTCTCCAGAAGAGGGCGACGGCGACCCAAAGCTACCGTTCTTGGAAAAACTCGAGTATCTAGCGAAAGTCATGGAGATTGATTACGAGTTATTGTCGACAAGCTATTTGGCTGGTTACGGCGAAGCGGAGATGTGCTGCCATAATCCGGATTGTTTATGCTCGCATGGTACACTGGGTTGCGTGAACATGAAGAAATGCCCTGGCTGTAAAGACATTTACTACTGCAACCCAACATGTCAAGCGAAGTGAGTTCACTCTATTCTACGCCGTCTAGATAGGCTGACGATGTCATGCAAAATGTGTAGGGATTTCGAGCCGAACCACCGGAAGCAATGTACGCTCTTTCGGCAGGAAAGTGAAGACAATCACGCGCACCTGGCCAGTCTGCCCTATCATGTTGTACAATCATGAGTGCACCTTTTTAATTGCTTATTTGCTTAATACTACCCTTATGCTCGCCCATAATCTACATCTTACGAACTAATGAGCAATTGATTTCAAACTGCATTCTTCAGTGCGAGTTTATGCCGCGCCGAATGCGAAGAAACTAGTCAGGGACGATTACATTTGGTATGGACAAATGTTGACGTTGCTTTACAATACAAAGTGAATACACTCTACAGTCTTCACTCGATACACATCCCCTTCAGTTAGAGATATTTGATTAGGAACTCAACAGTGGCCTTGAACGCGCCTTCTCTTCCAGCTTTCACCTTGGGATTGCTCTGCGTGACCGTCACTTATACGATCTAACGAAGACAGGTATCAGAACACTCACCGTATCACCACGGACAGCGAAGCCATGTGTGCATCCTTCCCAGTACTTCAGCTCGAAACCAGGTGCGAACTTCCCGTTTCCGAGAATCTCAACGGTCTTCTCTTGGGATTCGATAGGGAATGCCTGGTCAATTTCGCATGCGTTGATGAGAAGGGGAGCTTTCGATTTAGCCTTGTACGTCTAAGTAGATGAATGATGAGCAATATGGAGTAGAACCGAGCAACATGAGCAGATATACCTCGATATCCTCAGGGACGTTCAGAAGTGAAGGGTGGGCGACGACCGTAACATGAGTGATATTCTCGAAGGCATAATTGAATGCCGGCCTGGCACCGAAGCAATATCCGGTTGTGCCAAATCTAGTCACGCCAGCTCCCTTGAGAGCTGCAATGACCTTCTCGAGTACAGGATGGACCGTGGAGGTGACATCATGTTTGGCAAGCCATCCAGGCAAATCGTAGTTGCTGCCCGGATTGAGAGCGTCGGCGGGGACGGGGTCGTTGTTCAGAATATCGGGGGCAACGACCTTGAACCCATTGTGAGAAAAATCATCTGCAAGCAACTAGAGAAAGAATTGATATGGGGAAGTTAGTATAGTGGGCGAGTGGTTAGAAAGTGAGGAACATACTTGAGCATTAATGAGGTCCACGCCAAAGATATCGACCAAATAGAGCAAGACTTTGTCCTTGGGGTAATCGATGGTAGGTGTGGCGACGTAACATCTCACACCGCCAATGTCCTCGAATTTACCTTCGCGTTGGAGGTGAGAGCTTGAGGCTTGTCGCAGTCAACGGATACGTACCCTCTGGGATACCTTCGTGCCGGACACCTGCAGAGCGACAATGGCTTATTAGTACAAGAAACGATGCATACTCCAATTTGCGACCCACCGGAAATACAGTCCTTGCAGAGACTCATAGTTGCGTTGGTTCAAGGAGAGACTGCGAAGAAGAGGGACATCTCTTAGGCCACCCAGAGACCATTGATATACAATCCGGATGATTAATCAACTTCCATACCCATACACTAGCTGTCGCCCAATCTAATAGTACAAACTTACCGTGTGAGAGCGTTCTCACGTTGGAGTATCTCTGTACAGGGTTCGTACTACAGAGTGTTCAAAGTTCGTGGAGGACCGTGCAAGTCAAATTACTAAGGCAGTGAGACCATCGTGTGACCTCTGAGATACAACGCTCATCCTCGATGATTTAGCATTGGCAAGGGAATTCGGGAAATCGGGTCAAGGACTCGCCTTCGGATTTCTCGATGTTCAAGTGCGTAGTATGCGGCGTCCATGCGAAAATAGTAAGTGAGTCCTGTTGGTTCGATATCATGGAGAGCTAAAGTTAAACGCGCTTACTATGTTTCTGAAATCTTATCGGCGGGCAAGACGAACGTGCTGAGGCTTTAGTGTAAATTGCGGGCAATCAGTATTATTATTCGGAAACCTACTCCTTGTTGATAGTGTGACTCTGACGACATGAACCGCCTCAGCTACGTGATTGTGTGTGATCACGGAGAGCCTCGCATTTGACTGTTTGACGTCAATCGCCCAAGTGCGAGGTGTTGTTTGAGATTTTCGAGCCTCGAGGTATTCGGACTTCTTCTCCTATTGCAGAAAATCCACAAGGGCATTCAACGATCGAATTCTGAGACTATGGCCACGGAGGTTGGAAAAGGCCTTTGTTGATACACTTCTTCATTCACATTGTTACCACATTATCATACAATCGTTCAAAACACTTCTGCAGTCGCCTTCTCCATTTATAGATGCTTGATGAGGAACTCTACGGATGCCTTGAAAGCGCCCTCCTTTCCAGCCTTGACCTTGGGGTCGCTCTGCAAAACAGCAGGACACAGCGTTAGCAACAGAATCGCTGTCAAATTTAAATTGATGGCTTTACCATATCACCACGGACGGCGAAGCCGTGGGTGCAGCCTTCCCAGTACGTCAACTCGAAGCCGGGGGCAAACTTGCCATCTCCAAGGATTTCGACCGTCTTGTCCTTCGCGGGAATGGGGAACATCTGGTCGACTTCGCAAGCGTTGATGAGCAAAGGGGCTTTCGACTTGGCCTTGTAAGCCTGAGACCACGATATCGAATCAGCAACTTGCAAAAAACCAATATCATTAAGAAAAACTGCATACCTCAATGTCCTCGGGAACATTCAACAGGGAAGGATGAGCAACGACCGTGACGTGAGTGATATTCTCGATGGCATAGTTGAACGCCGGCCTGGCACCGAAGCAGTAGCCAGTGGTCCCGAACTTAGTTACACCGGCCTCTTTCAGCGCCGCGATCACCTTGTCGAGGACAGGGTGGACGGTAGTAGGGACGTCATGCTTGGCAAGCCATGCTCCGAGGTCATAGGTACTTCCGGGGTTGAGTGCGTCTGGGGGAATAGGGTCATTGTTCAAGATATCGGGGATGATGGTCTTGAATCCGTTGCGAGCAAAGTCATCCGCGAGCAACTACGGGTGAATAGAACATAGTCCGTTAGTATGTATACGTAGAGATCATACCAAACGCGGAATGAAGTACCTGATGATTGACAAGATCAACACCGAAGACGTCGGTCAAGTAGAGTAGGACTTTGTCCTTGGGATAATCCATGGAGGGTGTGGCGACATAACTCCTCACACCGCCAATCTCCTCGAACTTCCCTATCGACAAGGGGTTAACCGGGGATATCACAAACCTTGGAAATACTCACCCTCGGGGGAACCTTCGTGGCGAACACCTTCGACGGCGATGTCAGCAACGGATGACATACAATTACACCATGTGCATCGTTGAGTACTCACCAGAAATACAGTCCTTGCAGAGACTCATATTAGGCGAAGTTAGACGAACAGTGGATTGGGGTTGTGTGTACAAAGGAAAGCAAGGTGGTCTGTATTTATCTCCCAACCGCGGACAAGTTCTCATTCTGTTCCAAGAATATTTATCGATGTCGAGCCAATGAGAAAGGAGCTTAGAATCCGACACTCCCGAAAATTCGACTGCCCATGCGGTCATCTGAGAGTTTTCCATGATATGATTGCGCCCGAACATCCGAAATCTCCCATCGATAGAACAAGTGTTATGCATGCCACTGCATGAATTATTGCTAAGGTGGCAGACGGGTTCGAGGGAGCTTTGAGAGATTTTCAAGAGGTTTTGAGCCAATTTTGAGCAGGAGTAAGTATTTCTCGGCGCTTGGTTCTTGCTATTGGTAGAATTTTCTTCCCACGCAAGCAAAGATTGTGAGCACTGACGAAGCTCAGGTTGCATCGTATATCAATGAACGTGCGGAAGAAGCTGTTGTACTTGTAGATGTACAGGGATCCGTTGGAACAAAGCAAGATCGTTGAGATAAGTAAGCCAGAAAAGAACGCCGCTACCGTGCTTCGAACCGACGACCTCGAGCAGGGAGACAAACCTTCCAAATATGGACATTGCTGTTCTCATTCAGACGCCCGTCCTTAGGCTCCCAAATAATTCGCAGCAGTGGCTGCGAAACAATTAGGATCGCTTTTTGCATTCATACCGCATCCTTGCTCTTACCCCCCACAAACGTTGCCCACCACGAATTCCAGAATGAAGAACAAGAATAAACAAACCAAATTTCCGGTGGTATGTTGCACTATTGGAGAAGGTAGAGCTTGATCGAGACATTAGGATATCCGTTACTTGGCAAATCCTAAACGCGAATGTAGGCGAGGATAAAGCGGATTATGCAGAAGGATGAGGAGGTGGGCAAAGTCGCGCAAGCCACTCCCGTTGTGATTTGTGAGCTTTGGTGAAGGTGTACACCTGAATTGTAAGCTGATTTGTGCGGTTCGTTCATAGCCAAAGCTTTGGAGTTGTTCTTGTCGATGATTGTTGAAGAGTCAAGCAAAGTAACGCTTGAGAGAGGCGCGAAGAGAGTCGAGGCCTACCATTTGTAAGTACGCTGATCTTCTTTCAGCCGTCTCGCTCTCACATCATCTCGTCGCGCTCCGATGCATATAGGAAACATGCAGTTGAGACCGTAGACATGCTTGACTTTCTCAAAGAGATTGTCGAAGCCGTTCCCGACCCGTCAGCAGGCGGTACGATTGACCTGGAAGCGGAGCCAGAGAAAGAGAAGAAGAAACGGTCAAAGGGGAAGAAGCCCGAGGGTGCGGGGGAGGGCTCCGCTGCACCGCGTAAAAGAAGACGAAAAGCTGCAGAGAAGAAAGAGGAAGATGAGATGGACGAGGACCGGGAGGAGGAGGACGAAGAAGAGGAACAGGCTCCTAAGATTCCGTACGCCAGGAGGAAGCCGGAGGATGACGACTATGAGCGGTGAAGGACATGCCGATGACTTTCGCGCAGCTAGATGATACTTTCGTTCTTGTGTGCTATAAGGTGGACCCTTGGTCGGGTTGTACTCTATAGTGATTATGTATTCTATTTATTCCTCAGCCTTCACGAATGTATTCTTGTGATTCATTGATACATATTATTCTGTCTTCTATGTAAAGATACACTGGTATATGTAACACACGTGATCACCATGGCCATGGGCCGCAATCATCAGACCAACTCTACCTCCCCTCTCGCTAGCAGTTGCTCGACAACATGGTAGGGTGTCAAAGATATCGAGCCTTTGGCCATTTCGAGTGTTGACCCGCTATAAACGAGGTTGTATGAGCAAAGACATAACGCGAGCAGAGCAGGAACTTACTCGGGCAAATGGACCGGCGGGCAATCTGTCCTGGCATGCGCGAATACAGCGCGGTTTTTATTCGGTGTTGTGACTAAGTATCGTTGTTAAGCAACAACGAGACAGCGCGTAGAAAAACACTCACTCATAGGGGGCATGAATGCCATGTCGTCTTCGAGGGATTGCTGCTCAGGTGGTAAGCTCTGCAGTATAGCATTTGTATAGTGCGTTTCCTCTAGTCGCGAATATCTGCGGGAACGGGCCATAAGTGGGATCCTAGGTAGCACAGAGAATCATTCGTACCTCTGTGCATGTTCAAGCTCTGCTTTCGACAGTTTTACATGGATATCTTGCGTAGCAGCAATGTGCCTGGCGTACTTTTCTATCTGAGGGCTAGATGAGCTTATATAGGTTTACTCAGCAAGAAAGGCGAACCTTGTGCAATCGTGTCCTGATGTAAGACCGAATGACGAACTTCACTCGTTCGACCTCTGTTTGTACAAGCATTATCCTGAAATGTTCGTCTTCGCTCGAATCAGGATCGGCTCGAAGTAATTGAACGTCGTCTGTCTACGACTTCACACAATCAGCACCCTCACTCGCCTTCGTCTTCAGAAGAGCATAATACACATCATGAGCGAAACTCACC
Source organism: Panus rudis PR-1116 ss-1 (assembly GCA_022160315.1). Classification (NCBI taxonomy): domain Eukaryota; kingdom Fungi; phylum Basidiomycota; class Agaricomycetes; order Polyporales; family Panaceae; genus Panus; species Panus rudis. The sequence goes on from MU275193.1 coordinate 54,914, forward strand.
TGCTTTCGAATATGATCCAATAACCGTCCCAACAGAGCTTCCTGTGCAGGAAGGATATCCGGCGCGTGTCTCTCGTTCATCCAATGTCGCAGGAGATTCTGGAAAGGCGTTTCTTCCACCTCATCTCCTGGTAGCAAGTTCGGCACACCAAAGTCATCGCGTATGGGTACATCTTCGTCGAGATCCAAGTCTAATGCGCGACTGCCTGCTGACCGGCCTGCGGTACGCGATTTACTGCCACTGGCCTTTTGGTTCGCGTTCGAGCCACTGAGGTCGATATCGTCGTCGGAATTGTTCCAGCTCCAGTCGAATGATCCAGACATGGTGTAGAGGGGTAATGGCGACACAAATGCCTAAGTATGAGCCCGGTGGTGACGCGTTAGCTAAAAGTACGAATAGCGCGAAAACGCCTGCCCTAACGAAGGTCACATGTTTTATGCGGGAAACAGGGAAATTTGTCCAGAAAAGGTATTTTGATTGAAGGCTTTGGTAAATAGCGATAAACAACGCTCGACCGTCATACCTCCGAAAAAGGACTCTCATCGATTTCGTCGCAATGTCTATGCAGCTATACTATTCCTTTTGGGGAGTTCGCAAATTTCTACTGCGACTCATCCCTTGCCTCCACACCTTAGCTTCCGGTTATTTTCTCTATACAGTGTATCACTCTAATGTCTTCAGAGCAGGAATATGATTTTTTGATATTTTATGAGGGAGAGGAGGGAGCTATGGAAAGTTTCTCGTTGAGGGTCTTGAGATCGTGCAGAGTTCGCGAGGACGTGACTGGGTGTGACAGCGGTGTCACCGAGCGATTGCCTTGCGAACTCCTACCAATTGGTTACCATAAAGGGCAATTAGCCTTGTCACGCTCAGTTTCAAGAGCTTTATGGCCTTTATTCTCCCCATTCTCTAGAATTACGTCCGTTTGACAGGAGAACTTGATATAATACATATACGAGTAGCTATCAATAACATAATCAATGGCCAGAATTTTTGGACAAGCGTGAAAGGGTGATCTTGCAGAGTTCGCAAAAGTGTAGTTGGCGAACTCCGCCTAAAGAATAGTATGCAGCTTTCGCGCAAGACTTGAATTCCTTCTGCAAATCGATACAGTATGCTCGTTTGGTTTACCTACTAATGAACATCTCAGCCTGTGTCCCCCCAGTTGATCACTTACCGAATAACGCCTATCTGACGTGTCTCTTGCATGGGAACAGAAACCAGGTAAAGGCGCGCGCATATCGAGTATGCAGCCGCCAGAGGTCTCTTCACGCACGTCCTTGAAAGCTGACCCCAGCATGGGTTCCGACGCTATACCCTAATCGTGTTTGGGAGTTGTTCGCGAACAGGTTTGGCGGCAGATCTCAGCAATCATTGGCCGGGAAACCGTGTCCTCACAACACACAGTGCACAGTATTTTGGGCAAGAAAGAGAATAGTCTTGTCACAGACTTTGTGCACTATGTGTTCGAAGCCCTTCGCAGCACTGAGTTTGCGGATCTGTTAGAGGACACATGTAAGTCGTGGTATCTTGCCTTCCTCCGCTGCATTTTGACCTGTTTTCACAGTCTTGCTGATGTCCAAAGCGCCGTTTAAACGTCTCGCCATTGCCGTCTCATTGATAAGGTTGAAGACAATCCTTTGGTATTTGGGGTTTGGCTCTAAAGGGACCAGAAAGGGTTGGTTGAGATACTCCCTAACAACGAATGGTCCAGTCCACTCATCTTGACTTTGATGCTGTCAGCTTCAGTTGCTGCGAACGTGCAAAGCAGATATTACGGAGGCTATATCGGTTCAGGACAACCCTTTGCGCGGCTGCAAAGCGCAAGCATGCGTGCTGACAAAACATCTTCGATCGGGTTCATGGGCTACCTCGTCATTGGCACAGTCGCCTGGTACACTGCTCCTCGCGGCTTGCTTACCTCTATTGCATACACATGTGCCGTAAGGTTGTTTCGATCTTATGGGTCCATTGCTTTGTGCGTTCTCAGTGCTATCATCGCTTGTAGTGTGTTGTAGTCACAAGAGGGGGGTAATCGCATGACTGTGGCCTGCACGCTCTGGCCTCAGAGTCCTTCTTGCTCACCTCAGGACATCGGCGGCGTAGCTTGATACATCCTCGTTTGGGCCCAAACGAAACGAGTGATACTCGAGCGGTAAAGCCAACCATAAAAGGATTCAGGAACGAAGCCAGCTCAACGCGAATTGCCTGCCTCGTGTTGGGCTCTTCCGATTTGACGCACATACCTCAATTCCCTGCTGCGCTATCATGGCAGATGTTGCTCGTTTACCAATGGTTGCACTTCAATATTCAATGCCCATAAGGAGTGACAATATTCTCTACCGGGATGGCATGAGGTGATACAAGGTTGTTCTTCTCGTCGTCTGATTGGTCCAGAAGGAAGGGATCACAACGAGAGAATCGCACCCCATAGCTTATAAAACACGGAGCCCTGTCAGTATCCTCTTGTGTTCCCAAGCCCCTCCCAGCCACCCATGTTCAATCTTATTCGAAACGCGTTCAGTTATGTCAGGAATGCAGCCAGCACATTTATTCGCGGGGTCGCACCCGTAGTCCGCTCCGCTACTTGCTCTATGAGGCGAGCGAGGATGAACCTGCGTCTCAGATTCCGTATGTACCAAGTTTCTGAGTCAGTGTGACTGACTACCCACTCAGCGACTCCTCAGGTCTCATCATGAGAACTATGAGGCAAAGGATCATTGACCTACACGCGCAATTAGGTGTGTTTTCTCGACCTCCCGTATTCTCGTTGTGCTCATTGAGATACCAGTTGCCATCCTGAAAACCCCCAGAGCGCGACAGATCCTCAGAATTCTGAGTAATGTGTTGATAGCAGCAGCGATTGCTGCCGCCATATACGGTTTGGTATATCTTTTGCTCTATCTAATTGGGTTTGGCTCCGCGGGCGTGATTGGGGGTGAGTTATTTCAGACCGACTCGACAATCACGGAAGACTAAGTAGTCGTCCCCTATCTGCTAGGCTCCCTTGCGGCGTGGATCCAAAGCATCTTCTATGGAGCATTTGTCCCCGCTGGAAGCATTTTCGCGATACTTCAGAGTATCTCGATGACTGCCTCCATCGGAGGCTTCCTTACCACGGTCGCTGCTTTGACACCACCGATCTACGTCTTGATGAGCTTTTTACGCGGCTGACCAGGCCCCGGGCCTCCAAACAATGGTGCCGTCCAGTTGCAGGTTATTCATCACCCCCATTGAGTTCGTCGTGTACGTCGCTTGTAAGTTGTATCGTGCGGGTCTTTCAATGTATTTACTCACGCTCTGTTCGAAATTGGGCCCATAAGGATATTCTCAGTCCTTTCTGTTCTTAGCCTCGACCGTCTCTATGTACTTCACGGAGTGCTTTCGTCATTCTGCTTTTCAGCATCCTTATGTGCAATTTCTTGTCAGTCTCCTTGGGTCTCCCGCTGAAGCTGTTTGACTTCTACAATGTCGTCCTGGCTTCCCTAGCTCGTTCTATGCCTCGTGTTACCCGCGGAACACGGGTACTACTCTGCTAAGCTTATCAAGGTTGTTCACGCCTGCTCCAAGCCATCATCTTGCAAGATGATTGCGGCAGCAGACCTTCCACGATCCGTTATTGTGTGTTCCTTGAACGTATAACTGAGCACCAATATGAGAGGAAGACAGTGATGATTGAGGACTCAATTTAGTGAAGAACCTCATAGGATCCGTACCAAAGCTGCTAGGTCCATGGTTAGATATATACTCGGACGAGGATAACTCGCGAGGTTGGTCCATTCATTAGACCGCGCCAGTTTCTTCGTCATGTGCGATCGTGCCCAAGAATAGTGAAGGTGAGCACGGACAAATAAAATGGAGCTAGAAATATTTATAGCATCACAACGCAGAAGTCCGAGATACTCAGAAAATGATATACAGACGCAAAGTTCACAATGTAATAATACAACAACAAAGACTCTAATGATACAGCAACAAACCAGAGAACCCGACCGCTACTTCTGCTGATCCCGATGCCTCCCAAGATACAAATCCCTAAGATCGTCCTCGTTCACAAAAGTATATTCAGTGGATTCCGTTATGGGCCCATCCGGTAGGTCAAATCCGGCGACCGACCTAATCCGCACTTTCCGTCGAGGTGGTTGTTCAGGCTTCTTCTCCTCCGCCCTGCCGTTCGCAGCACCAGCACTCTCAGAGTAAGAGGGCATGTCCATTGAAGCACCGTCGAAGTACTTTGGGAATACTGGAGCAGGTACCTGGGGCGACACTTCACCAGTAAAACATTTGAATTGACCGGGAAGATCGATGTTCCCGAGTCCGAGGTGGGCATGTCTCGCCTCCAATTCGGCGCACTGGCCTGAATATTCCTCGAAATCGAAAGAATCACGGGGAATATGTTTCTTCCGTGGGGCAGGGGCTTCTGCAGGCAATTGGGAACCACTCCCAGATGCAACCGGAGGGCCCGCATTTGAGCGAACTTTAAGCTCTGGAGGGAGGATGGAGGAGCGACGATGAGTTGCTCTGTACGGGGAGGGGTTCCTAGGCGGCATATAGGAGTCTTTGGTCCGCTGAGCAAATACTCGATTCATCCCCGGGGGAAATTTGCTTGTCCATCGAGGCTCCTTAAGAATGGGTCTCGGCTTGGGTGCTTCAACGACGGGAGGGCGCAATCTTAAGGGCTCAATATGGGGTCTAAACGATTTGGGAGCAGCCACTGGCTCCGCCTCTGGCTCTGGTTCAGGCTCTGGGGAATCATCGGAGGGCGGGGGTCGCCAGCCCAACGAGACAATACGATCTGCGGGGGTTTGGGGCGCAACCGACGACCGTCTTCTGAGCGGTGGGGGAGAATGCACGACCGGTGAGCTCACGGGAAGTTGACCACTGCGACGGAGGGACGCTTGAATTTCAATCTGGTTGTCGCTGTAGTCGACGGGTATGATTTGCGACTCTGGGGTAACCTCGTCCGTAAGATCTGCGTCGCATTGTTCATCCTCTTGTCCGCCGAAAACGTCACCCTGAGCCTGAGCCTGGGAAGTGCGACGTGAGGCATTTTCTTGGAACGGATTCTCGCTACTCTCGTCGTCACTAGCGTCCGAGCGAACTCTGAGTTTTGAGGGAATGATGGATGATCGCCGATGAGTCGCTTGATATGGGGAGAAGTGAGGGCGCGAGCTTGTAGATGCTTGAGACCGACGAGCAAACATTTCAGTTAACGCGGGAATACGGTTTGTAGGTGCCTTGGCCGCGGTCTCAGGGATAGGCTCGGAGGAGTCATCAGACGACGGGGGTCGCCAGCCCAATGACACGATGCGATCCGCAGGGGTTTGCGGCGCAACCGATGACCGTCTTCTGAGCCTCGGAGGAGAACGCGTGGCAGGTGAACTAAGTGGAAGTTGACCATTGCGGCGGAGCGATGTTTGGAGTTGGATTTGATTGTCGCTGTAATCGACGGGAATAATTTGCGACTCGGGCGTAACATCGTCCGTGAAAGGGTCTTCGCGTTCCTCCTCCTCGTGTTGCTGGAAAACGTCGGTTTGAAGAGCCTGGGAAGTACGCTCCTCGAACGGGTTCTCGCTGTGCTCGTCGTCACTTTGGTCTCCGTTTGCTGGGACGAGCTGACTCTGGTTTGCACCGTCCTCTGGCGGGCTCGATGTCGACATCTGCGCGAAACTGAGCGCGGGAATGGCAGGGGGGCTACCTTGTGGGATAGCTACTTCAGCCATAGGTGCTTCGTAGACAGGTCCCATGGGCTGCGTCATCTCGGCAGCGCGACGACGCTTGCTCGGTGGTTCTTCCGCCCTATCTTCTCTTTGATGCGTACGCTTGAGGATGGACCGAAGTTGTTTCCTAGGGCCAGACATCGGGACGTCCTCAGCTCCTGCCCTGTCCTCCTCAGCATCATCCTCGTCGCTGTCGTCTTCGCCCCTCCCAAGTCGCCTGTTGACCTCGGCGATAACAGTGTCGACCACGTAATCCCCGGCGACATCGCGGAGCATGGTCAGCATCTGCTCTAGAAGGAAGACTTCTGCCCTTAGTTCCGTCTCGAGCAGCTGAGCTTCCGCCGTAACCATTTGGACCTTCCTATATGCCTCGTGGTACTTTCGGATGAGCTCTTTCCTCTCGTCTGTAACCTCGCTGAACATCTTTTTGAGCCAGTGTGGGTCCTTGGGATCAAGAGGCGCTTGGGGAGGATAGGTAAATTGCATAGGGAGCGGGTCACCGTTCGCTACATCTTGGAAGGTCTGGCCGAGTCGAAGCCTGCGAGAGCGATCCGGAGGGGGTTCGAATTCATCTTCAGACTTGTTTCCACTGAGAGCGACTAGAATAAAATGAATGGTGAGTGCAATGCTCTGTGACATTGATGAAAAACATTACTTGTATCCTCCCAGTTCCTCTTCGGCTTTGGGCTGCGTACTTCGTCCTGCGCGGCCGCGAATAGACGTTTCAGTTTTTGACGTTGAGCTGCAAGGGTAGCAGCATTATCACCTAGGTATTTAGGTCAGACTACGCAACGCGATCGCGAATTTAATAGACTTACTGCGCTCTGTGTTTTCCCTCTGTGTCGCGAGTCTCTCAAGTCTCCGACTCGCGTTCAAAGGTTCTGTGGGTATCATACCGAAGCTCGCAGAATCGCCTGCGACTTGGCTTTGACGACGGTGCGCCAAAGTCGATGGTCCGGCTACAGACTCAATAAGTACGAGAATATATCAGCAGAAAAGAAAGAAAAAACGTACGTTCACCGACGCCCGGGGTATCTTGTAAATACATATTAGCTACTGGGTCCGAAGGTCGCGGGGGTAGTTGACCCATGGGCGACTGTTGCGAGATCTGTCCGCGAGAACTGTGTCCATGCTCATTGCCATTGCCATGCTCAGTTGGCACAGGCGACGCCTTTCGTGTTCGTAGCGCCGACCCAGAAGCCGACCTCGCATGCTCAGTGATAGCAGGCTTCACCTCGGCACTCCTCCGTCCAGTAGCAGCTTGCTTCTTCTTCTTCGCGGGCACCCCGCTGATTTCTTCGTACATGTTGTTCTCCATGACAGCGACACGGGGGCTACGAGTTCGTGTTATCCGAGGTACCCATGTTCGGTTCTTGAATATCTTCTCAATGAGTACATTTGTGGCTAGAGGGATGTCCTCCCCGCGAATATGCAGGTGGGTCTCAATGTCGTATGCCTTTCGCGTGAAAGTGAAGTAGGTCAGCGTCGAGAGTGGCAATAAGTGGCAACGGAACGAAGACAGTGGGGAGACAACTACACACCTCAGCGTACCGTCTGACCTGATCTTTGTCGAAGGACTGCATTTCAGGCTTTGTGATGTGTTTGTGCGATTGGTTCTTCTTCTGTCCGCTGCCGCCAATGGCGAACTGCGTCGAATCGACTCGCTGGATTCCAGGCATTATCTGGCTGTTAGATGTCAATGTGAAGCAGAAATAGCAGCCTTATAGGAATATAAGGATGTCAGTTGAGTTTGGATCGCAAAGTTGGTGTTTAAGGTCGACAATGTAAGTGGTTGTCGGGATGGTCCAAGTTGGTTCAGGTTCAAGACGAACCTGGCCTCTTAAACGAGCCTCGTGGGGAGGTCACGTTACCGGGTGGCACAAAACCAAACAAGTCGAAACCGCGGAAGACCCGATTTGGATGAGGCGCTTTCCCGCGATCACGCCTGGGCCCTAAACACGCGCGACAAGGCCAAAGACATACAATTAGAGTCGACTGAGAAACATACAATACATAGCATCCCTACAGAACTACGGACAAGAGGTATGTCAGACTAGTATACATCGAGTAATGAGAACGAACAGAATTGAGACCGCTAGCTTGTGAGAGGGTCGTTGATCTCCACCTCTCTTTGTTGTTGGTGGTAATTCGCCGTCTCAGCGACGAGGTCAACGGGCATGATCAAATCCAAATCCTCGGCTTTGTTGCTGCAGGAATTCATGTTCATCAGGACAAGGCTCAACTATGACTAGGAGAAACGAGACTTACCCAAAGAGTTCGAGCAAGACCTGGTCCAACAACGCATCCTTGCGGACCCTCCATGCCTTTTCTTCTTGTCGGAGGGTTCGTAGTTCGGCAATGAGATTGGTATGTTCTTCCAATGCGAACTGGTACTTTGCCTTCATAATCAGATACTTGACCATCCAAGGTGTTCTTCCCATAATGAGGCCTGTTTGAGGGTCCATATAAGCCATTAGATGTGAGGGTATCTCGTCCTCTTCATCGTCACTGATATCAGGACTAATAGGTCGCAGACTCGACGCGCCATTTGTAAATGGGTGCGGCAGGCCGTTTGTATCGAACGGAGACATTCTACCTTCCTCGTTGTCTCCGTGAAGGTCATGATGTGCGTGGTCTACACGGAAAGAACTGTAGCCGTCTGCGTTTGCTTGTTGTGCATCGGGGTCTTCTCTTTCGCGTTTTCGTTTGCGGTTTCCGCCTCTACCAGGAAGAGGAGGGATGATATTGTGCTGTATACGCATATGCTTTGCGAGCGCATCAGAACGAGTGAAGGATTTGTCACACTCTGCAAGGCCCTCGTTGTGAGTACAATCGCCACCTTAGGAGAAGTAACGGACACCTGACTTACCCGGCCGAGGGCAAATGAAGGGTTTCTCGCCAGTATGCGATCGAATGTGGGATATGAGGGCAAAGCGAGACGTCTGGGCTATGCCTCGTCTGGGGCATGTTTTCCATTCGCATGTGTAGTTCGACTTGTGCACGCCAATGTGATCTGGTCTACATGAGTGCCTGCTGATCGCTCTGGGGATACAAACGAACCATTATGGATATGTGCAATCAGAGTGGGGAGGTGATTGAACACTTCGCCACAATCCTCCCACAAACAGCTCATCGTATCGCCCTCATAGGGTTCCTCAGGCCCTTTGCCTGCACCTTGTGCATTGGGTGAGCCTGGTCGCGATGCTGAGGGCCCAACATCGGGTCCTGGAGACTGAGGAACGTCTGACGAAGAGTCGTCAATGTCGGATAGAGGTGTAGGATACAATCCTGGCGACGGGGACGGGCTGAAGTCGCTGCGAGCCATGGTGGTGGATGCGGTGAAAGCACTTGTATTGGGATGGACAAACACCGCAACCACGCCCATCACACTGTCATTCACACTACAAACTGGCTTCATTTTCGTTGAAGGCTAGACTACAACTCTTTCTATCTAACTACAACCCCGTGGAGGGAACTTGTAGTGAGCGTACAAAGGAGCGTTGAAACTTGAAGATGACTATTATTACGTAATAAGGCTCTGCCCGTTTACGTCGTTACGCTTGTTTCAGCTTCAAGCTGTAACTCTTGACATTATCGCCTCCTTTTAACCACCATCTGCTCAGCAAACCTGCTGAGGTTTGTCAAGGAATACTATCGCATTGCATCTGTAGGGCACCAGCCAACTCGTTACATCTGGAAATTTGGATCAGAATGAGCTCGCCATTCGCCAACTACCCCGTACCAGAGAGATCATTCATATCCTCCAATCCGACTCGAGGAGTCGCTACACCTACTCGAGGAAGTGGTGCCAAACGCGGCAGGAAACCAAAAGGCACACTCCCTCCAGTCAATGTAGACTCGTCTCGTCAACCATCGCAGGCATCACCCTCGAGTAGCCAACCAACAAACGTCCAATGGCCAAATGTCCAAACACCTGGCAATACCACACCTGCGACTAATGCTGGTACATTCTCTGCGGTGACCAGTCCGGCTATACCCCCTCCTGTAGTAGCTGGATCATCCGACCAGGCGCAATCTGCTCAGGACTCCGTCACAGTTGTCAATATTCCTAGTGCAGGTGCTGGGACGCCCGCAGCGACACGTGAAGGCACTCCTGCTGTGAAAGCAGAGGCACCAGTTATTGCAGTTCCTGGTGCAGAGGAAGATGGAGAGGTCGACGATGAGATGTTACCCGCCATGGCGGATGACGATTATTCTGCGCAATTGTCCTTCCAGAGTCAATCAAAGGAGAATCTCAAGTTCGTGGCGTACGATGTGCATTGCCATTTTGTCGCTGATTGCGTTGTGCTGCAGAGTTCTCATGGACAATCTGACTCCGGCTCAGTATGACCGGTTCGAAGCCTACCGTAGGCATCCACTGCCCAAGCAAGCCGTCCGCAAGGTGCAGTATTTTCTCCGCAATCCGACATGTTTCACATTACTCACTTTCTCACCAGGTTATCCAGCAAACGCTCGGCCAGCAAGTGTCGCAGCCAGTGGCACAAATTGTTGCCGGTGTTGCTAAAGTATTTGTCGGCGAGATGGTGGAGAAAGGTACGTGCTCTGAATTTCCCAGAAGAAAAGTTCCAAGCTCACCGCAACATCGCTCAGCCCGCGCAGTACAGGCAAGAAGAGGGGAAACGGGCCCGTTGGCCCCAGACCATCTGCGCGAAGCGTATCGACTCTACCAACACGAAACCGGTCGTGTCGGGGCCGCCCGCCCCATGAAGGGCAAGCGAGTATTCACGCGTTGATTCGCTTCCTCCTCCGCGATTAATTATTGCCTCTCGACATATGCATATGGTTGCACCTTGCCGGCGGTAAGAAGCACAGCAGCGATGTTCCCCTGCGTTCCTAAGGCTGATGAGAAGCGCACACGCAGAAGTTGACTGGCGAGCTGTTGCAGTGCCAACGAACGGTGCGCACCATCGGACTGGTTTCCACGATCATTAACCAAGCCCATTGCGATTCTTGCGCAGCTGGTGCTGACGAGACTTCCTCTGGCTTGACCGTCTTGACACCTTTTGACGCGGTGTTACTGAGCTTCACCGCGGTTGACCGACTTTCCGACAGTCGTAGGATTGCTGGGACCTTTCTCTCGGCTCTTCCAGGCTCTTCCTGTACTCTATGGCGGTGAAATACATTCGTCAGCCGGGTTGTGTTCGGCTACGATTTTTGTCTGCATTTCGGTCTGTGCCTCCGGTGCCATGGTCTCGTCAAGTCGGGTTCGCAGCCTTACACAGACCAGAGCTAACGGATAGTTGCGAGACTAATATTCTTGCGCACCAATATCCCGGTATGTCTTCTTCATGTCACACTTTTGGTCCGGTCTTATGCTCGCTCGAACTTGCGCGTGAATATGTGTAACACTTCTGAGCACTTTCGCGCCGGTGTTTGATACTGGATAATCGATATCCAAACATGACATTCGGCGACAGCAGCAACGCCGAAACTTCAAATCATTCCGCCGATTCGTGATTCCATTATTCTACGACGCGGATGACACAATGTAGCGCATGCAATGGCTGCTCTAAAGTCACGAAGAGTGATGAGGCAGGTACCGTTCAGGCTTCCAAGTAAAATGCCTGACCGCACATACGGTGACCGGTCCTGCGCCATCGTGGGTTTCTCTGCGGCGAGGACATGTGGTTTACGCTACGCCGCGCTCTGCATTCTACGGTAAAATCGGGCGAGAAGATGCTAAGATGAATGCTGGTATAGAATTCCTTATACATTCACCAAGGACCGGTGCTTACCATGTTTTGCTAGGGTCAATTGACTGAGTATGTCCATACGGCGTGAACCGCCAAGATTCGGTTGAACGATGAACTCTGAAGAACCTGTCACTCCCTCGGTTTGCCTTCGGAGGATCCGTCATGTTAGACATGTCAATCACGTCGGCGACATGTCAAGATTCCGTTTCATTCTACGGACTCACGGCGATAGTAAGGCACTTCGCCGCGAATAGACATTGACCTGAAGTCAAGACGCGACGGCCTCAATACCATCGACGCGATGAACGTAGCGCTAATTCGTTCGTCTTCGAGGCTTCGGTTTTAGCGCAAAGCAACTCGAAAGGAAGCTACACAGTCGAGTTAACTACATTTTTGAAGCGTACCTTGAAGCTTGAACGTTGAACCCTGTTGAACCCTGAATACTCCTCAGCTGGATCAATCACTCCGACATCCCTGTCACCAATACAAACACACCGTGAGTGTCGGGTAACCAACCATGCATTTGGAAATGGAAATTGATGACCTTTCTATAGCTCAGGGTTGCCGCACCAGACGACTCAGGCTTTCTTGTCCCGTAACTGTATTGAATGTCCGTCTGGATTGTACCAGAGACACTATATCTGGAGTATGCGGTATGCGTGTACACGCGTGGAAGAGACACTGCACGAGCTCACCATCGCTAACGTCACTCGGCTGTTCACTCAATACAAGTTCGGCGGAGTATACGAGTGTACGCTTGATGCCAACCACAAAGCGTGCTCATCGTGCGGTAGAGGTGAGGTGAGCAGTCGTGGGCCGACGAGAAGCTTCCAAGAACCTTAACAAGCTTAACCCCTATTTCCCTGTCTAAAGTTGGTATGCGCCTGCGCGCTCGCCGCGCCAGTCCTCTCGTTCTTTCTTGAACGTGCTATGACGTTTGCACGTTTCGGCGAGTCGTTGAAAGCAACCTTTAGATCGCGTTGGGACACAGGCGGGCGCTCCGGGGAGGGGTTGACTAAGCGGGACCCCGGGCAGCGGAAGCTGAATAAGGAAGTGGCACATCTCCCCGGTGTGACTGAGTGCCCCGACATTCGCTATTCAGTTTTCTCTGTCCCCTGCACTTCAAAAATCTTGTAACTATATGTATAGACTCTTTATAACATACGCATACATATGGAAATTAGTGAACAGTAGGGGGACAATAGGGAGCAATACAGAGGTGACATTTTTGTCCCCTTGCCTAAGCTCCTTCCTATGCGCAAATCGCGTCGCAGAAGGCTTCTTACACCGCGCGCTGATGCGCGCGAGCTTCTTTGAGCTCTGGAGCCCTCACGCGAGGCCTCTGGATCTTGCCGGGTGCCTGAAGCGTGTCCCATGAAGAAAACAGCACCTTTACTCTTCATGGGACACGCTTGTTTGCCTCGTGTCCCCACTGTACGAGCCCCTCGGGAGAGCTCTAGCGTGTCCCATGAAAAATAAGACATTTAGGTCTCCATGGGACACGGAGAGGTGCTCCCAGATCTTTTTCTGCCGCCGCCAACTATCCCCTCCAATTCTCGGTGTGATCTGGCCTGGAAGCGGTCAGATCTGGTGTGCGACCATGTGCCTGTTGACTACAGGTATACCCACGGTGCTCTCACATTCTTGGCATACCTTGGGGATATTGCCTTTTCTGCCTGACACCTGCTCTTCTTGCCCTGGCCTGTCCCCTCCTTATGACGCATTTCTATATCATTTTCATTTGTGTTCTGTATATTTCTACTGAGTGTATAGGCTGGGAAAGGTTGCTTTGCCGGCACAATATGTACCAAAATAATATACTCATGCAGTACTTATTTTACAAGGGCAAGTGACAGCTTCATAGAAATATAATCCGCCTTTTCCCTGTATTATACGCGTAGCTCCACTGTGTTCCGATCGCGTCGCGACGCGTCCGTGACATGTCACAAACGGGCAGAGTCCTACCCGAAGAGGTAATGCGCGCGGCCGCGCGCCCGAAAAATCCATCGTTGCCCCCGCCTTTCCCATTTTGAGCAGAGGAGGCGCAGGCTCGGGGTCCCAGCCGCTGATGTAACCGGTCACGTGCACTTCCCGTGTCCCGGGACACGGACTTGCGCGGAGCGCCCGTTAGCGCTCGTGTCCCATGAAAGAGAAGCAACCCCATGGTGTGGTGTGGTGCTCTTGCTCCACTACGCACTACGCCCTGAAGAACCGCCGTATGAGAGCTATCGTTGGTCGTCTCCGTGACTCTCCGAAAGTCGCCAGCCTCATTTAATATTTCTATCAACACAAGTGTGCATATCAAGGTGTGATAACGTTAAGGAGGCATTTAAATAGCTTCCAAACCTTCTATACTTAGGCGAAGGCTCCCAGAGCCCATCTATACGGACGCTAAGTCGGTGGTACGTATCCTCCGATACAACTCATCATCTTAAGATTCTCAATACAACCTAAGGCTGATTCCTCGCAGAGGATGAACTGAAGCTCAAACATACTGCAAGCGTTATAGCAAGCGAAGATACCGGATCGAACTCAACAGGCGGCCATAACGAATGAAGGAACACGTCTCGCATTGACAGCGCACGTCAAATCACCTTGATTTCGCACAACGCCTGGCATGGAATAGGACCCCCGAAAATCCCCCAGAATGTTGTTCGGTTTCCCGAGATTTTTGGGCGATTTTGGGCTGAAGGATGGTCTAGATTCCCGAGATTTCCGCTCAAAAAATCGCAAATGATGTTCGAAAATCCCGAGATTTTTGATCATTTAGCCCGGGTGTTGGAATTTTGGCCGGCGTCTGATCATTTTGGGGCGCCGCAGGCGCCCAAAATTACCATATTAAGGCTTCATGTTGTTCGGATTCCCGAGATTTGGCTGAAATTGGCTCTGAGGCCGTCCCGAGAAAAAATCCCAAATTCCCGAACAACATTTTTGCGTATTTTCGGGGGTCCTCATGGAATCCTCTCAAGCAAATGGACATATGAGGGCTAGATCCGCTCGACACTGCCAATTAGACAGAGGTTCCCTGTTGTTGAAATGCAGGCCAGGCACTGCGTGAAAGCTTGAGCTTGATCGTCAAGCTGTGTCCTATTCGCGAGGTCTCGAACGTCTGCGAGACGTTGAATAATGTCCAAAGTTCGAGTTCGTGGACTATCTGAGGAATAACCGCGCCATGGCCCTCTCATGCCTTGTATTCATCACAGCGCCAGGAGGAAGTCCCCCGTTCCCATCCGACATCGGTTGGTCCATATTTGTTCAAGGCCGGGCCTATTGCATGCGCAACCAGGCGCAACCATTTTGGACTCGGTCTCGTCGTTCCTCGCTGGTGTTTCAAGAACGCGATGTTGCGCTGCCCTCGCCATCGGTGGAGGGCCAAGAGCCTCGAGGAGGGGATCGATACCCTCGTGTAAGGCCGATCGATATGTCTGTCCAACCAAGTACAACGGCTGGTGCCGCTGAGCAATGCATACCTTCCAAAACGGGAGCGGCCTCCTCAAATCTTGGGCTTTGTGTATAGTGGATCGTTACTGAACGCCTACGGATAATTGGTTTCTGACGAGAACCCTGTCCGATCTTCCTGGGAAGCAAAGTAGGAGGCGCGAGGGCGCAACAGGGCGTGTGTGCCCGGAATGGTCGCACCCCAACCAGTCGTGCAGCAGACGCTGTCGTTCCCCCAGCTGGCTACGCAACGTTGACGCAGTGGTGGGAGAGGGCCGCAGGCTCGGGACCGAGTGATATGATGTTCCATGCGCTAGAAGCGCACTATGAACTTATGAAGGATTGAGGGTGATGGAATGCTAGTACCCATGTCATATCGGAGGGCCCCCCTTCCCTCAATTGTAAAGTTCGTTGCTGTGCTTCAGTAGGCATGTAGCATTCGATCGTACTTTGTGGCAACTACAGCACGACGTAGTGGGTGCCTTCCCGTGGGCAGTTTAGGACGAGTCCTAAACCTATATCGCAGACATGATCTCCCTGCCGAACGCGCCCCGAGATGCCGTTTTCGCTACCGTAGGATCGGTTCGAGAGTTGGGTGTCCTAAACACAAAATCTAGGAAGGGGGGTACACCCCCTTCCTAGATCCTAAACACGGTCCTAAACCTTACCTTTCGAAGTCCGCCCCGTCCTGGTTGGCCTTCGTAGCCGCCTGACCCTATAAAGGGCAAGTATGCCGCTGACAAATTTGATCCGCCCTCATTTACGACCTTGATGACTGTTGTGATCCAGCTTGGCTACGGGTTAGGTCGCTTTCCCTAAATCTCCTCCAACCGAACCGAGAGTGGCATTCAAAGTCCGATTATGGCATTTAGGTCGCCCCAAATCCTACGGGAAGGCATCCAGTTACAACTCTTAGCAAGATTCTCAAGGATAAGATGAGGGTCTAAGATATAGATTCGGCGTAGGGTTGAGCCCAAGATTCAAGATTGGGTAGACTCGATCTGGGAAAATCCTTCATCCACCCCGAACCCCTTGCCAAGCACTGAACGAAAGAACATTAGAAAAGTCTAAAAGGCAGGAGAAATGAAGGTGCCGCGGCATCTGCGGGAACTCGCAGCACATGCAAGATGGACGGCGTGCCTCCTCGTGCCTCTATTCCCAACGCCTGCTTCGTCTAATGCGTTTCAGCTTTCAACGTCGTGCCACATTCCCCCATAGTGCCCCCTCGGCATCAGTTCCCAAGGTGTCCGTTAATGCAGAAGCTCGGGGTGTGTGGAACGTAGCATGTGGAACGTCGGAGCCGGTGGACGTCGTCTAACACCACGTCCTGATCACACGAGCAAATCCGATCGCGGCTGTGGGATGTCTAGTAAGAAAGAAGTACACATATTCCCAGTGCAGGAAGTTAGGATGATTGCAATAACGTAGTTGTAATAATATGCAGGTATGTAGCATATGGCTGCAATTATGGCATTTGCGATCCGAAGCCGCAGTAAGGTCCCCATGGAAAGGCCAAGTCGTAAGTTAGGATTCTCAAACATGATCGAGTACAGTATACCCTCCCGTGCCAGCTTCTCCAGGAAAGCAGTAGGAACAGATCGGTTAACGGCCAAAATGGTATCCAACATCCATTAGAGAGATGGCCGGATGTCATAACAATATCAGTGGTCGAAACGGAACGCCTGAGTCCAGTGACAGAAATAGCACAGCCAGCAATAGCCAGCAACAACGCAGGTCCCGGTATTTGATGTATCAATCATACGGTTACTTGTCGTTCCCAGTCAGTGGTCACCAGCTCGGTCACCAGTGTGGCGGAGTGTGGCGGGTATGCCCATGGGCAGAAGATCCATCCGTGCTCCTGAATCTGATTCGATCACAACTTGAATAATGCAATCAAGCAAATCATGAACGAATGACATAGAGGATGTCAGACCGTAGCGCGTACGGCGGTTCCAATACATACTCTGTCAGGAAGTAAGTTGTCCATGTCAATATGAATGGCGCGTTGGGAGGATCATCCGAGCGTCCCGGGGGTACACAGACGACCGTACCAAGAGCGGGAGCAATTTCTCGTTATTTCTCGAGTTCGCTGACTTTTGTCTTGCGGCGGTGTTTCTTGGAGCTCGAGTTTGGGTTGAGAGAGATCAAGACAGATCCAGGAAGATCCGCGGTGAACAGTGAGCATTGGGATCCCACCCAGGACGGGATTATGTACGACAAACCAAGCAAGGAGTCTGGACATATGGGGATCAGCAAATGATAGACCCGTACGCAGGGCTGAGGCGGTGGAAGAAGTCCTCGGAGTATCGGGCCAGGAGAAAGCAGTCACACAGTATACGAACGTCGCCTAGCACAGTAGCCAGCTCCAAGAATACCGCCGTACTGAATTGAAGCAGGAGGAGCGGCGCTCCCGCGCGTCCGGTATAACCAACAGGCCCTACGAAGCCCTGAATTCTCTGATAGGGATTCGGGAGGAAACGTTATTGAGGAATGAAAGGGGCTTTCTAGCGTCCTTGAAACGAGCATATACATGCTTCATGCCTCCGCGTTCGATCGTTCATGGGAATGAGTGGGGGAAATAATAGCTACAACACCGTTCACTGAGCCCGTTTCCCGAAGTGAGTAAGTTGGTAACTTAGCGATATATGAACTCTTGACGTCCGAGTACCCGAGGTTTATGATCGTTGTTGTGAGATGTTTGGGAATTAGGATGGCAGTTTCCTGAAAGGAGGAAAATGGCGGGAGGGAGCATATGATTGCCTAGTGATGACGGGTCAAACGATGATACAAGTTGTCAGTGAGAACAGGTGAGAACGTGAAGCATACGCACGGACCTTAGGCTTTAGGTCAGTTCCCCATAAAGTATAGTCTACACATTGCAGTCGTATCGGCGCAATGTTGCAAAGAAAGGAAACTCCTATTGAGTCGGAGCATTCTACGAAATTTGAGCGTGGAACCCATACGGTTATGAACGGGCATGGTGGCGATCTTTATAACTTCGGGTTGCAGTAGAGTCAATTTGAAGTTCAGATTGCAGTGGGGATCTGTCTGTTTGGCCTCTGGAACGAGGCCCTAGAGTCAATCGTCATAGAATGCGAGGTTGTAGTAACGAACATCAGAGACACTGTCATGTTGCACGACTTCAACCTGACAACTGCAGAGTTGAAGGTCAGACGGAGAAAAGAAGAATGTGCTATTTCAAGGGTTACCTACACGTGTAAGGAAGAACCTTCAAAACTTCAAAGCGCGACGGGAACCCACCCAAATTCGAGAGTCAAGGCGGGAAGGAAAACTATTGCACGCAACGGAGCTACACAATAGTCTTTAGAATCACAGAAACGTAGCACTGACCATAACTCGGTACCCCGCGGCTTCTAAGATAGCTACATAGCATTGTCGAGCTGAAGGTGTCCCCATGACATATCCCGGTCTATACACTGTTAACTCGATTTCAGACAAGGCAGCGATTGATACTGAGGCTGATAGTAAGTACTTACACGATCACACATCCCGCACCTCCACGAACCCATCGTCGGACGACCCACATCATGATACGAACCCGAGAAAGAGAAACCGACACGATGAGAAACGGGACAGGCCCTGGTACGTGCAGACGGGAAAAGCACCAAAATCCCGGTCTCCCGTACTCGTCGATAGCACATCACGAGCGTGACATGGATATGGCAATGTCTGCTTCATCGTGTCGGTGATCCATACTGTAACGAAATAGTGATGCTCCGCGTACGTACCCTTCTCGTCCTCGTGATCACTCCCTCCTGAAGTTTGGTGAACACCTTCGGACCCCAGTTCGTTCATGCCGTATACCCATTGAGAGGCATAAAAAACGTGTTGAGCCGTACTCTATTGAAGCAGGACCCAGGAAGACAAGACTACCAAGCTCTGGCGTTGGGTCGTGTCGCGTCAGGGACTAACCCGCAGGTATTCAGACGTGTGCTCGAGCTGGAGGAGGCCATTGGAAAGATGCTTTGGCGTTTCCGCAGTCGAGCGAGACGGATCAGAACCCTCTATCTCTATGATCCCTCTTCATATACCGAACGAACCATATCAGCCACAATTCAATTCGCATCCAGTGTAATTCGAAAAACGGAAGACAACGAACATACATACCTCTCATTGATACTGATACCATCGCGTTTGATATCCAATATGCCACATCCAACAAATACACCATATCCGGCATAGCCAACCATACAACCACTACGTATGCAACAGCTCCTGAACGCGTCAGACAGGCACACGAAGCCCATCGGTGTTGAACAACCCCGAGGGGGAGGGAACCCGGAAGGGGTGAAGAAAATTTGGTTCCGCTCCTTCCCTTGAACCTTCCCACTAGCATGCCTAGAGCGCCCAGCCCAGACTTCGCCTCTTAGGAGTGTTGCAATTGATCAGCTTAAGCATTACTTAGGCCTCTCTCTCTCTCTCTCCAGGGGAGAGGATTCCAAATTCCATCACGCTCGGGGGTCGGGTTCGGGTGTATGGATTTCACGGGTGGGTTGCAATTTGCAATGGATGTGCGAGTTGGGTATATAGAGTTTGTGATCGAGTGGTGAGAGAGATCGTTGTAGTAGTGAGAGAGTTGGGACCAGCGAGGACGGAGTTGGGATGTCTGGGACAGAACACGATACGACTTGACACGACGCGACGTCCGAACGATTCGGATCCTAGTATAGTATCCCTACTATCCCCTATTATGCCCGTCAAGACCCCAGGCCTACAAACGTTCAAACCTTTAAAGCTCCGAACTCCGGATCAGCCTTCAGTACTTCAACATCGTGGTATCTTCATGTATGAATATGAGATCGAAAGAAGCGTGATTGAAGATTGAGCACTGAGCAGTGCGATGCGCGAACCAGGACGAGGACTAGGACTAGGATAGCCTCAACTGCGAGTCTTCAGGTACGGCGCAGTCACCAGTGTACTCGTACTGTATAGGCGAATCAGAGCAGTGTCAGAGAGATGGGGCAGACGGGCATAACGTGGACCAAGAACCAAGAATGCACCGGATTCTGCGTATACGTACGCGTAAGGAGAGTTTAGAGTTCAGAAAAACCAAACGCGTCATGACCTGTGACTTTGAAAAAAAAACCTACACCACACGTATATCGGAATTCAACGTCACTGCACGAATTGCTTCTTGCTACAAGTCCCGTTCGTACCTCAATAATGTGGTAAACGAGAATCGATTTGGCGATGACATGGATAGTCGCACTTACCATAACAAAGTGATACTTCCAAAAACATATAGGTACGTGTCAGGGATGTCCTCCGAACCCCATATGATTCCGAACGATGAAAGTAAGGGTGGATAGCTTCCGAAGTCAATGCGCTCTTATGCTCTTCAGTTCCTGAGTTCACAATACAAAGAAGCAGTCCGAGCGACAGAACCGGATCTTGAGTGAGTGAGGTGAGAATCGAATAGACGGCGAGGGGCGGGGAAGGGTGACGCGTCTTTCAAATGACATTGAAACGCGTCCGTTCACCGGTCAGGTTCCGCGGCGCAGTCATGCCTTCAAGGGTACGACTCCGACTCCGACTCGAAACTGTACTGTCGATTGAGTACGTACGATAAACACATGCCCGAGGGTGTTTGTCTCCAGAGTACAGAATACAGACTGACAGTGTCACAGCGATAGAGTGACAGCCCGGACCCAACGTAGGTTCGTCCAGTCTGGTCATCACGGAGAAGGATACGCCGTCCATTCAATTCAAACGAAGGGACGGAGATGAAAGTGAAAGTGTGACAGACAGGACTTACCGAACATCCATGTCCATTGAGTACTATCAGCATACGCGTACGCGTTCATTCCGTCCTGAGCTGGATGACTTGTCTTCATGAAGACGAAGGGCATAGCATAACGTACTGCGTCCATAGCATAACATACTGAGCCCGCGGAGTGACTGTTGACTTTCAAGGTATAGTGAAAACCCGACGGCGCCGTGGAGCGCCGGAAAGGACTCGGATTCGGGGTTGATTCGTCGGTCGATGGTGAAGACAGGACACGTTAGCAGACACGTCCGCAGTAAGCAGTAGTAAGTCAAGAAGGTGGGCAGTGCAAGTGCATGGGGGTACGCGTAAGCTCCTGGACTAGAAGAGAGGTTCGGAGTGGGTTTCTGGGTAAAACGTCAAGATGTTTCGATAGTCAGCGGAACATGTAATCCAGAGTCCAACGGGGAGCATGGACCCCGAGTGGCAGGTATACATTGACCCTCGCCGATTGCTACCCTCCGCGTTGGGATGTCAAGCAAGGTTCTGGTTCTCTGGGAGGATCGAGAGAGCGAGAAGGCAAGCGTACAGTAAAAAGACCCGTCCCTTGGTCAGATCATGCTGTGCAATGCGATGCGTGCTCCGGCTTCGGTTATGAAGCAGGTCCCGAGCAGCCGGGTACGGGAGGGGCCGAGAGAGCGGGAATGATCGGGATGGCTCGATCAAGGGCATCAGATCCAACGCATGCTCGAACGTGATTGGCCAGTCACTAAGTTCGATGTGAACGGCAGAACGTGACAAGACTTGCAGAGCTCAGGGTCAGCCAAGTTGTCAGCAGAAGGGTTGGTATGCATCCTCCGAGCTGGAGAGCTGAATAATGGTCTGACGAAGGGTGAAAGACGGAATGGATACGCACTGCTACGTCTTGTGTTTGCTTTGTATGTTCTTGAAAGGACACGCGGCGAAAGCCCGGAACGCTGTGAACGAGCATACCAAGAGGAGGAGGACATAGTCAGCACAAGGGCTGGTGCAAGCGATGCGACGGTGTAGGACGCAGCAGGAACAAGAGCCACAGCCGCCACAGGGTGAGCTATCGATGCGTTATTGTCGGGGGGAGGGCGTATGAAGCGCATCTGTCAGCCTGGGGCGTTTGAGACCCCATTGAGGCCGAGCCGGGTCCCCTTGTGGGTGTGAGAGTGCTCGCGGGGTCGCGCAGACGACGGCGGAGGGAGGTGCTGTAAGGACATTTCACATCCGACGCTCGTCGTTGCGGGTTGCAACCGATCCCACATGCAAAGGTGCAGGGCCCGCGCAGGGATATCAGAAGTGATGCAGATCAGGGCGAGAGTACATAATGCAGGCTACTGCAGTCTAATGGCACTCGGCAGGATGCAACTCTGCAGAAGGAGGAGGCAGGGCACGTGAAGAGCAAGTGGCCCTACCGCGGGGAATGCAAGACTGCAAGCTGACGCTGCTGAAGCTGTTGAGGTGCTCAAGAGGAGCCGCGATGATTCCGTCAGACACACCGCCGCCGTGCTGCCCCCGAGAAGGTTCACGAAGGCGCAACGCAGCGCACTCCCAAAGCGGCGGCAGGCGCGCGGCTCGAGGCAGGGCAGTGGTCACGGAGTGTGACGGCGGCGTGACGGGGGCGGCAGGTGCCGGGCAGGGACTGGCGTGTTTGCGCGTGTTTGGGGGCAGCCGGAGATATGGAGGCGCCCGGTCGGCCACGCGCTTGGGTCAGGCTGTATATTACCTCCACTGGGCACCCTGACCAAGCTCCCAGACTTTCCCCAAGCATCCTTCGCCGTCGTTGCTCGCGACGCCGACCACCACTCGTTCATCGCGGACCACAGCGTCCATAGACTTGCTCGCTCACGACCCCCCAAAAGTACCCATACGCCCCCGCGACAATCTGGAGCAGCTCCGATCCTACGAAGCCATGGCGGCGGCTCAGCCCATTGCCCTCCCCCCATCCCAGAATGAATTCGACGTCTCGATGAACTCGGGCTCCTACACTGGCCAGAACGGCTCCTTCAACCCTGCATCGTACACCCGCCGCTACCTCGGCAACCCCGCATCCTTCAGAGCGGGCTCCTTTGGAAGCAGATTCTACACTGGTGTCTCCCCGGGACGACTGCTCGGTCAGCTCGAGTATGTGCCCCCGCTTTTCCATGCGTGCTCGGATGTGCTGACGTCCCCCAGTCCCAACGACTTTCGTTTCGGCAAGGTCTCCTCGTCGATAGAGAGCGACCGCGGCTCGCTCATGAACAATCTCAATGTATTCGAGCGTCAGGACGAATTGGTGAGTGCTCCCGAGTCAAACTCCCCCCTCGGCCAGCTGATGAACCCGCTATTTATGCCCCCAGTGCCGTGACTACCAGTGCTGCGGAGTGAATCTCACGGACATGCATGCTCTCGTCGACCACTTTGAGGAGTGCCATGTCGTCGTCGTCGATCCGAACGCTCCCCAGCAGTACGGAGTGCAAATGCCCGCTGCAAACCCTGCCGTCTCCCAACCCTCCTACTTCCCCGACCCCCAGAGCTCGACCACCGTCCAGCAGTACTCCCAGGGCTCGTTTGACCCCGACGACATGGAGCTCGACACGGGTGACGGCAGCGGCCCCTCCTCGGGCTCCTCCTCTCCTCCCGACACCCCCATCTCCACCCCCCTGTCCGCCTACCCTACCGTGCAGACCCCTCTTGCCAACCCCCAGGCGTCTAACCGACCCACCCCGATTTCGGCTTTTGATACTGCCACAGTCTCAAGGACAGGCCACCCGCTCTCGGTGGGTTTCACGCCGCTGCGCTCGTCTGTGCCTGTCTCGCCCACGCGCGCAGAAGACGCGTTGAACTCGTACGCCGGATACTCTGACTATTCCTCCCTCCTCCCGGGCGCTACGCCGGTCAAGCAGGAGGAGCAGCCGAATTACCAAAATGGGCCATACGTCCATCCCGCCCTCTTGCTTAATACGACCCCGGTAAGCACACCGGGCTCCTCGCGCGTTGCGTCTCCTGCACCGGGTTCGGCGAGTTACCCCCAAAATGGCTCGAGTTCGTCTGCGTCTTCACCCACTGCCCCCTCTGCCTCCGGATCGCAGACGCCGCGCGCTAGCACGACACTCTCGCGACCGGCGACATCGCTGCTCCTTTCCAAGCCTTTCAAGTGCCCGAAACCGAACTGCAACAAGTCGTACAAGCAGGCGAATGGGCTCAAGTATCACCTCACGCATGGTTCGTGTAACTTTGCGCCCCCGAAAGACTTGGAGCAGATTCAGGCATTGCTCGAGTCTAAACGCAAGGGCGATGGTGAGGAGCCTATTAGTGATGCTGAGCTTCGGGAAGTGGAGAAGGAAGCTGAGAGAAGATTGAGGCCGTACGCATGTGGCGTCGGAGATTGCCAACGTCGGTACAAGAATATGAATGGTCTAAGTAAGTTCCCCCTCATTCGATCACCATCACACAAAGCCATTGCTTATCTTCCGTCATCGTCATCGTTAGGGTACCATTATCAACATTCGGGAGATCATGGTGCGATAGGACTAGCGTTGTTGGCTAGTGGACAACATGAGTGTTTGCAGCATACTCGATCGAGGCATACGACACCTGCGACTTCTGCTGCTCCTTCTACGCATACTTCGCCGAGGACGACACCGGTGGTGTCCAAGGCCCAACCGGTTATTCCGACGACTGTGCAGGTGCAGTCTCAGCAAACACAGCAACAGTCGCAGTCGCAGTATGCGTATCCTGCTCCGCCTGCGTACCACCATCAGCAGCAGCAGCAGCAGACGGCGAATTCGATGCCGCCGCCGGCGTATACGCCTCAGAACCAGCATCAGCACCATCAGCAACAGCAACAGTTTGTGAATTATTCACAGCCGCACCAGCAGATGAATGTGAGTGTGTCGATGCAGCACTCGCATCAGCAACATCCACACCAGCAGCAGCCGCAGCACCAACAACACCACCACCAACAACAACAAGGGTACATGATGCCCCCGATGTCGCAATGATCGTCATTCACGCGTGTTGATCACCTCAAAAAATCGCGAGCTCCTTCGTCTTTATAGCAGTTGAAGGAGAGCTTTGTTTTGTAACTTGATTTGCGCTTTTGGATGTATTGGTGTACTCTCTCTCTCTTGGTCGCATTGTCGTTTCCTTTCTTCCTCTTCGTTTGCTGCTCTCTCCTCCCCTTGACCATTATACGATCCCCCTCCCCCTTGTAATATCATCCCATTTTTTCCCTCCATTCATACGCCTTTACGCCCATACACCCGTGCACATCACTCCGACCATGCTGCAAGCCTAGAGCCTCCCTTTCCCCTTTTCCTCCGTACGAACGACTCATTCAAAAAAGTATAGCGTATCCATACGGTGCATACTAGCTAATCCTTTCCTCTTTCTTTTTGTTCGTCTTTTTAGTGTGCTACTGTTTCTGTCCCTGTCTGTCATCGATGTTTGTTGTCGCCACTACTCGATTGTTCCGATACGTGTAATACTCTCCTCTCCTCTCCTCTCTTCTCTTCCTCTTTTCTCCTATACAACTTCCCCCGTGTTTCCTGTGATTCTCTTTTCTTTTCTCGTGTGCTGGTGCTGCTGAAGGTGGCGTGGCGTGGCGTGTTCCTTTCCTCTTATCTCTCCCATCGAGCTCGACACAACATATCCTCAGTCGAGTCTAGGTTGACGTTGCGTGGGTTGCGTGGGTTCTGTTGCGTTGTAATCTGGGACGGACGGACGGGTTATATGGTATTAGTGTCTTCGTGGATGGTTTTCGCCGTTTGTTACTATTACTACTATCACTGCTCGAGAGCTCGCGATCGAGAGCTTTGCTGTAATGTAATATCTGTGCTTTCGCTTCCTTCCCTCGTCATCGTCATCTAGCTCCTCGTCGTTGTCATCGTGGTTCTTCTTTGGCTCCTCCTTTGTCCCTTCATGACCCTCTTCGCAGCTTCGAGTTTTTGTGGGACGTTCCGGATTCTGACTCTAGTATTCGTACGGAAAAAGTATAATGGATCGTCGAGCTCAATGTAGATCAGTTTTTCTTTCTATTTCTTTCTTCCTCGTTGTAATCGCAGATATCTTCTCTCCCACAACACTAGCTAGAGTTCGTTCATTGAGATCGTCGTGCCGGTGCGTGTACTATCAGTGGCCCCGTAATGCAACGGCGCCAGTAATGCAACACCGCATATTTTTTCAATTTTCTCCCTCGATCCTCTGATCTTAATTCTACAAAAAATGTACATCGATTCCTTCGTATTTTAGTAACACATTCAAGAGATTGAACCGGTGTTTCACAGATGTAGCATGTCAAGGGTCGAATATGAACCACCGGCGTGAGAGTTGCCCACATCTACGCAAGTCTCGCTTCGCATTGTTTCCCCTCCATTTGCCCTTGCATTTTCTTTGCTACACTTTGAGCATAGTAAGCACCCATCCTGGCTTTTTTCCGAGAGTTATCACCAAGTAGGAAGCAAGAAAGTTGAGTATGTGTCTTCGAGCGTGACAACATGTGGCGGAGTTTCAAACTCCGTTAGAACCGTACACGGCTAGTACGGCACCCCGCACTTTCGATCCTGCATCTCTGACCTCACGCGTTCCAACTTAAGACTCGGGGTGCCTCATACATACTTTATTCAAGTCTTAATTCTTATAGTCGAGCTCAGGACGCGTCTCATGTCTCGCGGCCCTGACCCTGCATGACCGTCACGTATGTCACCGAAAAGAATCGACGATCCCACCGATCGGATGCTGCCGCAAATGAACGCATTGACCTCGCTATTCGGTATATTCGATCTTTTGAACCTGGTTGCACTCCCTCTATTCGACAGGTTGCTGACGAATTCAATGTCTGCCACACTCGCTTATGGCGACGTCTTAACGGCAAGACACTGCCGCGGAACCAAGCACACGAAAATCAACAATATCTCAGTAAGGCTGCTGAGCGTGCTTTCGTGGGGTGGCTTCTGCACCTCAGCAGTATTGGGAGGCCGCTCAGCAAGCGAACGATCACTAAGAAAGTGCAGCGCATCTGTCGTTTGCAGAAACGGCCTAGTCGGAAGTGGATTCGGGGCTTCCTCAAACGCCATCCCGAGGTTCGTCTGGGAAAGCCGTCAGGTTTGGATCCCAAGCGTGCCCAAGCCTTCAATGAGGCAACAGTGGAACGCCACTTCCACCTCTTCCGCGAGATTGTTGAGCGGTATAACATCCCTTGGTCCAACATCTACAACATGGATGAGAAGGGCATCCAGCGAGGAGGAGGGCGTAAAACCCAGCAGCTTCGTTACTTCATTCCACGCTCTCGACGACCTGCTTACAAGATTCGCAGCCCAAACCTGGAACTTGTCACCATTATCGAGTGTGTCTGTGCAGACGGTACGAGCCTCAGGCCAGGCTTCGTATTTGCCGGTAAAGAGTATCACCATGAATGGTTCCAAGCTGATCCAAAGATCACGTATGTACAAACAATTATGTCCAGGTACTGAGATACTGGTTGCTCACTCATGTTTATACATATTCTAGCATCGCAATGTCCCCCAATGGGTGGACAGATGACTTTCTCTGTACTGAGTGGTTTGAGAAGTCGTTCATACCTCAAGCTCACGAGCGCAACACGACAGGTGCTCCGATTCTTCTTGTCTATGATGGCCACGGGTCCCACACCACTGCTCGTATGGTTGAACTGGCACAGCAGAATAACATTCATCTCTTCTGTCTTCCCCCTCATACCACTCACAAATTACAGCCTCTTGATGTTGGAGTCTTCGGTCCTCTGCAGCGGGCATGGCAGGAACACTGTGACGATGTTCTTGACAATACTGGTGAGGAAATTCGCCGTCAAGATATCGTTACTGAGTACATGGCTGCACGTAATGAGTCTGTGCACCCAAGTCTTGTTCAGTCGGCATGGAGGAAAGCTGGTTTACGCCCGATCAATCCCAACATCTTCTCACCTGCCGATTTTGCCCCGAGTGCCTCATCCTCTGTCAAATCACATTTCCCTCCCTCCTTTCCTGGTTTAGACATGTCGTCCGAGTCGGAATCTGTGGCCCAGGCTGGGGCATCCCAGCCTGAGGGAGTCTCCCACCCACTTGACTCTCACGAGGTCTTTGTTGATGAAGATACTCTTGAATACATTGAGCACAATGAGCAATGGTCTTCGTCTGATGAAGGGACAGATGATGAGCTTGTTCTGCAGGATACCTCGGACAGATCGAATCCCCTTCCGCCCACTGTCTCCCTCACCGCTGATGCCGGCTTCCCCTCCAGAATCGGAATGGCAGTACCTTCTATTGCGTCCAATGCGAACACCTCCGAACCTCATTCCCCCCCATCTAGCCCCCAAGAATCAGCTACTGCTTCAAGTTCCGCACTCGAGTTGCACCAGTCTCACCATGCACCATCCGATCCGAGTCAGGCTCCGACCTCTGAGTCCACTCCCAGCGAACCCTCTGCGACTGCAATTGCTCGTCAACGAAAGACGCATCCAGGACAACTTGCTGCAGGTCCTGCTGACAAGGCAATTGCCGAGGACACATCGAAGCCTGCACCTGTACGGCTCGCAGCTTACGGCCGTATTGTGCGAAGGCTTGAAGCTAAGGTAGATGAGCTTGACGTGAATTATTCCATGGCGAGAATGGAGAATGAGCAAGTGAAGACTCAGCTGAATTCGAAGGAAAGTCGCGCCCAACGAGGGAAGTCAGGAACGATTGTCGTTAATTCCCGATGCCTCACCTCGGCCGAAGGGAATGCTATTTGGCAGGCGCAGCAGGCTGAACAACAAAAGAGGCAGCAGGAGAGGGAGGCAGCTCGGCAACAGAAAGAGGCGCAAGTTGCTGAGCGCAATGCACGACGTCTCGCCCAAGGTGACAATATTGTATTCTCAGGTGGACTCTCGCAAAAGCGAGTAGATGACCTTCGTGATATCGCGCACGCTCTTCGTATATCCACCGCAGGGACTCGAGCCGAACTAACAGCTGCCATCAAAACACACTTCGATAAGCATCCACACTTACGCTCGGATCCTCGCTTTGCAGGCTTGTTCCAGCGAGGCACCAAACGCTCGCATCCTCACCCTGAAGATGCAACAGCTGTCTCAGGCCTCGAGGAGAATAAGCCTCCACGTCAACGCCGTCGCTCAGAGAGTCCCGCCGCTGCGTCTTCCAGTGAACCATCCGAGGCAGCTCAGGGTCCCTCCGAGCCCCGCCCTCTGCCGCTGCAACAGCAGGAACCCAATACCCCCTCACGCCGATCTAATCGATTCTATGCTACTTCCCCTCATGTGCAAGAACATACACTGCCGGCAATAGTACCGTTCACGCCCACAGGTCCCGTTGGACCATTCTCACCGGCCATTCCTATGTCTGCAACGCTTCAGCACTCAAGTTGGCCCCCTCTATCATATGCTGCATATAATCCTCGAGAATTTCCTTATTCTTATCATTCACACTCTGATGCAGACGACCCCTTCTCATATTCACCCGGGCCATTGTAGTTTCCGCCGAGTCGCAGTTATGCAACTTGAATGACTTTCACGACTAATTTTTACAACTTATTAACAACCTGATATCTTTATTTTGTATATATAGTGCATAAAGCATTCTACTTTGCCGTATATAGCTACTTGACATTCGTTCTAATTCATGTACATAGCATCTTACTTACTTTTCAAACATTGCTCGCAGTCACTTCCCAGTCCGCGCGATCCACTTGATGGTGCGATTGCAGTGAATTCGATCTTCCGTTGATTCAACTGAACCCCAAGCGCGCCGGCATGTGTCCATGCCGCTGTGACCTCTCCGTGACAAAGCCTCGGAGAAATGTTGCATTACTGTCATCTTCAGTACTCTCCCTACTCTACCCCCTACTCCCCTCGAAAAAATCTGTCAGATACATATATTGCAAGCTGAGTACCTACGGAAATTTATCGGGAAAAAACGGAAAGTCAAGATGAAGAGGTGAGAGAGATATTTGAGTAAGAGTCAAATTGTTGCATTACTGGGCCACTGATAGTACCAGTAGAACTGTACAAACAACCCCTCCGCGAGCTTCCGGCCGGTAATCATCACTACCATGAAGGGTACCATAAGTTAAATGTCAACGTCGACGCGTCAAATGTCAACAGGCTCGAGTATCACCTCGGCCATAGAGTGTAGATCACTCACGGCATCGAACGAGGGACGATTCCCCTCCGAGAGGAGGCGACTCCCTGCCCTGATGCCCTGACTACTGAGAGTGCCAGCGAAGATGGGAACTGGAAGCTTGAGAGTAGATATAGAGCGAGTACTTACACACTAGGGGTGCGTCGCCGTGACATCGTGTACGATTACGATTACGGTGCCTATGATTACTTGAATTCTATTATGATAGGTTAGTTTCGTAACCAGAATCAGGACCAGGACAGGATAGGTTACTCACTCGAGGTCGTATGCGGTACGTCTGACGCGAATGTCCCGGGACTCGGAGATTCGTGTTCTACATAGTGAGTTTCGTGGCGTTGCGTGTACGCTCAGGCCCCGAGACGCATTCGGGAGTCGGCTGTGAAGTATCAATATGTCTTCGACTTTGCAATTGAATAATGAATAACTGGGCTATGATGCGTGATGACGCATGGCCCATAGATAACTACCAGCACTGAGCCGCACAAGAGATCGACCACGCTCAGATAGAAGACCATCGAGAAGCAATGGCCGGGTGAAGAGGTATTGAGGTATATGCGCTGTCCAGAGACGTGCTGTGCCTTGCAATTACAATTACCTCTTGCTCCAGTATGATGTGCGTGTACGAATAATCGACCTGTCGTAACTCATTTCATATTCCGGCTATTTGCAGAGGTCAAACAACTCGAACTCACGATCGACGTCGGCCATAGGCCATAGAGTGTTCGTCGATATCCATATCTATCCTCGGCAACTTGGAGAAGGAGTTTTCACACTCTGTCCCGGCCTGAGTGTGGCAATACTATTGAGTACGGCACCTTCCAGGTATTTCATGAGGCACGCTCGGTTACGCGTATTGGTCCAGGATTGGAGTAGGTCGTGTTCATGACGTCGCTTGGGTATTTGGAAAGGACAGCCATCCTCGGAGGATGTATAGACCACTGGAACTTCAGCGTAAGATCATGACGGGATTGGGATGTACGTACATTGCAATCGTATTGGAACGAGGGATGCAAGAAGCAAGTCCGGAGAAGGAGGTGGGTTAAAGAGAGGCAAGAAGCAAGCACCGGGGAAGGAAGTGGGTACATACGCTGTTCACTACTATGCCTATGATCTGCAAACTCTTTGTTAGAAGCTTGCTTTGCTATTGCCTGTTGCTCGCCCGCTTTGCTATTGCCTTTTGCTAGTCGGTAGACGAACGTGTACCAGACGCTATCTCGCGAGGCGTACTCGGTCATCAGAGTCATTGGAAGCATCTCACGATGTCGGTCGTAGAGCGTGCATACAGTCAAATAGCCGGTCACGCCATGGCAGCCTGCCGTCTTTGTATGTATAAACAAGCTTCGTATACGAGATTGTATACAAAACCTGGTCAGAACCTATAGCCAGTCAGCTTCGCGTCCTAACAATTACCGAGTAAAGACGTACAACCCTCGCTTGTCTTCCAATCGTCTTCCATAATTAACAAAGTATTCAATCGCCAACTATTATCAAGAGTAAGCGAGAAACTCATGTACGCAGAACATATGGTACAATGGTAGGCAGATTACGAGATCTGCCGTTAAGATTCTGGCCTCGAGGCTAGCCACCGCAAGGCCCGTGAGTACAGTGTCTTCATAGGAAGCCCGAAAAGCCGTTCAGTGAGCCTCGAGGTAACGTTCTAGTCATCGCCCCTTGGTTGGTGGATTCAAATTGGAAAGTGAGCGCATGAGAATGCCGGGTTCTAAGCATGCATATGGACATCGAGGGACGATGGGTTGGTGGTAAGACGTAAGACGCGTAGGATTCTGAGGTCCTTTCCCATACAATGGCCTGGTGGCCTGGCGAATGGCCGACTATGATGCAAAGAGGTCGAGAGGGGCATCGCTTAGTCTGGCCTCGAGGCGATCATATTCTGTTCCTGTCCTGGTTTCTACGCATGTTTTCCTGGAATAAGCAACTCTTGCGTGTAACTCACTGTCATGAATATGGATGTGCGGATGCGATCCGCCGATGATGGGCCGGACGGGACGACGAAAGTCAGAGATGACATTCAGAACAGCAGGCCTGAGTGCTTAGCACCCATGGCGGAGTTTGCAGCCGATCCCAGAACGCATGCACGGTGCAGTGTAGGCCTGCGGATATGGTACCATGATTCGTGTGAGCAGATGGTCCATAACTTGCAAGATGACACTGAATGGGTTCACCTGTCTCCGATCTATGAATGCATGGTCATCGAAGCTACTCATGAGCGATCCTGTGCGTGAGTACGCAGTAAGTGGAAAGGACTTGCCCTCTACAGGTAACCCGAGTACCAAGCATGGGGCCCTCGGTTTTCCCTTAGGTGGTCCAGACATTGACATGGGGGACTGAAGCACACATCCATTCACCCAGCTCTAGCGCAGGGTTTGGACACTTTGGACAGATCCATGCGACGTCTCCATTGTTTCAATGGTTGTGTTGGATTCGACTTCGGGTACGGATGTCGTGACGGGAGAAGGACGCGAACAATGGCAAGGTTAATCCACGGCTCCACCGGCATGATCCCAGGCTTCGAGAACAGCGGCATTCTCCATCAACCATTCCTCTCCGAGGGATGCGTTAGCGAGTCAGAATGACTTTTGACAGAGGAAGAACCGGGAAATTGGCGACAACCAGTCCAGCTGCCAGTCTCGTGATCGCGAAGTGGGACGATTGGCAGCGTCAGTGTCAATTGTGTATGGGCTCGCGAATGGTGGCACAAGGATGTTCGCAAAGGAAATCGAGTGACTACAGGACCGAGTCCTATGAACCGTAACCCGGGTTGCCCTCCCCTTCTTAGGATAGAGTGCGATAACTTTTCAGGGTGGGAGACGCAGTTGTGTAGGGTATGCAGTGAGACGACGCGCATGGCAGCGGTCGGTCCGAGTAAAGGTAGCAGACTTGGCGCATGACATACCAATTGAAAGACTCGGAGGACATTGTGAGAGTTCGGATCAGGATTATAAACAACAAGGATTGTGGGAGAAGGTTGTCGATGAGATTGTTCGATAACATTAGAACAAGAGTGAGAGATTGAGGCTTCCAATGAGGTAGTTGTCTCGATCCGGTCGTTTCCAACCTGGGATAATGCGGAGGACGATTGTTCTAATTCGAAGCAAGATGAGAGACCGAGACGACACGGGACCTCTTGAGGTCAGACATGCAGATGACGGAGTCCACTACATTTGGAGATAATACCGCTCCTCGTGCTGAGCATTCCATTCTGTACAGAACGCTGCGGGCGAACGTTCTCTTCGTCGCGGTACAAGTATGGGCACGGACATTGTAAAACCTCGTGTTCGCGCGATGGGCCAAGCCCATAGTCGTATCAAGTGGTTATAGCCAAGCATTTCCGCCGACAGCAACACGAGACGAGACTACGATGGAGGCGAACTATGTTTAGCTCAAGCATTGCTTCCGGAGCGAGTAGAGTATAAAACCAACCGTTCAAGATGAGGCGTTCATCGAATGGTAGGAAGCTGACAGGAGTCAGAATGATAGCACTCATGATGGCATGGTCTTAAGTGTTAGACCCAGATTATTAGTCTAATGTGGAACTGTCGCCGTCGAGACCGCGTGGGGTTAACGAAGTGACGGTGTAGTGCGTAGTGTACACCACAGGCCCATTATGATATCTTCCACCAAGTTGCCAACAAATGATTGACATGCGGAAGTACCCCACTAGCCTTTCCACTGGGTGAACTGTGATATTTGCAATCGAAGGAAATTTCGTACCAGGACGGATATTATCCCAATACATACGTAGCTGGCGTCGGGATCGGGTCTGACCAAGCTTGCCAGGCAAGGGAGTGCGCATAATCTGAAGAGTCAGTTCTTACATTTGGCGTGTATAAATCCATCATTATTGGGTCTCGTTTCCAGAAGTGTCGCTCAGAGCAGTCGTTGACAAGGCAGATACAAGCGTACTCTGTCTGATTCAGTGAGTGACCGTGTTCATGACGCATCATGTCTCGAGATGCTCACCAAGTTCAGAATAGCATCGTGGTTATAGATGCCTGAAAGAATCTGGAGAATACCTGTTCAAGGGAGTAACGTTAAGAGGCATAACATTGCGTTTTGTCTCGAGTCATGTTGTGCCCACTGGATCATAACCAGATCATAACTTTGTTTACCAACCGACAATGAGATGGATGTCATAGGTAACACCACTTCAGCAAATGTTTAAATTCACAGTGGACTGCACTGGACGACGATTCAAGGAAGAGAGAGAGAGCTAGTTAAAGACCGACTCAGTCTGAGTCCGATCGCCGACTTGACCCTGGCCCAAGATGGACGTCGTCATGTGATCTCGGCAACGTCCGGACTCCGACCGTTATTTGACCCCTTTTGCCGACTTTCTCTGCGGCTTTGTGTACCTCCTTTCGAACTCTAGGATCTCGTTTCTTTCTACCAGTGTGCAAGAGCCTATGTTATGCCAACGCTGAGAAATCCAAAAGAGCCAGTGATCGAGCCAGATGTTACAATTCTTCAGTCCCATAACCAGACCTAAGTCATCAACATTCCTCGGGGACTCAATAAATGTGAATGTGCGCCGAGCTTCCGCCTCAGCTCAAGGTAAGTAGGCCAATTTGACAAAGCCGATAACTGAACATCGCGCCATTGTTTGCATTAGCATAAGATATGGCCATGCAATGCATATGTCTGCATACTTGTCGCATATTCGGATATATTCTCGCATGTCAGAGACATTGAGCAGCCATATTTCTGGTAGATGAGAGAAGGGGCACCAAATAACGACGTTGAGGCTGTCCGAATATCCCAAGTAATATATCGGTGCGGCCAGAATACTCGTGGCAACAAACCTCCACCAATGCTGCCAAGGCGCAAGTTGTGGCTTGTCGCGGTTCCCCGACGCAGTGTAGCAGAGTGTAGCACTGCGTTCTGGAACAAACGCCGCCGGGTATTACTGTCTCAGACTACTTACTAGCTTGTGGTCATACCTGATCAAGCTGTGCGGCGGTCGAGGAAGCTACTATGAATACTTTTGATCATATTACAGGAAATAGGCCCACCGTTGCACTCCGGAGTCCGTGTCGAGACCTCCGTTGGATTCACGTCCAAAGACGTTTGGGATGCACCGACGGCAGCATTGACCGTCGTGGATGCAGCGCTTTGGGCGGACATCAGAAACGTCGATCATTGATCGAGGCTATTATTGAGTATCCGAGACGTCCGGGAAGGTCACCTCACCCACGTCTGGCAGGCAGGGGGCAGGCTGTGAGGTGTGTCAAGTTCGTCGGCGCAGAGGTTGGATGTTATCTTCCACTATCCTTCTCTTCCTCCATTCTCCGTCCTTCTTCATTTTCCTCTTCATTTTCCTCTTTCTTTCCTCAATCTCTTCTCTCGGCATCGTCGCACAAGTATTCACGTTGACACGATAGCGTATACCCCGTATAATGGCCTCCCTACGCTCACGCCCGATGAGCCAGGCGTCGAAACGTTTTCCCGAACAAACGTACCGCATACCTAGTCTGCCGAGTCAACAGAGACCAAAGAGAGTGGTACGTGACGTTCAATATCCCCAATTCTCATCGTGGTAGAGCCCTAGGCCCTGCTACACGTCCACAGAGCGTACCGTCCGACCAAAGCCACTCTGCGTCGCAAGCGGAAGTATAGATGGATGCGATACCTCTTTCAATGCACTCGCACGCGTTCAATTACACAGCCCGACTCTAACGATCCACTCTTTAGGAACATTTTGCGTTGAACCCATGGGTTGCATTCGGTCTCGCATTCTTCATGATCCTACTTGGTATTCTCATCCAAGTAGCATTGCATTTCTCGATCAAGAACGATGGTATGTCTAATCCTCGAAGGGGGTTTGCCACAGATGACCTAACCTCCAGCAAGGTTACCCTGTCCCGCCGCCTAGCCCAGCCTTGAGTTGGCTGTCCACCTCGTTCTTGACGGTACGATAACACGTTTTCTCGACGTTTACATTTTCACCAATATTCATCCAGGGCTTCTTCCCGACATTGCTGATTGCGCCCATAGCATATATGTGGCATGTAACAGACTGGGCGCTGAGGTGGTTCCAGGTAATGTTCAAGGATCAACTCTAAGACTTTGGCGCATAATCTGACAGGGATGCACAGCCATACGTGTCTATGGCCAAAGGAGATGCGAAAGCTGAGGATAGTGTATTGCTCGACTATGTACGTCAACTCTTGAACCGCTCACCTTTGGAAGGCGCTGACACTTTCTGTCTTGTCAGATCGCCATGAAGTGAGTGCGGAATTGATCGTGCAGAATACCGAATATCATATTTGACCTAACCTGTGCAAACAGCAAATTGTTCGGAATCTGGCATTCGTACCGAAGAAAGCACTGGCTTGTGTTCGTTACGATGGTCATTGGCTTCACCACCAACCTATTCCAGCCACTTGCTGGTGCCGTCCTATCAGTAAAGCCGATTCCGAGGCCCCAAAGTAGGTTGATCTTTAACCCTCCTCTGGGTTTTCTAATTAAATTTCGTGAATCATAGATATCACAGTGAAAAGCACAACTACCATCGGCCTATCTCCAGACGTCAATGATCTGAACGCGTTCTTTGCAGCAGCCGGTGTACGTTCCTTCCGTGTTTTTTGAGTGCACATCTCTTGACATCTGTGACAGTTCTCAGAGGCCGCCGCGTTTCAGGGCCTTCCCGACCCTCCCTTCGTTCATGAAGGGTGGGCAGCCGCTCAAATTGAGGTAAATACCAGGGGTTTATACTCATACCTGTCTAATCCTCACCACTTCCATAGCCTCCCAAGAGTCCAGGATTGAACGCCTCCTTACAATGGAACACGACAGGCCTGCAGACTCAAGCCAATTGCGCCACCGCCAACAGTCTGAACTTCACTCTGATTAGCACCGACTCGGCTTCCATCCAAGCATCAATGCCCAACGGGTGTACAGGCTCAGTTACATTCAACCCCCTCTCTGCAGACCAACAGTACGGCAGTAGCCCGGCAGATCCAACGACTTGCGGCATAGACAAGAATACGCCGCAACAGTTCCTTCCAGTGTTCTTCTGGTTTTATCATATGAGGGATGACGTGAAGCAACCACAGGCGAGAGGTGTCATTTGTCAACCGACAATCAAGGTCTTCAACGCTCAAGTGTTCTTGGATTTGAGCAACTCGAATATCACCAATGTGACTTTGATTGATGAATACACGACGGCGAACAATGTGACAGGGGGAGATTTACAAGGGAGAGCATTCAATGCGTATGTCACTCGTCTGCATATGACGCGGGTCCTTCTCACATTTGTAGAGTAGCGTTCTGCTAGACAGCCTTGCGGGGAACAATAGCTTCATTCAGGCTCGCGCAACTTCCGTTCGTGCAGGTATTCCAGGAGCTGCCTTCCGCCTCGCTTCTCAGGATCCTCGTGGGCTGGATGCCGAGTTTGACGACGAGACAGCTTTCTTCCGAATGATTAATAAGATCTATGTGAGTGCCTTTTTTCCATGTACTCTTCACTTGTCTGACATTTCTCTTAGACCCAGCACCTGTCAGTGAGCGCGAAATCAATCTATTTCGTCCCTAATACTGGAGAAGAACTATCGGCGATCAAAACGTCGCTAACGGATCGTCTCATCGTCGAGTAAGTAACAGTTTGCACGACGATATTTGCACAGAATCTCTAAGCATACATCCACAGTAAATTGGCAGCATCTATTCTGTCTGCCCTATGCTTCCTGATAGGCCTGGCAGGCGGGATCGTCCACTTCCTCCATCTCCGTATCCGACGAAGAGCAGGGTTATATCTTACCACCGAACCAGGCACGATCGCCACCTCAATCGCCCTAACCTCCCACTCCGGCTTCGGCGAACTTCTCTATCCGTACGACGACATGAAGACCCTGAAGAACAAGTTGCAAGGGTTCAGATTCAGCCTCGACAAACGAACAGGAGCCATCGTCGCAGATGAGGACGAGTCCGATTGGGAACCAGGATACAAGCCATCGAATTTACGGAATTCGTTGATGATGTTGAATGAGAAGCGTATGTCGGATGATATGCGTTCGATGCGATCTTCGATGATGTCTTCGAGGTTGTCGATGACTTCTGGGATGTCTAGCCCTCGAGCAGGGAGTCCGCCTCAAATAGAGATATCTGGGATGGATCCGGAGGAACAGCCATTGAATGTCTCGTTCCAGCGGGATGAGGAGAGAGATGTGGATGGAAGGTCGTTAGATTTGGATCGGCCGCTCCCTTCACCTCATGTATGAGCGGGGGTGTCATTTCTTTCTTTCTCTTTCCCGGTACTATTCACGTTGGACTTGGACTTTATTTACGCACGCATTCTGGACAATGACTTATCTTCATATGGATCTGTCGCTCGACCGTTATGAATTGTAAGATATATAAGTACATATACCTCAACGCGATACAGGATACGCCTCTCAGTGACGTCGTTTCCTTTTGTCACTACCGAAACATGAGCGAGAAAGTTATAGTAGCTTGCATGCAATGCGGATGCCGACTGACTCGATTGTCTCTTGCGCTATCATACATCTCACCCACGCATAGCTGGTGCATTGTTCTGTATATGCATTCATGGACTATGTATCCGGCATCCGTACAGGAGCGTATATACAGCTGACAAGAACTTGAATTCGTACGTAGCCACTGTGGGAACAGAACCCGCTGATTTGCCAGTGGCGCATCCACTGCATTTTCAGAAGGATTTCCACTCATTGGAAGTGTAGAACCCACTGAAAATAGAACCGGGCGACCCACTGATTTGGACCCACTGATTTGGTGACATTTTGATAAGCAGAAAACCCACTGATGTAGCAGTGGGTAGGATCAGTGGGTAATCCAGCAGCATTTCAGTGGGTGATACACTCAGTTTTCAGCAGACGATACACTGATAATTTGGAACTTGAACTGAATCATATTGATCCTATTACTACATATACATGGACAACAACATAACTATGACCACTATGATAACTATATGCTAGCAGATACTACATGATGTGTACCATTAGAGTTCGGCAATAGGAGAGGGAATGGTGATAAGTAACTTACAGCAGTGTCAACGGAATAGGTGACTGGCGTACTATGAGAGGACACCGTAATCAGAAATCGTACACGGTAATGTCAAGTATACATACAATACCAACGAGCCAGGCGGGAACAAGCAAGAAGTCATGGAATAGTGCACTTACGAAACTATTCATCGCGAGTCATGCCGGCTGAGGGAGGACACAACCGGCATGTTGGTCTGGTTAGACATGGTGAATACGGCCTTGAGTGGTCAGAGAGAATAACCCAACAGCAAATCCAGCATTTGCCTAGGGGAATTGATAGTCAGTTCGACCAATATTGACCCAGAGTTCGATGCAAATGACG
The DNA here is from genome assembly GCA_022160315.1 of Panus rudis PR-1116 ss-1. NCBI lineage: Eukaryota > Fungi > Basidiomycota > Agaricomycetes > Polyporales > Panaceae > Panus > Panus rudis. The sequence continues at coordinate 94,032 of MU275193.1, forward strand.
GGCCCGGTAAGTCAGTCCCTCACGAGGTGCAATGTCCGAGTCGACAATTAAGGATGAACAAACAAAGAGCGAGAGGGTGTTTTACGGATGGCATCAGTACTAGCGATGTTGACGGGCGGAAGCAGGATGGCGGGTTTTCGGAGTTTGTAGCTAGTACTACTACATACCTGCGTTCAACGCGACGATCGAAGCGGTGTAGCGGGAGTGCCCGCCAACAAAACGAATAAGGTACATCACCTGGTATGATGTACTCACATTCCACTGCTGGGCGGCCGGTCCCTGCTCAAGCGGCACCTTCCGGGGGGGCGATGTGGAAGAGAGGGTGAATAGTGTGGGTGCTTACTCCATCCATGGACGAACTCGATCATGCCCAAATGTGTACCATACCCGCCGCAAAACCTATATCTTCAACAAAGAGGCATATAACGAGCGGGTGAGTGGGCGCATCCAGTGAGAATGAGGATGTGGTGGTTTGAGCAAGAGGGGCGCGGACGACACAAAGCCCCAATCAATGCCCAAGTCTCGCGGACGGCGGGTCCTGGCGGGATGACGTAGTCCCTGAGAATATAAGCGCCTACCCCAAACGGGCACGTGCTCACCGGAGACTGAGACTCAGAGCAACAATTTGACCATGAAACAGGCCCAAGTTGTATCTGAAGTTGCGGAAACGGAACACTTAGAACAACGGCACTTGAGAGAATGAGATTACTTGCTTACTGAGCGAGCAATGAACCTGTTTCAGGAAAAGTGCAAAACCCACTGATTTTGGCAGTAATTCGTAGTGTGGTATTATCCACTGATTTTGCACCCAATCGGGAAACCCACTTATCGCATCAGTGGATAATCTGCCTATTCTCGACCCACTGATTTTAAGTGGGACCCAAATCAGCGGCTACACCCACTGATTTTTCAGAATCAGTGGATAACCCACTTTTTAAAAGTGGATTCAGTTCCCACAGTGTAGCCGCAGCTGCAGGGATTACGTATAATGAAGGCCCCGATTCATTCGACCACGCAGGCTTCATAATTTTCTTGGCGATGTGGTGCCAATAGCCCGCGTTTGCAAAAGCACCAATATTGGTTTTACACGCCTTGTTGAAATCTATGATGCGATACTGGTACGTCTCGCCGCGAGGTGACGGCAATTGAGGCAAGTCGGGGGAGGTCTCCGGGTTGATTTTTAAGACGTTCGTCCAATGTACCTCGTAATGTTCAACAGCATAATCTACGAGTTCATGGAAAAGGGCATGAAGTTCTTTCCTAAGGTCACGTGTCGACATATAATTCTTAGTAAAGAAAGTGCAAAAGCTCACTCGATGTCCAACAAATGCTCTTGCCCAGTGATGGGTCCCGGCAGCATTCGATCTCCAAGTCGCTCCAGGATCAGGATCGTCACTTCGTTTTCGGGGCGAACATCATTGTAAGCTTCATCATAGTCGTCGTCATCTGAACTTTCACTAGTGTAATCATCTTCTTCGTAGTAGTCTGGTGGAGGGTTGTGTATAGGTGTTGGCAGACTGGCAGGATCCCAAGGTGGGAGCTTCCAAGAGGTAGGAATAATCGCCTGGAACAAACCGTAATACCGAGGTATCACTGAACCTTCCAGCGGTTCCAACTCTTCGTAATAGAAGGCTTCCCGAATCAGCTCGCGGCTTTTGAGATGGTTCGACATTTTTACGACGAGCGGCGGGATAACCATGCCTGCCAGCTCGGGGCTGGACGAGTCCTCAATAATGTCGGCCTGCCATACAGTGCTGTCCGATGTGGAGGTTCAATGTCATGTTGCCAGGGTCAGGAAGCCGAGAGGGCTGCCGCTCTGGCACGGGATCAAGAGGGCACTCCTTACAAGTGGATTCATATACGCGCGGTTTGTTTGGGCTCGCCGTGAAACGTTGAAATGCGGTGTTCTGCGGTGCGTCCTTAGCCCTCGCGATGCCCGAAAGTATGACCGTGTGGAACGCATTGCCAGGCTATAGAGACGTCAACGACTTCGAGTTGAATGCATGCCACAATGGGATATTAGCAGGTCAACTTACCACTACGCCTTTAGTAGAGGTTGTAGACTGCATGAGGGAGTCCTTGGAAGTCTGCCCGACATTGGGCATCGCCTTTTATACCTGCAACAGAGAGCACATTTGAGTTAGTCGTTAGAAGAACTTCAGAAATACTGGTGTCGCGTTTCAGTTTGGAACTCCGTCGGAGATAGGACGCGTTGTAGTAACATAATACTAACAAGCCGTATTCTCCAGAAAACGTGTCCAGGAGTACCACGACATGGTCTCGTACCCACGACGGGAGCCGCACCCATCCACCGCGCTCACCGTCTGGCGTAGTTTGGCAGGGCGACCCCCCATGCCAATTAGCGCCGGAGAGAGCTTTAAGCCTCTTTCCTCGCCTGTTTTGGTAGGAGGGGGACCCTGGCGCCCATGAGCTGAGGTTAAGAGGGGGCAACTTTGCACTCAAAAATCTTCACAAAACTGCCGTATATATAATGGAAAGATTTAGAAAATGAATCTTCATGAGAAACCCATACATATTCAAGTGAAGTGGTCTTTGCTGGTCTCGTGCCCAGCCGTTCTCTCGCACCCCACCACCGCAGCGAACGTCTGGGGCAATTTGGCTGAGGACCCCTACACGGCCAGCAGCGAAACGGAGGAAATTATAGGTCAGACGCCTTACGGAAATTTTAGGTCCAGGACTTGAGAATTCTTGCGGGGTTATATATGTTTTTCTTACAAAAGTGAAAACCTAAGTTTACCAGCAGGAAATGGGCGTCTTCACATTCTGCGAAGAAAAGGTCCGTGGTTGGCAAAACTGGGCGCCGCGGCAGACAGAAATTTCGGTGAAACTTGCCTTATCAGGTGCATCACATGATACAGGCGCCTGCATGGTCAAGGCAACTGACGGGCCTTGGGAAGTGTGTGCAACTTGGTTATTCTCAGAGAGCATTATGAATGTTCTCCAAGGAGGCTTATCTATGGTGAACATTATAATATAAAACTGTACATCCAATGTAACACACTATGAAAGATATGGTCAGCAGTAGCCAGGTATGACTAAGTTGGAAGTTGCGGCGAGTTGGCCAGATTTCTCGAAGTCCAACCGCCTATAGAGGTTGAGGGGGTGCGCGCAGCGATATAGACATAGATGTGCAATGCTTTGCAACAGCCAAATGGCTCAGTGGTTAATCGGGTTTGCGGATGTCGTCATTCACGGGACTTATCCTAGGTTGACGGCGGTTGCGGGTTCAACTCGCGATAGACGCATTTTTTTCAAACGACTTTTAACCTCCGTGAAGCTCCGGCCTCCTGGGCGTTTACTTAGATCTGCCCCGATCCGCCTTATGGAAACCCCAGGTTTGCCATCCCTCGGGTTGCCATCGACTTCAAACCTATTATTTTCATATGGGTGCCACAGAGTAACCGCATGTGCCTCGTCTTACGTTTGCCCTATCGAAAGTTGCTGGCCGTGTACCTGACGGCCTCTCTTCGTGTAGCGCCCATTCGTAACGGTCACATCAGGCCTCGTGCCTGATGTCAAGTGGCGCTTCAAGATTGAGTTGCAAGATCTCATCACGTGCGAAATGCGACGACACAATGGTTTCCTTGCAAGCAACTCACAACGGTGCAAGGAACTAAACAAAACTGCATGCAGCGTTTTCAAATGTACGTTAAAGATATTTGGAAAGAAAACTCATGTTATTTGTCTAGTAAGAGGAGCTGTATTGCCATAGATACCTGTCAATCCCTCACTTTTTGGGATTTCTGTCGCATTTGTTGAGTTCATTTTGCGTTCCACACTAAACGTTGTATTGGTAGTGTATTCAACTCGACATAGGTAAGAAAGCAGGGCTTCAATGTACAAGACAATGCAAGAGGAGAGCAACAACCAACTTCGTGAATACCTGAAAAGGGAAGGATCTCGCAAGTCAATCTTGGAGCGCCAGGGGCAGATCAGCCACGAGGCTTGATGTGACCGTTACAAATGGGCGCTACACGAAGAGAGGTCGTCAGGTAGGGGTCCTCAGCCAAACTGCCCCAGACGCTCCTCGAGGAGCGGCTGGGAACGAGACCAGTCTTTGCTAGCAGAGGCTATTACCATATTAGGGCACGAGAGAGGCCCTCTCTCCGGCGCTAATTGGCATGGGGGGTAGTGTTGCCTCGAAGATGAGACATCGTGGAGACGTCTTGAGACCATCTTCGTTATGTAAGCAGTCTCACCCGCTCTTCAGACATGGTGATCTCATCGTGAAGATGTCTTGAGATTGTTCTCCACTACGCAAGTCCCGCCAAATCCTGCGGTGAATTCGCGCATTCTTCAGTTTATTCTCTTATGCCGTGCGTCAAACATACTGACAGATCACTGAAAGGCTTTCCACACTCTTCCTATCCATGCTGTTTTGCACTCGCCACCCTGAATTGTTTCATAGTTAGTTTCAAGGGAGTTCAGTAGTAGTTATACTCATTGTTGAGCAAGTACACGTGAAGTTTATACTCGAAAAACCCTTATAGTTTTGTTGGGGTTACCATGACATTGCGGCATTGGTTTTCTGTAACAGGTTTGTATACTTATTGACGTGCTATAACTTGGCTACTCAAATTCAAACCCTGGAATCCTAATACTTATTACTATATTAAGTACTTGCTCAGTGACGAGAGCTTGGAAGATTTATCATTGAGCCATGGAGTCCAGTATGACCTGCAAACAAACATGGCTACTCCGGCGACAAACATACGGTATATAGTAATCCGAGCATCCCCGACAGCGTTTTCCGATTGCCCCGATGATCTTAAGACGTCTTAAGACCATCCCACTCTCTTCTTGAGGCCGGCTGGTACAGGCGTCTAAGTCGTCTCAAGACGTCTTCCATCTCATCTTGCGGCAACACTAATGGGGGGTCGCCCTGCCAAACTGCGCCAGACGGTGAGCGCGGTGGATGGGTGCGGCTCCCGTCGTGGGTACGAGACCACCACGACAATGCTGCACAGTCATGACCAGAAGATATTTCCTCCGCTTCAAGCAAGCACTCGAGTCTCGTGAGATTATTGCTTGATGCCGTAATGCCGAAGCTGCCTGGACAGCACTCGTGCTTACAAGTGAACCAGCGTGTTCTATATCTGCCTAATAAAGCTAAACTTCGTCTGAGAACCAGCTCACTTTTCAGACCTCCGACTCGGAAACGGATAGACAACTTGAGTAGCCTGAGTACTTGGTAGTACTACAGAGAGCGATTGTATTCACTGTGATGGTCTGTGGAGGAGACTACATTCGATGGATAGTCTGGCCGCCGCCACAATACAGCAACTTACAATGATGATTAATCGGTAATTCTGATCAAAGTGCAGGGCAGAACGGAGGTCTGAAACTGGCGTTAGGTGAAAGGAAAGTGTAGCAATCAATGAATCATGGTGAAAACTTAAAAAAAAGGACCAAGGGGATGACCGAGCTATTCAGGGGCATCAGTGTCAGCGACACTAGAACTCCAGAGCGTGTACGCACGTACAGACATACCTTTCGCGCTGTCGCAGCACAGATGGCAAACAGCAAACATTTTACTTACGCCAAACTCGGTACCATGCAGGCTTGACAAGTAAATCATCCAGTGTGTACCCCGGAAGCATATTGGTGCTCAAAATTCGATTGAGCTGACGTCCACGATCGTCGGCCATGCTAATCTCCTCTGTTCTGTTTGTCACTGCGCAGAACATAGTAGCCTCGTAGACATGCCTGTCTGTCCTCGTCGCGTACTCTGCTTCATCGATATCAGTGCATAGGACAACGTCCAGGGGGGATGTGGCTATGGGGAGTTCAGGCTGTCCCAAAAGAGCTTGTATAGTGCTCTCGGCTGGGGTGGTATCTATCGCAGACAATCCATTTTGTATTGACCACAGTATCAGCCAAGAGTCTGTGCAGATGTAAGCATATCCCCAGAGATCTTGAATGCGGGAGGTATAGAGGGGCAGCGACATACTTTGTATTACTGCAGATGTAACGTCTACCATAGGGCATTGCCCTCGCGGACGTTGACTAAACGGGATTTAATAAAAAAATTATCCCCAGAGGGAGATACCAGCGTCCAAGTCGAAAAGCCCCGGTACTGGTGCATTAGTGGGGTCATCGTTGGTGTAATGATCGAGGGGCTCGTCAGAGCAGCGGGAAGATGTGAACCGTCCTTTTTTCGACGCCCAAACTCCAGGGTATCTCGGAGTACGGTGGCACTACAACAAGCGAGGAGAGATGAGTCCATATCCTTTGTGAGTGTTGCAGAATTTACCGTATGGAGAACAGCTGTAGAATCGGAACTTGGAAGTCTTCGCACTGACACGACGCGAGAAAGCCCTAGGGTACTCCTGAAGGGATTGTGACTGAACAGCAGTGAACGAGGAATTGACGACGCTGCTCTTCGTTCATGACGGCGACATGACGCTTTACATGTGTCGAGCCCGCAATGCCGTACACTGTCCTGGTGCAGCACTTCAGCCTAAGTCTGCAGTCTGCGGAGCATTGGCATGGAGCCACGGTTTACGTACATACGAACGAGTCGTCTAGGGTTCTAAGAATCGGTTATTACTTGGCCAGAGTCGCCAAGGTCTTTCAGAGAGTTTCAGGTTCGCAGCCAACCGAAGGGTACTTAATTTTCAGGTTGATAAGTACATAGCTCGATCCGTTCTGTTGTCGGCAAGGGAGCACTAGGGAGCACTGCAAACGGCCGCTGCACGTCAGGTGTGGACAATATAAGTACTTATGATATCAAGCTCACTTTAACATTACCGGGTTCTTGAGCTGGCATTGCGGGCTTGTGAAGGTCTAGCACAAGGCAGTCTCTAGACGGTGTTGTACTAGATACTTACGTGCCGTGGACACGATGTGAGTTGCCAAGCAAATGAATACAGTATTACAAGGGTCCAAAAGTCGGTCTATATGTGGCGTGCAATAGCATCTGCCCGGTACAGTCATTCGAGGTCGATTGAGAGGTAGACGAAACTTCGAGGTCTGCGCGACGCGAAAGTCCTCGAGGCATGTCCCGTGACCGCATCAGCGGAGATTGAAGCGGATGCCAAATGCGGGAGGAGCCGTCACCTATCTGCAACGTGGCTTGAGTCGGAGCCCGAAACTGCTGGCGCACCCTAGACCACCGAAACATAAGTTCCGTTTTGTCCTCGTTCCATCCCCAGGTTCATCCTCCCACTAACGACCACTCCTCGCTCAGTCTCCCCTGCAATCCTTCCATGTACGTGTCTCACGCTTTGCAACGACCCAGGGCTGCGCGATTGGCGGCGAGTGTGCGGCGGCGGAGCCAACAATCGCGCGTCATTGAGAGTCGTCGCGAGCATTCGTTTTCTACGTGTAACTCTGATTTGATTCTGATCTGCGTTCTACAGAATGCGTGAAATCGTCCACCTCCAAACCGGCCAGGTATGTAGCGATTTGCGTCGTCGGGAGATACAGCTGTGCTGACTGAGTGGCATTCTCTTTCTCTAGTGCGGTAACCAGATCGGTTAGCCATCCGTTGTCGATACATCTGCGCAGTCTGGAGTTGCTGACGCGTCTGCTTTAGGTGCCAAGTTCTGGGAGGTCGTCTCTGACGAGCACGGCATTGATCGTGATGGAATGTACAAGGGTACCAACGACCTTCAGTTGGAGCGTATCAATGTCTACTACAACGAGACCGGCGCAAACAAGTACGTGCCCCGTGCCGTCTTGGTCGATCTCGAGCCTGGTACCATGGACTCTGTTCGCTCTGGTCCTCTCGGCTCCCTCTTCCGCCCCGACAACTTCGTCTTCGGTCAAAGTGGTGCCGGTAACAACTGGGCGAAAGGACGTGAGTGACCGTGACTACTTTGTTGATGCACGCTTCGCGCGCATGTTCTCGCTTTGGCGAGGCGGCGCCGCGTGTTTTTGTGACTCAAATGCTGACGTGGCGCGCCTTAGATTACACCGAGGGTGCTGAACTCGTCGATGCTGTCTTGGACGTTGTGCGCAAGGAGGCTGAGGGTACCGACTGCCTTCAAGGTATGAAGATCTTTTTGTGACCGTCACGCGTGACCATATATGTCACGCGCCAGAAGATGACGCTGATCTGTGACTTTGTAGGATTCCAAATTACCCACTCCCTTGGTGGAGGAACGGGTGCTGGTATGGGTACCCTGCTGATCTCGAAGATCAGGGAGGAGTACCCCGACCGTATGATGGCCACCTACTCGGTTGTTCCCAGTCCTAAGGTCTCGGACACCGTCGTTGAGGTGCGCTATTCGCGGGATGTGTTCATGTGGCATTCTTCTAACTCGGGTCATGTAGCCCTACAACGCGACGCTCTCCGTCCACCAGCTGGTCGAGAACTCTGATGAGACTTTCTGTATCGATAACGAAGCCCTTTACGACATTTGCTTCAGGACATTGAAGCTCACCACGCCCACATACGGTGACCTCAACCACCTGGTGTCGGTTGTCATGTCTGGTATCACGACTTGCTTGCGTTTCCCTGGTCAACTCAACTCTGACCTTCGTAAGCTTGCCGTCAACATGGGTAAGTTCCCTCTCTTGATCGTGGGTATGATGACTCACTCGGCTTCGAATAGTTCCCTTCCCTCGTCTTCACTTCTTCATGACTGGCTTCGCTCCCTTGACTGCCCGTGGCAGCCAACAATACCGTGCCGTCACTGTTCCCGAGCTGACCCAACAGATGTTCGATGCTAAGAACATGATGGCTGCGTCTGACCCCAGGCACGGCCGTTACCTCACCGTCGCCGCCGTCTTCCGTGGCCGTGTGTCGATGAAGGAAGTTGAGGAGCAGATGCAGAACGTCCAGAACAAGAACTCTGCGTACTTCGTGGAATGGATTCCCAACAACGTCCTCACTGCTCAGTGTGACATTCCTCCTCGGGGACAGAAGATGGCCGTTACCTTCTTGGGCAACTCAACTGCTATCCAGGAGCTGTTCAAGCGTGTCAGCGACCAGTTCACTGCCATGTTCAAGAGGAAGGCCTTCTTGCATTGGTATACCCAGGAGGGTATGGACGAGATGGAGTTCACCGAGGCCGAGTCCAACATGCAGGATCTCGTCGCCGAGTACCAGCAATACCAGGACGCAACGTACGTGCTCTTCTTCGCGTTCGGGTTTTTATCCGATACTGATTCTTTGATTCTTAGTGTCGAGGAGGAGGGCGAATACGAAGAGGAGGTTGTTGGCGAAGAGGAGCAGTAGACAAATCGTTACCCGCTTTCCACCCTTTTGCTAGCCTCCGGATTGACATCACCTCCCAAAAGCTCTACTACGTATTCCCCTTTTATTGGTCGTTTTCTGTGTTTTTCTTCACCCCCAGTTTGTTTGCAATGTGTTTACGTTTTGTCCCCGCCGTTAACGATACACCGTGTGGCAACGAAGTTACCCCTCTAGTCTGCATACCTCTTACCTATACTCGTCTCTTCGTTGAATGATATCCTGTCGGGTTACTGGAATGCTTTCATGGACAAGTGCGAGTCTATCGCTGTTGCGAGCGTTATCGGCCCCTGCGCATATGGGAGAAAACATCCGACTATCGTCAAATGCACGCTCGTCGCTAATGCACGTTTCCAATTTTCCGGGGAGGTTGTGCCTTTCTGAGGGGAGCAAAACAGCTGATCCGGAGTTCTAGACGCATCTTATCTTCTTTGCCCGTACGTATTTGGATGCAGACGCCACCGCCCAAAGTTGTAGCTCGTCTGCCGTTAGGGACCCTTTTGAGTTGACCTCCATCACCTCCAGCCTCACACGGAGTCGACGAGCGGCGTATTTCTCGCTCGGTGGGCCTTGTTGCGTCTTGGACTCGCAATATGTCGACTCCAAAGTCGCCCGTTGTCTCGCAGGCAGGCGCGACTTCTCCGGCCATGAGTACGGCTCATTCTGGGAGTGCAACTGACGCATTAACTGCGGCGACCACGGTGAGGAGAAGCAACGCGACCAACATCACCAATGACGCCTCCTCTGCTTCGCCTCGCGACTTTGGGCAGATGTTGTTGGCTGGGGACCACGGTTCGCCGTTGAGTCGTGCAGGGTGAGTGGGTTCTGTTCCATAACGCCGCCAACTCGGAACGCTTCCCTTTTGATGTTTGCTTTTTGTGCGATCTGACGGGGGACTTACGAATTGTGTCGTTATAGGTTGTTGCAGCCGACGAGCTATATCTCTACTGCAAGTTCGAAGTCCATGCGGCCCAGGAACCTTCCGTTTCCGCATACGCAAGAGGGCATCCGGGATAGCACCGTACAATTGTCCAGCTTGCCTATGCGGACTCCTCCCATACACTCGTCACATTCAGAAGATTCGTTCATCTTCCCGACCTCGGCTGTTGAGCCTGCAGATGAGGCAGAAGCTGGATCTGCGCATATACCTACTTCTCAGTCTATGATCTCGGTTCTCTCTGAACAGACCGAGGAAGACTTGACGACGTCCACGTCTACGTTGTCCATGTCGACTCCTACTATAGGAACGACGCCGAGAGGGAGGGCAGCGCACCCGTCCGGTCTGTCACTTATGCTCTCGCGGCAGTTGGACGAACCGCAACAGTCATCGCCATTAGACTCGAACACGCCTACCCCTACTATGACCCGGCGAGAGTTTATAGGTCCCCTCGAGGAGGACGAAGGCCCAACACCACGGAATATGAGCAAATCTTCCGTGCTGCCCCCCGAACCAATCTCATCGCGGGCTTCTCGGAGTCCGCTCTCCCAATTGGAAGGGGAACGGCAGCCCCTCCTGCAGGATGTCGAAGCTGCTGCGGTGCCTTCGTATAATGGAAATGGTCACTCGGCCAATGGTCACCATGTGCCCTTACCCCCGAGAAACAAACTGCCGGAATCTGCTTCTGCAGATAGTTGGAAGAAGCGTCTACGGATACAGAATGGCTTGGATATAGGCAAAAATTTCATGACGACTTCGGTGAAGTCGTTACCCGCTGTCTTGCTTGGTGCCCTCTTGAACATTCTCGACGGTATCTCATGTAGGTTGTTCTTCCTGATTAATCGTTCAATCCTTAATCTGAGTTGATATGCTATAGATGGTATGATCATTTTCCCCGCCTCGGGCGTGTTCACCGGCCTGGGAGGTGTCGGCGTATCGATGTTCTTCGTCACGTAGGTCGTTCTCAAGCGCATATAGTCCACTAAATCGACTGATATTGTTTCTTAGTGCTGTGATAGCCCAACTGATCTACTCTGCGGGTGGAAGCGGTTTTGCCGGAGCCAATGGCAGTATGATGATTGAAGTTGTGGTAAGTGAATGTCGCAGAACTTCGTTCTCGGCCCAAAGCTCAATACATGATACAGCCATTCTTTCATATCCTTGCGAACAGTATAGCGGCTCAAGTCGGAGAAGACAACCCACACGCTGTAATAGCCACCACGATGGTTGCTTTCGCCTTCTCGTCTATCCTCACAGGTACGCACGCATACACGTAGCCATATCTCTAGGAATGTGCTTTCTTACGCGTTACCACCCACGCAGGCCTCACCTTCCTCTTACTCGGCGCGCTCCGCTTAGGCACCCTCATTGGCTTCTTCCCGCGACATATCTTGGTGGGGTACGTTCAGATTTCAGAAGCGTGGTCGCCCCGATCCAGGCGTTTCTAATGAGCGACAATTTGTCTTCTCGTAGATGTATCGGAGGCGTCGGTGTCTTTCTCATAATCACAGGGTAAGTCGCCAATTTCATTTCATTTACTCTATCTTTGTCAATGCATCCTCGGAGTGTTTGTATGCATGGATGCTTCGCGGGATCTGCATTTCCGCTCGATTCGGGTTGCTGGCTACTTGGGAGAGTTTAGATCTCAGATGCTAATCTCACTTTTTTGCCGCTCTGGTCCTTTAGATTCACTGTCTGCACGCGTATGGCAGATGACGATTTCGATCTGAGCTATGCAACGTTCAAGTTCCTCTTCCTCAATGGAAACAACCTCGCTCTCTGGGTCCCGCCCTTTGCTCTTGCTGTTTTGCTTCGTGTTATCACGCATAAGTTTCATCATCAACTTATCTTTCCTCTATGTGAGTCCTTTTCTTCCTCTTTGTCCCTCGCTTTTCGTACTCGATGCTAAATACGAATACGATTGTAGATTTTATCATTATTCCTATCATCTTTTATATCGTCGTTGCTGCTGCGCGCTTGGATCTCGACGTTTTGCGCAGGACGGGTTGGCTTTTCGACATGGATACCTCGGATGAACCTTGGTATAGGTTCTACACGTTCTATGGTATGTTTTTCGTGCAAGCTATGTACATGTGTTATACGTTGTTTGCTAATGGTTTGATGATACTAGATTTTGGCGCGACGCACTGGGACGCGTTTTGGTCGACGATGCCAACACAGTTCGCGTTGTAAGTCAAAAGATACATATAGAAAAGTGATGTATCAATGATCTTCCTTTCCGCAGATTGTTCTTCAACATCTTGCATCCTCCACTGAACGTCCCAGCTCTTTGTACGTCTTCAGTCTTAGTCTGCGTAGCGGATATCTGACTTTCCTTTGGTAGCTGTATCCCTCAATCACGACGTCGACACCGACAAAGAGCTCGTAGCCCACGGCTACTCCAACCTTATCGCCGGAGCGTTCGGCACTGTGTAAGCATCTCCTCTTCAACATGCTTTCTTCGATACTGACTGATAAAGACACTTTCAGACCAAATTACCTTGTATATGTGAATACCTTGTTGTTCTATCGCGTCGGTGGTGACACCCGTTTGTCCGGCTTCCTCCTCGCAGGAGCTACGGCCCTGTTGTTGTTCGTTGGGTCAGGCCCTATAGCCTTCATTCGTGAGTCTACTTTCGTCACCTACTTGGAGACCATGGGTTGAATGTATATCGTGGCGTAGCTGTCATGGTCGTTGGGGCTCTCATTTTCGTCCTTGGAATTGATCTGGTCAAGGAGGCACTTTGGGATACTCGGCATCGAGTAAACCGGTATGTACTGTGTTCGCAACGAAACGTATATCCTAGATCTGAGATATTTTCTTTGCATAGGTGGGAGTATATCACGATCGCGAGTATCATGATTTGCATGACCGTATGGGACTTCGTGATTGGAGTTCTCTTTGGCATCGTCGTGAGCTGTAGGTCTTCAGTGTCTCCAATATTCCTTGGTATCCAATTGCTCATGAACGACATCCAGGTTTCTTCTTTGTTGTCCAAAGTTCACAGCGACGCAGTATCCGAGCTCTCCATACGGGAGAGACCGCGATGTCCACCGTTCGGAGACCGAGTGCACATCGTGCTTACTTGCGGGAAGTGACCAAGCAGACCACCATTGTGAGGCTACAAGGTATATATACTCGCTTCATATCGTGTCACATCCATACTCATTTCAAACATTCACCCCATAGGCTTCCTCTTCTTCGGAACAATCACGCACGTCGAAGAAACCATCCGCGGCCTAGTCAACGGACTAGCCTGGCAACGCGACCCCGTCCGATTCCTCGTGCTAGACCTATCCTTAGCCGCAGGCGTCGACATGTCCGCAGCAGAAGCTTTCGTGCGGGTTCAACGGCTTTTAGCTGGAAAACGTGTTACACTTGTGCTTTGTGGCTTCACGATTGATTCGCCTGTTGGGAGGGCGTTGGCTAGTGTGGAGCTGTTGGATATGGATGGTGTGGAGGTTTTCTCGACGTATGCGGATGCGTTGGAGTGTATGTCCCTTCTTATTTCTCTGTTTTCGTGGGTGATTGATATTGGGAATAGGGACCGAAAATGCGTATCTTCGGGCGTGGTTCTCGTCTCAAAAGCGCGAGACCAACGCAGTCGGTATGTACTCTAGGGTACACTCTTTGACGTTGCTCACGCCTGTGCACACAGCTCTCCCCGGGAGAGAAGCTGATGTCCCACTTGCCGATGCAGCCAGTTCCTTCTCAACATCTCTTCGAAGATCCCAGCTCTTGGAGGCTGGCTATCGCACGATCGCTCGAGGTAAACATTCATTTCCTCGTAGATGCCGACTCCTTGCTCACGCCCTCCACAGATCATTCCCCTCCAGATGTCCCTATGTCAGAAAACCCGGAGCCATCTAACACCCTCGTGATGGCCTTCTCCTCCTACGGACCCGTGACGCGTGAAACGTTCCGTCCTTTAGTTCCCTACCTCGAACGCATGCACGTCCCCGAAGGGTTCGTTCTATGGACTCAAGGCGACCCACCAGATGGTCTCTACATAGTCGAATCCGGCATTCTACGCGCAACGTACCGATTCGCCGAGTATCTCTCTCCGACATATGAGACTATGGTTCCTGGGACGCTGGCCGGAGAACTCTCAGCGTTGTCTGGATTGGAGAGAAACGCGACTTGTGTGGTGGAGAGACAAGCTGTGCTTTGGAAGTTGACGATCGAGGGGTTGGTCAGGTTGGAGAGTGAGCAGCCTGAGTTGGCGAGGACGTTCACTAAACTTGTGCTAAAAGGTATGTCTATCGAACTTTTAATGATGGCTGTTGCTCGTAACTGACTGAGATGTTCTATCCGTAGCTGCGAAGCTGGACTATGATACCCTTATCGCCGCATTGGCTTCACAGCAATGACCCGTTGACGATAAAATGGATGGCTACCTTTCTGATCTCTGTCGGCCTTGCAATCATTTCTCTCCCTCTCACGACATCAATGACAAAAGGACTAATACATAGAACTAGATGTAACCGCATATCTCTCATGATCTACACCTTGATATACTCGAATTTTCTCGGAGTGCACAGTACCAAAGAATCACGACAGTACATTTGAAGTTTGTTTCACCGAAAGTCAGATGGTTCGGATATCCTGGGCTTCAAAGCTTTACTTGCTGCCAGCAATTAAAGCTTTAAAGCGCAGTGCGCTCTTGGCGAAACGAGATCGCTGGCCAACGGGCGCCTGCTTCGCTCGTGATCGCGTCGAGTCGTCCACGAGCATCCTAGGACGCGTCTTTCCTTCGTTCCCCCATCACCCACGCCCAACGTCCTCGCCATAATTTCGTTCCAGAGTGCCCGCTGTTTGTTTACGATAGTCCGTTAGCCAAGTAGTCTCACCGTATATGCATAGATCCGTCTGTTTTTCTACGAATCGCCCAACATGAGCGTGGTTCAGGGACCCCCAGCTCGTTTGAATGCCAGAGTTATCACCAATCACTTCGTCATTACGCAGCCTCCTCGGGCAACATTTCATTTATATCAAGGTACGTCCATTGCTGTTGACTATCACACGCTTCCTAACCCGCCGCCTCGCAGTCGGTAAGTATATTCCGTCATCGAGACAAGTTCAAGTCCTAATCGATACGTAAAGTCATTACCCCGCCGCCGCTGAACAGAGATGGTTCGCCCGACAAAAAGCGAGCCTTCATGATCATGGATCAGGTGCAAAGCGAGCACGTTCGCCAGTTCACGCCGAATGGTATGTTTGATGGCGCCCAACAACTTTACTCGCTTAGAGGGGACCTCGCGTACACTGTAAGTAGTACAAAGCGTGACCAAGTGGTAATTCACAGACTATTCGCTACAGTATACCACTACCATTGGTCGCACTCCATACCAAGTGGAGTTGAAGTACATTGATTCGCTTTCTCCCGAGTACGTATCAGCGATTTACCTGTTCTGCCTCCTTTAAGTGACCTTGCTTCAGTAAACTTCGTCAGTCCAAATCAAGGCTGCTGAACGTTCTACAGATGATTGTCAAGCAAGCGCCGCAGAGGTAGGACACATGATGCGATTCTGCTGTGTGCTACATGCTGATTGTCTTCCAGGAGACATCTCGTCACTCGCGGGAATTCATTCTACAAGGTGGAGCGTGACCCAGGAGAGAACAAACTCCCAGGCGGTCTTGTCCATCTCCACGGATGGTTTCAGTAAGTGTTATTGACGACGTTGTGACAGCGCGGCGATGTTGACCATATGTGACTGCAGGTCTGTCCGACCATCACTCAGGGATCTTCTCGTGAACGTCAATGTTTCGAATGCGGTAGCCTATAGACATGGCCCTCTCATTGACCTCGTGATCGAATTCTGCACGGGACTCGGGAGAAGGCCCTTTGATATTCGTGATCTGCAGCGGCTGTCGGGGGACAATGCCAAAAAGGTGATCCGCTTTCTTATAAACCTCAAAGTCACTGTGAATCTCGCTGGTGTCAAGAAGCCCAGAGCCATCAAAGATCTTGTCCCGCGTGCCGGCAAGTTTATCTTTGACAAAGATGGACATGACACTACTGTCGAGGTATGTACTATTTGAAGACCATTTCTTGTATTAGAATTCAAGCATGCGTTGTTTCAGCAACATCTACAATCAAAATACAATCAGGTCACCCGATTCCCTGACCTCTTTGGAGTTAGGCTTGGTAATTCGAAAACAGGGCCAGTCTATCCCGCGGAGTTCTGTGATGTGGTACCTGGGCAATTCTTCAAGAAGCAGCTATCTCCTGAGCAACAAGCAGAATTCATTCGACGGGCCGCAAAAAACCCCTCTAGACAGCTTAAAGACATCAATGACGCAATTGGCGGACATGTATGTATAGTTTCTTGTGATCATGTATTTTTTCTTACCTTGAGTCATGGTGGTGTAGCCTGCAAAACAGGTCTTCAATTATGCAGACTCTGCATACCTCAAAGATGTTGATATGAAAATCAGCACCACCCCCATGGGTTTACAGGGGACAGTTATCCCACCTCCAGTGATTGGTTTTCAGTCTGGCTCACTGGTGAGTGTCAATATGATGCAAGTTGTATTGGTATTCACATTACTCATCATATCTTAGAGTGTCAAGGAAGGAAGTTGGAACCTGACTAATGGGACCATATTGATGAAACCTGCTGACCCTATTTCCACTTGGGGTATTATCAACTTTGATTCAGCCTCATCAGGACAAGGCATGTACAAGTTTGTGTCAAAGTTAGTCAACAATTTAAGACAGAGAGGTGAGTAATGTGATTCTACTATATATACTAATATTGAACATTTGTATGAATTATCAGGGATAAGTAAGTTCAACTCTAGTAATGGTTGAAGTATCTAATAATGCCATACTTCAGAGATTGTGAATGCTGAACCACCTATACAAGGCAATGTCTCAGATGTTGTGAATGTGAGTAGTTTACCTTCCTATCCAATGCATTCTAGAATCTCATGATGGTGTCTAGTCACTTCATATGGCTGAAAAGAAATTTGCAAAATCTGGATCAGCCCCTAAATTCTTTCTAATTTTCCTACCAAGCTCTGCTGCAACCATTAAACAGGAAGTTAAGCATTATCTGACTGTGACTCGCTCTATTCCTACTCAATGTGTTGTGAGTACTATATGATACTATGTTAGTATGGCACTTATTGTAGCATTATAGCGTGGTGGAAAATGGAACAGACAGAAGAACATGACTGATATTGGAGCCCTGGATCAGTATTGTAATAATCTTGCACTAAAGTGAGTTTTGAGTAAAACTCCATATCACTACTTATCCAAGGTAAATCATACTAGAATCAATGCTAAGCTGGGAGGAGTGAATTCTATTGTCCCTATTCTGAAAGATTATCTCCATCATACTATGGTTGTAGGTGAGTATAGTGAAAGGTACTTTCTACTTGAGATGCAATGTTGCTCATCAGTTATAGGATGTGATGTGTCTCATCCTGCACCTGGGGAGAGAGGAAAACCTTCAATTGCTAGCTTGATGGCTTCTGTAGATGCAAATGCCTCAGTATACACATCCCAAGTGGCCTTACAAGAATCTAGGATGGAGATTATCAGTAACATAGACAAAATGCTTGAGGTAATGTTGAATTTCAAAAAGTTAATCACACATATCTAATCAAATTTCTTGAGCAGGTTGCCATAAATGACTATATACTTTATGTTACTGCAGCCCTAAGAAAGCCACTTGCTTTGAAACATGTGGTAGTTTTTCGTGATGGAGTTTCAGAAGGAGAGCATCAACAAGTTCAGAAAGAGGAGGTGCAGATGATTGACAGTGAGTTGTCTTTTTTGATCTTCTTATACTATTATCAATTGCTCACTTTGATACAGAGCAGCTCATGAAATTCTCTAAAGAGTTCAATCAACCTAAAGTTGCACTTACCTATCTTATAGTCACCAAGAGGTATACTTATTTACTATATACTATTTCACTACTTAGGCTCACTAACAGCTTTGTAGACATCATGTCCGCTTCTTTCCTGAACATATGTATGTGGGATTAAGAATGTTTGTGCCATATTATGACTATTTGCTGATTTTCCTCTAGACTGAATAAGCAACCATCAAGTTCAGTCAGAGCTTCCCAGGAGAACTGTGATCCTGGTCTGGTCATTGACAGAGGGATTGTGCAAAATCCCAATAAAGATTTCTTTTTGCTGTCTCATCAGGGCCTGATTGGAAGTAAGTCATGTTTGCTACTGTACCCCCCTTCCACTCTGCATATTTGAAAAATCTGATGTATTTATAGCTTCCCGGCCGGCTCACTACTTTGTGCTGAGGAATGACATGAATATACCCATTTCTTCGTATGTGTTCTTAGCAGACTTTAACACCAGAGGATCACTACTAAATCTAATTGTAGCATTCAAGATTTTGCATTCTATCTCTGCCATGTGTATGCATCTGCAACCAGAAGTGTCTCAATCCCTGCACCAGTCTACTGTATGACCCATTTCTTTCTGTTCATGTTTGAACAAACGGACACTCAGAATTTGAACCTTCACCCTACTAGATGCCGATGTGAGTATCTCGACTCTCATAGTATGTTCTTGCCAATTGATGACGGGATCATTTGCAGCTTGCCTGCGCTAATGCAAAGTACCATTTCAACCGAGCTGAGGCAGATCGTTTGCAAGAGACGAGCACCGTCAATTCAGACCATGCCGAGCCATTTGACCTTCAGATGTGGAAGGCTGCTTTCAAGTCTGCTCCCGATGCCACTAGGCGCGGTCTTTACTTCATTTGAACCATTCCTTTGCCAGTGATCTCGCCGTAACCACTTTAGCCTTTGTCCAACCCGAGTCTTGCGAGAGGATGTCAGCTTTTCTCTTATTGTTATTCACATTCGGCCTCTTGATTCTTCCCGTATTGTTGTATCAGTTTGCATACAGCCAGCCTTTCCATATTTCCTGTGTACGGAGTCTTGCCGTTCCCGGACTTTCGTGTAATTGTACAGCATATCGTGTAAACTTCGTTCGGAACCTCTAGCATGATGATGTAGCCTTAGTAATTCCTCGCATGTATACAATAATGACGAGCTTTTCGGTGCATTATAGTCGATGCAAGGTACTGTGACTGGACGGCCGGCTGATAGCAATGGTGGCCGCTCAATTAGATGCTAAGTTCGTTAAGCGAAAATTCAACTTGTCGACATGATAACTTTTGAACCGAGGCGAGAAATCATATAGCATTGCATAGCTACTATGGTACGTGCTGCTTATGTCCCGACGAGCGTTGTGCTTCAGCTTGCAAACGAACTCACTTGAGGAAGCCGCCGTGATCACTGAAAGGCGACGTATGAGCTGCTGTCAGTGACTGTCAGTCACCGCCGCAGCGATGACAGAACCTCAGGTACCCAAGCCTTGCGACGCCATAAGTTAGTCAGCAATGCAGCTAATATCAAAACTATACGAGGAGTCCGCAGCGCACCGTAAAACATAAACCATCGCGCAAACACCGGCCATATTTGACTGTGCGGTGCAGCACGGAAGAGGGTAGGAGGTGAAAAGTAGCTGAGTCTGGGAATGAGGCTTGACCACGAGCATTCTGAGAGATTCTGCATCTACTATACCGTATGACATCTCCGACAACCTAAGCCACCTCAATAGACTGAGGTTCCTCGTCACTACGATCTCCTGAGGTAGTCAAGCCGACTGCGAGAGGATCGTTGGATATCTCCATGTCCCATTCATCCTCCTCGTCCAACGAGTTCAAGCTACCTCCCAGCGGAGCCCCTACGTTGCCCATCATACTGACAGAGGCGAACTGAACGCGAGAAAGTGATCCAGAAGTGGTTTGACTATCTCCTTGGAGTTCGCTGAGGTAGACTTGGCGCAAGTGGAAAAAGAAGTGAGAGAACATGAGGGATGAAAGTCTAACACACCGTGTGAGCTTATGCTATGGCCACTAATACCGAGATCACAACTCACATGATACCAACGGAGCTGAGGACAATAGATGGCTGTGGACATTGTTACCATGCTATCACCTTGAAACATTGCAACGAATATGCGACGCACTGATTTCGATACAGATCCCTGAATGATATTCAATAAATCCAGGGCAAATAGGGTTCTGTAGGAGAGCACGTTAGTAAGGCATACAATGTTCGTAACAGCCTCTTACAAGAACTGTAGGCTTCCTAAATATCGTCCGGTTTCGTGAGCACGTATCTATATGAGCAAAGCGACCGAAACCACGCACCATCGCGTAACAGCAAGGCGGAGAGGGGAACCTTGAATCCACTCGCCGCGGCTCTACTTCTGATCTGGAAGGTCTTGTGCACGGTGAACGCGATAGTGAGAACTTCCGCCAAAAGCGTAGAAGTGTCTGAGATGATGTTCACTATGCTCCTGACTATTGAGTATGTCCGTTATATAATGGCTGTAATCAGATATAACTTACGAGTACTATGTACAGTTGTCAGCGCAATACGACAAACGGGTAGGCGAGGGACCTACCTAAGGAGGTTCACATCTATTGTCGGAGAACCTGGAGGCATATTGAGACATCCTAGGAATGTAATGCCGGTTCTACTTGAGTACATCGAGGTTGAGTCAAGAGGCTTCAACATCGGCGAGTATAGTATCTATATGATATGGCAATGCGGTGATTAGCCAAGAAAAGTCGACCTATATACGGTACTTACAGCTCCTATACTCATCCACGTAGCATTGACGAGGAGTATAAGGACCGCAGGGAAAAGACTTCGTTGCCGAATAGCGTAGACTCGTAGTGCACTGAAAGCTATTGACTTATATGAGCATTGCCCTGGCCTTGATATTGACCAAGTCGATGAGCAACGCCTAACCTGAGAAAGCCGCGGACAGTGCCAGACCGACTGCAAATCCTATGTCTTGATATATACCACAACTAACCACCTTGGATTAGTATCGAGTAACACTGCTGTAAGCGGTTGCATGTACCTCTGCGCGCTCAGTCAGCATGCACCGAAACCAGGTCAGATTGCATAACTTACTTTACTGCTATTGATTGCACCTGACCAAGGTGTCATCTTCAAACCGGTGATCAAAGCGTTGAATAGGAGCATGTAACGATTGAAGAGGCAGAGGAGCGATGGAAATGACATCTTCCGCCTCCATATGCAAGCGATTTCTTGGTCCAATGTAAGCAGATGATCATAGATAATAAGAGCCACAGGCGCGACAATGGCGAATGCGTAAGTATCCCTACACATTCGAGAAGAGGTTAGCTCCTCTCGAGCACAAGACAATCATGATGATTCACATGCACTCACAGGGCTTGCATAGACATTGCGTATGTTATTGGAATACGAACATTGGAGATGCCCTTTAAATGTGTTTCCTACGGCGCAACCGTACGCGTATTAATGGCACTTACACTCCCACCGGGACAGATGAGGATGTGCCAGTCATTCGAAACGATGCACAATCATTCCATACGCATCGTAGCGGCACATATTTCCCGATGAGCGTTGAGCTGGAGGCTCATAGATTCTCGTGCATATAGCGGGTGTGATACAAACCCAGAATACATCAACGCTTCAACGTGGACCAACGTGGACGGTTCTCCATCGGGGACAATATCACATCACAAGGAGACGCACCTCCGTTCGAGTTCTTATACCAAAGGTCAGCTTAAGGTGAATTCGAAGAATTAGAAGACGTACCATGCTCGAAAACAATCTAGTGTATCGCACTGCAGTCTGCAACGCGGGAAGGTAGTGTGAGATGAAAACGTACTTCAGCGATCAATGCGTGATGCGCGCAGTACTGCTGGCTATGTCGTCAGGCACTCGAGTCAGTATGGACTCGAGTGCTGCCAGTGCTTTGCGCTTAGTGAGAGTGAAAAGCAAGAATCGCAGTCCGATGGCAATGCGGAGATCATTGCGCCGTCAGATCGGTGGTTTCACTAGCAAACGATTCATTTGTCATGCATCAATGGTCAATATTCAATCTAAAGGCGGAACGGACAAAGACTTGAAGTAGTTCTCACTGTATACGACATTGAATAGTTGACTGAGGAGTGCCAGAAGGTTGTGCTGGCAAAGCCAGTCAAAAGTGAGAGTGTGCGGATATTTATATCGAACGTCGCGAAAGAGCGCCGCAAACCCCACGTGACTCGGACATCGCCTCAGCCCTCAGGCTCCTCCTTCCAACTGAGCCTCGGACTTCAAGTTGCTCACGAGATCAGATGGAGGGCACAAAGAACACTTTACCTCTGGTTGTCGTAGGCCGAGAAATTCGCCTGTGAGGGAGCACCCAGATTCCCTAGTACAACATTTCTGCACCCGCTACGCAGTGACTTATGCTCAAGGCAAGTTTCGAAAGGTTCGTGATCTCGCCTCAGGCAAGAGGAAAACTGTCACTCTGGAAACCAAAGCGGTCCGTTCTCCATCTTCGTGGAGGTCGGGATGTCTGCTCGCAAGAAGGGCAATGCTCACTTGCTGGGTGAACGAAGTCCCTATGCAAACTAATCGGACTGCAGCACTAGGCCCGCTGGACGGACATGATACATATTCGAAAACTCGAGAAAGCGGACGCCCGAGGTTTGCAAGGCAATTCTGGATGATAAGCCAGCTAGGACCGGATCATCATGTCACCATAGGTCTCGTCAATTTGAGGGTCGCAGAGGGAGTGACAGTAAGGGTAGACTGGGCCTGACTCATGATGGAGAGGCGGATGCGAATTGTAAGTCCGTGAGGGTCCCGTTGTTTGAAGTTGCACCCTGCTGAAACGCCTTTCCTTCGGCCACGCGATAGATAATAAGATATGTCGCGATTTGCTGAAGAAAGGATGCATTATGATCAATGTCAGCTTTCAGAATGCATATAAAGTCGCGCGATTTGAATGCATACCTGACAAGCAGATGCTACAGTCAAGAACACCTGATTGGTAGAGTTGTTGACGGCATAGGTGACTACGAAAAGGATGGCGAAGGTGGAATGGAGTGCCGCCGATTCGTAATAATGGCCGCAAGAGAACTATAGTGGTTGGCGTATTTTGGTGGGAGTACCTTCACAAGCTCTCGACGATGCCATAGTAACCGAGCGACGATGAGTGCAGTGAGAATGATATTGACCCCGAGTGAAGATTGCATAGTATGATGTTCCAAATGCCATCCCGGGTAGCGTGCTGTATAGTGACAGGTCTGGCTGGCTCGATTGGAGGGTCCACAGAGTACCCATTGCTGGTGGTTAAAACAGTTACGTTTATGCCGGCTGGAGACGAGAGATGACATACCGAATGCAGCCAAGAGTGCAGTGGAGGGAAAGAGAATAACAATAGAAGCCCACATAGTACCGGATGCTGTCCAAATGACCCAACAACGCCAGACCTAAACGAGTAGAATCCAGCTTTTTTTCCAGTATAAAGGACTGAGATAATCTGCTTACCACGATCAGGTCCGAGAGAAATGTCAGGATGAAAAGAGTAGCATAGAATACCACGTTGATTGGGTCATTTTGTGAGTTCAGGAAATATTGCCATGGCCCTCCAGGATAATCACGGTTGTCAACATATGCCTCTTGAACCGTTCGCGCTTAAACGATGACGATAATGGTCTCGAGACAGAGAAGTAATGTTATATAGGCGAGGAATAGTTTCGTATTCTTCCTATCCTTCCTTCCCCTCCAGAGTGCTCGTACGCAGGCTGCGTACAATACGAGCTGAACACCTGTTCACAAATTATTAGACGACGATCGACACGATATGTGCTCGACTTCATACCATATCCCACCCCGCGGATGGAGTCCCCAACAATGAACGTACGCTTCAAAAGGATTGTGGCGAATTTCTCGTTTGGACCATAATGAAGGCTAGGCATTTTCATTGCATAACAATGAAGCAAGGGGAAGAGTGTACTGAGGATGGCCTAGCTTCTTAACGCGCAGTAGTGGCAGGATGTGCGAAGAGCCTAGGGTACCTGCGAACTTTGAGACTCGTTTATAGGGCTTGAGGTCTACGGAGCCGGCACTCGCCGGGATGCGAGAGAACAAGACGAGGCTGAGATTGTGATTGACATGATGGTCTTTGACAGATAACGAAAGGATGCTGTCAGTGATCGCAGGCGCACAACCTCCGAGTTCAGGATCTGTAAAATAGCAACGCTAACAGGAACGAAGGGACTGGGACTTTGTTTGTATGTCGGGTTTGGCTGTTGTAGTACTGACCATCGCAGGCCGCTTTCTACTGAGTACCAGCTGCGCCAGGATTGGGTATACTGAGATCGAAACCTTCAGACATCGCAGCTGATCGTTGAGTCGTACTTGAGTATGCAAAGCTAACGGGTTCACGCAAAAGGATGTGCGTCGCTGTGGCTCTGCTTCCTTATTCACCAGCCTGAACTTTGAAGGTATCCGCGCGCCGTCACAGGATGAAGACTCAGGCATGCTTCCTTTGATCGTGTCCGCCCAGTAGAAAACTTCCTGCGCATAGCCACCGAGCTTGAGAAAGGATTATAGTTACAGATCCTGATCCAGTTGAGAAATGAACACACATACACCGTGTCTTGAAACGAATGCGAATGATCTCGCCTTGGAGAGCCTGACGCCGTGGAAGCCTGGTAGTTCAACTTTGAAGTGACTGCCCGGTCGACGGCCACATCTTCATCGCAGAAGATAACTATGTGACAGAAAATTGGGCCAAGGGGAGCTCAATTGCATCGATTCCTATACTTCACGTCAGTCTTGCTTCGTACAAACTATCAACGCAGCTGCGAACTCACCAGTTACTTATTGTCAATACCCTTGACAAATCCTGAATGAAACGCGGGGGCCCTTTCAACGACAAAATCAAATTGCATCGCCTACATTTAGTGAAGGAATTCTTAATATGTCCGAAAAGAACTGGAGCACATAGTTCGGCCATGATTAGTCAAGCTCCTACATTACAAAACTACTGACAGTGATATGATTGAAAATTCGATTCAGACCCGCCTGAGGTGTATAGCTGCTTCAGATTTCTTGCTCGCGACACTATGATATTGAGAGAAGCGAACCTAGATTAGTCTGCGGTGGAAAGAGTGAACCGTATATCCGTGAAGGCTTCGCTATTTGTTTGACTTTGAGTACTCTGGAAAGCTTTCCCCTCCGCCACTCGGTAAATAATGAGGTACATCGCAATCTGCTGGAAGACGGATGAAGTTACATCAGGGTAGGCACTGGACAAAAGCTTCACACTACACACCTGACAAGCAGACGCTATACCTAAGAATACTTGATTGGTGGGATTGTTGACAGCGTACGTGACTAGGAAAAGGATGGCGAAGGTGGAATAGAGAGCCGCCGACTCAATGACGATGGCTGCGAGGGAACTATAGTGGTTGGCGTATTTCGGTGGGAGTACCTTCACAAGCTCTCGACGATGCCATAGTAACCGAGCGACGATGAGTGCAGTAAGAATGATATTAATTCCGAGTGAGATCGCATAATATGACGTTCCGAATGCCATTGGTAGGGCACTGTATAGCGAGAGGCCCGGTTGGCTAGACTGGAGAGTCCAGAGGGTGCCCATGACTAGACACAGGTCCGAATCAGCCGCAGTTCAAAATCGAAGGGTGAGAAATATTATACTTACCGAATGAAGCCAGAAGAGCTACACAGGGGAAGGCAACGACGACGTTAGCCCAAACAGTACCAGATGCTGTCCAAATGACCCAACAACGCCATAGCTAGGATAAAGATCATTGGATTGCTGCATGATGCGTTGAGTTCGGACACGTACCACGACAAGATCAGAGAGAAAAGTCATGATGAACAGAGTGGTGTAAAATAGTACGTTGATCGCGTCGTTTTGCGAGTTCAAAAAGTATTGCCATGGCCCTCCGGGATAATTGCGATTGTCAATATAAACCACTTGAACCGTTCGTGCTTGGACGATCACGAAGATGGTCTCAATGCAGAGAAGCAATGTGATATAGCCAAGGAGAAGTTTCGTGTACTTCCTATCGTTCCGGCCCTTCCAGAGAGCCAGTACGCACGCCGCGTACAGTACAAGCTGGATTCCTTTTCAAACGATTAGACAACGTCAACGACGAATACTTGTTTAGTTTTATACCATAGCCCACTCCGCAAATTATATCGCCAGCCATGAAGCTACGCTCCAAGAGGATGGTAGCGTTGTCTTCATTTGGGCCGTAATAAGGAGTAGGCATGTTCGGTTTTATTGAGTCAAAATCAAGCAAGGGCGAGGAGTACAAAGGACGACCTTGGCGCCTGACTTCGTCGTAGTGACAGGATGTGCGAAGAAACTAGTTTACACTGAATCGCAGGACTTTAATGAAGATGAAAGGTATACGGAACAACGGCACTGACCTATGCAATTCGCAGGACCGGCGAACACAACAAGAACTGAAGTACTGAACTTGTGATTGGCATGGTCATCGTTGACAGTTTTCTGGCAGATCAAGTGGTGCTTTTGCTCACTAGACTGCAGTTGGAAGTCCTAGAAGTCCGGTATTTATAGATCTGTCAAGTACGAACGCTCACCAGTAGACGTTGACCTAGGTATCTGTCGTTCGCCTTGTTGGGGCGGATGGCTGAGGACTCTGTTGAAGGACATCTCAGAGCTTGAGGTCGGCGTATTTTCATCGCATCAGCTACCTAGAGGCTAGTATGTAGTGAGCCAGAACGTCCGCCACTTTCCACAAACCGGTGCTAGTGTCGTCGTATCTTCGGTTGATGCGAGTGGACGGCGCATCCCGTGAACGAAATCTTCTCAAACATTGAAGCACATCGTCTCCTATTGAATGGATAACAAAAGGCTGTGTGTCGTGATTCTACAGTTTAGCTCTAGTCTTCCCAACCAGGGCACCTGCGCGCTGTAAAGATTGCGCGCTGTAAAGATGAGAATACGCTTCCTTTAGGCACTCCTGCCCTGTAGAGAGATTGCGCCCATGCGGCACTCGAGCCTAGAACAAAATACGCTGCGGATGAACAGACCGTATCTTGGTATAATGATTGAAGTCTACGTTACCTTTGAGAAGACCCGCTGTCCTGAAGCCGAGTACATGTAACATACTCGGTTGCAGTAGTTTGAATAGCTCCCCAAAGACCAATTTCGTTATGATCACCTGGTATAAATGTGGATGAAGCTCAACTGCATCACCTAACACTCGATGTCAGTTCTTGGTTGCAAAGGGCTTAACCCGGATGTAGGTGAAGATTGGAAACATACCAATCGACACCACAGCTCTCCGCACCAGCGAGAACAAGGCATCCAAAGGCATCTTCAACGCCGCAGACCTCCTCTCAACACCATACCTCACAGCGAAATCAAGTACAACGCTCTCCACCTTTCCAAGTACCTCTCCGACTTCCCGATCCCGCTTTTCACGAGAGGGCGCAGTCTCCAGAGGTGGAAACAATCTGTGAAACTCCGCTACGAGAGGTTTTAATGCGATTAGGAGGTCAGAGAGGATATCGTTTTTGCTTTTGCCAGCGTGAGTGAGTGTGGGGTTGGGGTCATCGTTGTTGTGTGGATGATCATGGGTGTGGGTGTGAATGACCTGTACGATGGTCGTGAAGATCGCTCGTAGCAACGTGCGTATTTCTTCGATGATTGCTTTGACTTCGGCGACACTTGTGACCATCTTGCGCAACGTTCATGCGCGTGAAGCACGGCTGGGGCATAAACTGGAAAATACAAGGTCGTTGTCATTACTTCGAAGCAAATAAGGTTCTGTCATCATGGTCTGAGAGAAGGTTACTGCATTCCCCTTCCCGTTTTGCTCCTAGACCATAAACGCGCGCAATATCGAGTGCGCTTTCAGCCGAACCACACATCCCAATTGCAAGCCAATCTCAACGAAACCCCACAACAGCTGCGGGCCAACATAAAGTAAGCTCGTAAGATATTCATCTCCCAGGGAGGTATACAAGTACAGCACAACGAAAAGATAAAAAATTGAAGAGATGGGGACAGAGTACGTCGTGACTCGTCGTCAGAGATGAAGAGATCTATATTACACAACCCATGCAACCATGTAACCCACTAAGAAGTGACTAGTGACGACGGAAGAATGACAAGGCGGAAAAGTGCAAGCTGAGCAGACGACATTATATCGTCTTACAACTTAGAAGAGACCTGCCCATGGCCAGTCATCACCATCATCGTCATCATCATCGTCGTCGTCGTCACCGTCGCCTGGGGGAGGCGTAGGCTTCGGTTCGGGCTCAGGCTCCTCAGTCCGGCAAGCCTTGGGCACCTTGAAGTCCTACAAATTCAAACCATAGAATGATCAGCGACCATTCAACAATGCATAATTCCAGATAAAAACAAAAGAAACGTACATCAGTGCGAACACCTCCGCCCCAAGGCGTCCGTCCATCCACACGAGCATCAGGACCCAATCCACGCTCAGCGAAACCAAGCCAGAGCTCGCAGAAGTTCTCGCCACCGGTCAACGCGTGGTCTGCGGCGATGATGGCGTCGCGAGCATCGAAGAAGCTCGGTCGGCATGGTTGGAGTTTCATGCCGTTCAGAACGAGTCTAAGGTTCGCAAGGTTATGAGTAAAGTTAATTCGCAGTAAGCGGAAGAAAATATGATACATACTGGACTGCGAGAGAGTTACCGTGCTTGGGGACGAGAGGCGTAGGCTTGCCGAAGATGTCCAATTTGCGTGGACGGTAGAAGTCGCCTTCAGGAACGGTACCATCTTCTTCTGGGAGTGGAGGGTAAAGAGAGTCGACGAAACCGTGCTTGGCGATCAAGCGTTGGGAGACGACCCAGAGGATCTCAGCCCAGACTTCACCAATGGCGTGGACGCCCCAGTAGCCAGGCTTGTCGAGGGTCTTGTACGTCGATGGGTTGACGGTGGTGTTCTAGGGTAGCGAACGTGTTAGTCGATGTGAATTTTTGAAAAAAGTTGAGTCGCTGAGAACGTACCAATGAGTAAGGGTAGTTCCTGATACCGTTATCACGGTTGGCAGCCCAAGCACCCATAGCATAGTCGGAGTAGTTCTTGTTGCTACGAATAGTCGTAGCAAGGAAATCACCCCAACCTTCACCCATACCACCAGCCTCACCCCATCCGAGACATCCAGAGTTAGCAGGTCCACCAGTCAAACGTGTACTGAGACCGTGACTGTACTCGTGGATAACTATACCGGCCTCGAGGTCACCATCGCGGAAAGGAAGAGCGGTGTTCCAGAGGTACATCCTGCAACGACCGTTCTGACCATCAGGAGGGGTCATGAAGTTGGCGTTGTTGTAGCCGCTACCGTCTTGAGCGTTCATGATGACGGCGTCACCTTCTTCACCACCACGACCGAAGTTATGTTGCTGGAAGTTACCAGATGCCTCATCGAAGCCGTATCTGAGCAAATGCAGTCAATAAGCACGTCCCAAGAATAAAACTAGGATGATAAGCATACCTGTAGTACAAGTCGTGGATCATGTTGCCAGTGTAGAACAACTGAGTAATGGTGGCGTTGATGTACTTCTTCGCCTCATCCTGAGCGTCTTCACGAGCAGTCTGCTTCGGGTTGTACTCGTACGTAAAGTTCCTCGAAGCACCGGCATCAGGCCTGTAGTTCGTGACCCAGTCGTTGGCACCACGCCAGTTCTCATGGGCAAAGACATTGTTACCCCAGGTATCGGTGGTGTTCCTGAAAGCCTTGACGCCACTAGAGCTACTGCTCTGAGGGTCGTTATAGGTAGGGAGCGAATGCCAACCGACGGGGCTGGCGAGGAGGTCGATATTCTCCTTCTCGAAGGTGCGGTTGCCAACGGAAGGGTCGTTGACGCCCCATGCGAAGACGTGGTATACAGCCTGGGAAGGGGCAGAAGGCTCCTTGGGCGCGGGGATGGGGGAGTCGGACGCCCAGTCGACAACGGATACGATGCGGTGAGGCGCATTAACAGTGACAGCGGCCTCATACCAGTTATCCTGCATCTCGATTTCGAACTACATACCCATCAATTAGCCTATCACAAGCAAATCAATAAGGGATCTGGACGCTCACCCTCCACACAGCCTCAAGGGCGGTTGCCTTGCCATGGGGAACTTGGACGAATACCATCTTAGCCTTGACGGGGCTGACGGCGTCAGGGACGTTCTCAATGACATAGGCGGGGGTGACATTCTCTCCCGTCAAGTCGTGTACGTAGGTGAACTTCATCTTGCCCACGTAATCGGCGGGGTGTTGGGCCATCGCGCTGGCAAGACCGGAGTTGGGCGTGGCAGCGATCATGAACTGCAACAGAGCCTGACCGGGTTCCTCGATCGCGTCAGCGGTCAGCTTGCCCTCCGCAGCCATGCGGAAAGGAGTCTCGACGTGGGCGCAGTTCCACTCGTAGAGCTCGGGGAGAGCGCCGAGTGCTTCGCGCTCAGAGACGGATGAGCCGCTGAGAGGAGTCTGCTCGCCGTTGGAGTAGAGCGACGCCTGGATTTCCTCAGTACGCTTGTTCATCTCAGCAGCAAGCTGCGAGCAATATTCAGAGTGGACATCGGCGCGCTCTCCGGCGAAATCATCATTGGCAGATAGCTCGCCTCGGTAGAACTAAGGTGTGAACTGTCAGAGACCGGCATATTTAGTCGACGACGAGTATGACTCACCGAGTCGCCATAGGACAGCACGACGCCATTCTTGATGTTGACGTTGATATCAGCGTCGGCGATCTCGACGCCGTTCAAGAGTTGACGAGCGTAGACATGGGTGATACCGGTGTTCTTGTCGGTGTACGAGTCCTTGCGGATGACAAAGGAGCTCATAGGCGACACCGAGGACCTGGTGAGGTCCTCGATGAACTGCCTGGCTACTTCTATCGGATCATCGTTGTAGATTCCGAACGAAGAGGCGGGGTGCGAGAGACCAGTCTTGTAGGTCGCGTGCGGGTGCACGGGGCCGAATCCGAGGGTCTTACGACGACGAAGGGAAGTGCTGTCACCATTACCGGAGTGTGCGGCGGCGCCGGCGAGGCCAGCGGCGAGGACTGAAGCGACGAGTAAACGACGCAACATAACGAAAGTAAGTGTGTTGGACGATATGTGCAGGTTGCCCCCCTGGAGATGAAGGGAGATGACAGAGGGAGGACAAACAGCGTGCGCGGCCTGTGTTGCAGTATAAGTACCCGGCTCTTATCTCGGCTCGTGGCGAGGGAGGCGGAGCGACCGAGGGAGACCGCTTCCCAACACCCCCATACTGGGGTTGTTACGTAAGCAGCGCCTGACTCGGTCGCTTTGCTGCTTCCTCGTACCACCAAGCATGCCCGCAGCACGTCCTGTATTTGGGGCCCTCTGTGCGGACAACGCGTGTTCTTTTACCTATGTGTCGCCAAGGGTGTGGGTGCGCATTGGAAAGAGGTACTGGCTGGCACGCGACAAGTAAGATCGGTTCAAAGTCGGCCTGAGCAGCGGTAAGCACAAGACGCGCGTCGCGAAGCACGCCATATTCGTCCATGGAAGTGCCCTGTTTCGCGACGGTCGCGTCGGGCGAGAGAGGGCGGGATGTTTCGGGGACCAAGTCGCGTACTGGTCGCGTAACAGAACGCGATACAAGGCACCGAGTCTATCCGTAATGGACGCGTTGGGCTCGTGTTGGGCCTTGTTGAACTACTCAACGTCAACGTCGTTGAAGGTTAAGCTCGCAATCACCCTATCCTGGAAAGAGGGGCCATGACCCTCGAAAGGCATTCGACCGACCGTTTTGAACGTGTCGGCAGACCTAATCAAATATCATGGCCGTCAGAAGTCTTGCCAAAGGTCCCCTCGCAGTAGACAGACATCCGTACCAGTTGACAATGCTTTGCTTGCGTTGTCCTCGTTGCATATTACGCAGTAGTATTCACGCTTCAACTGTGCTGACCTTGGTGGGTCACTATATGCGCTTCGTTTAACAGCAAACTGAGTGATTGAGAGTGTAAAAGCGTTCCAAAAGAGTTCGCCATGGTTGGGAAAGAGGAAAATGAGAAGGAACGCGTAAGGATAGCCTCGACGTGAATGTCGACGTCGGAGAGAAAGACGAATTAACTTTCGAGGATTGCATGAGCCTCGAGGACGCGAAAAATGCCATCGATTTTGCTCTGATGTCATGAACTTGATTATACCCAAATCCGGAAGGTTTTTGTCTATATTTGGTACAGATTTGTCCCGATTTATTTGTTCTTTTCTTCCCAAATTCTAAGCTCGCTTTTTCGCTTTCTCTTTGCAGAAATCAATCCACATCGTAATTTGACCTGAATACTTTCTCCTCGACATACTCTTCGTACTACTTTATCGACTATACGCCTTTTCTAGTCCACTTGAGCCTGTTGGATTTCCATGGCAGTAATCGGAGAGATCGTGGTATCCTAACAGCAAGAATCCTAGCCCGGGCAGACTGCAACTTCGCTGGAAGAAATCCGCTGTGAACGCTGGAGCTTGGCTGAGTCTCTAGCCGCTAACTTGAATGTTCTTGCTGCTCAAGAGGCTTGTATCACTATGGCTAGATACTAGTCGATAGGGTCTAACGAGACAACAACCGGATGAAGAATGAGAATTGTCAGTTGCGTACGAAACATCTGACAGAAGGCACCACCGAAAAATTCTGCTCGAAGCTCACCTCCATGATCAATTGCACTTACTGACTCGCTACTCGCGGATCTGACGTTTGCATAACTGAAACGTGGTTACAACGACTGTATCCTTGGGCTGTTGTGTATTCTGCGGTCTTGTTCTCAGTGTTCACTGCGGACTTGAGCAAGCCTTGGTCTCCACGGTACGCTTGGACAGTTGGGTATCTGTGTTGACTTTTCTGACCCTGTTTGCCAAAGCAAACTTCTTGAGCCCTGCTGTTGCTAGAGGAGCACGTGACGTCGACGCGTCATGTGAGCGCAAACTCGTTTACTTCTCCTTCCTATCTGTCGAGGGGACGTATACGTGAAGCGGATCCTTGCACAGTGGGCTGCTCCTGTAGTCAACCGCGGATCTTGATATGGCGAGCAGCAGGCAACAATTCTGAAAAAATTAATCAAATCAACAATACCTAGACTTCGCTCGCACCCTCTCATCATCTGGCAGCTAAATCAAGACGCACGCAACACGCACCCTAGGGCCACCACCTTCATATCGGCGCAGGAAACACCTTGATTCCAGGCCGGAAACGGCACGGCAATAGACGAGGGTCACAAGACGAACCCCCAATTTACGAAAGGAAATCCGTCTACTCGTCTTGTAAAATATGGTCGCATGGGTGTGTGTCTGTTTTATTTTGGGTTGCGTTTATGTGCTCCTGAAAGATGAGATGTGGTATTGTAGGAGGATGTGGTGCGGGAAGAGGTGGGAGGCTGTTCTTGCCTTCTTTTCCTACTTCCACCGTGGTGTGGAATATCTAGAAGGTTTTTTGGGGGAGGAGAGTGGGCGGAGGTGGTGAGCTGGAAGTTGTTGGGTAGGTAGAGCATCGCTGGTATGTGCCTGTGGTCTAGTCGGTGCGTTGCGAGAACCTGTTTGTGAGATGATACTGATCGTAGGTGAACAGCTACACTCACAATTTCGGGTCGTTGGATATTTCTGCCCTTGAGGATAAATCTCGATTGGACGCGGACTGCGCGCCGTTGAACCCTCCTCTTCCTTGTTCCTTGCCGTTTAAGATAATGGCTGACAGAAAGGGTCGCGCGAATGGCTAAGGCCACAATAGAGGGTGTTCGTGTCAGGTGGGGTTATATTTAATGTGAGTGCCATAACGTGCGTTCGAACGTCCTATCTTGCAGAAGTGAGGTTCGCGGAGGGGGGCCATAAGGTGACTGGAAAAGACTGCGAGATGAGAATGGCAAATTAGAGCCCAGAAATGTCCTCGGTAGTTGGTCTGGAGGTCAGGTCGTTGAGCCTAGCGATCCGTTCGCTGCTTCAAGTGCTGGCGCGAGACGTTTCTTCGAGGTGTTCGTGCCGGGCTGTGGTATAGCAATCATCAGTCTATAACTGCCCTCGTTGGCGTTGAACTCGGATTCGTACGGTGGTCTTTGTGCAGATTAATCTATCTGTCAGGCGAAGCGTACTCCTGCGTCAGGACTGGCGTTGTTGCCGGGCTACTGATCAGACTACCTTTAGATGAGCCCTGTCCGTCGAAAAATGGTGTCGATATACCTTGTTCCCGAAGTCCTCCGCGTTATGCGTCCAGTAATAAACCGCAATTTGCTCGCTACGTCGCAAGACCTTCACAACAGCGTCCTATAGAGAACAGGGTCAGTTCCAACGACATTTCCTCACAATCCTATACCTCTACATCCTCATCGGTGAAGTCTCCATGGAGGCAATACACTTCAAGATCGGAGTTCGAGAGTCGGACGTCGAAGGGCGGTTGAGTGGTCGAGGTCAACTTTGGGTGGGTTGGCGTATTCTCGCTGTCCGCATCGATCACATACAAGCTGGTTCAGTCTCGAGAGTCGCTAGGCCAACTCATATATGCAGGCGGGGCTAATATCATCGGCATCGTGCTGGAATGTCGGACTTTTTGCTGTAAGTCCTCTCGCGGGGTGCCGGTACAGTGATGAGTGGGGTTATCAGATGGGATACGCGTATACGGCTTGGAGAGCACCGTAGCGTATGGTCGTCTCACTCAGAGTGCACGGCGGTTGACATGTATCTGACTTTGCTACGAGGTATGTTCGACTCGTCTCACTCGCTGCAGCAGCTCATTGTATCTCGTTCTGCCACGAAAAAAAGTGTGCGGGCACCGTAGGAATGAACGGAACGCGGTATCGATTTCACTGCGGCCTTTCGGGAGAGAGCGCTTGGCATGTTCTGAAGGTCCGGAGCAGTCACCCGATTTCACTCTTTCTCTCAAAAACAACCCACTGATCAAATCGTCCTCCTTTGTATTTTTCGAACCCCGTTCCGTGATCACCTGTACGGAGGGAGCCTGTGCTAGCCACAGATGGGCGTCTCGATAGCGGCTCAAAACTGACACCGAGGGCTTTCAGTGGAAGGTAGTCGTTGAGTGCAAGTTGAGTCTACGATGCCCCTCCTGAGCTCCCCGTGTTGAGGATGGTGGCCAATGTTACCTGGACATTCGACGTTTAGGTTCGTACAAGACATTCGTGGCACGTAGGTTCCCAGAAAGGCCACCCGTTGCCTTACAGCGAGATGGCCACCACCCCCTCCCCGAACGATGGTACTTTTGGATGAACCTCAAAGTCCACCGGGATCATGTTGTATGCTGTAGAACGTTCCCGGACCTCCAGGAACAAAGGCGCAAACACGAGATACTGTGCGACCTAATGATTCGCGCGGCCACTTTCTCGGTACACAAGCAGGCTTTGTGCGCTTTACGTGAACGGAACCCCTGAACCATGCTTGAGGAGCAGATGGTGACTGAGCGGCGGAGGAAGACTATAAGTTTGCTCATTGCACATGCAGGTGGGATACTGCACCTTCTGGTACGGGATATTTGCTTTGCCGTGGCAGGAGAGTTTGAGCGTCGCTGGCCGGAAATTAGAACACAGAAGAGCTCGCCACATAGTATGCCCATCGTTGCACAGTCATAATACTGCATATGGAGCATCTACGCTAACTTGCCGCTTATATTTACCGTTGTTTTCGTGGAAAGTGTCTTCGATACAGAAACAACCACCGTGTACAGGCGAGGCCGTCTGATACTATCCTAGCCGTGCAAATCGCGTCAAGACGTGCGCGACTCCGACTCTGGGCTGCTAGGTAAGATATTCACTACGGCCGATTCACGAACAACCCAGCGACACGACTGAATATTTTCCTCTAATTCAGCACAAAAGAAACATACCTTATCTGTATGATCAAGAATGCCCTCGAGCGGCGGGTGCTTCGTTGGGGCGTGTCGACACACGATCGATATTCCAGCGTATCAGGTCACAACAACAAATCATTCTTAGTTTGCGGTACCGTCCGACTGGGTTTACATAAAGTGCCCTCCAGCGACATTTGTACAGACGTTGGGAATCATCCAACATTCTTGGTTTGTTTGCATCCGAGATTCGAGTGTGAATATCAAATTCCAGAACCGGTCGATTCGTGGTCCTCGTACACATGTTCGCGGGTGAGCAATGCTCCACCCTACGAGAGGTGCGTGGCCATTTCAGCGTTGCAAGATGCGTCGTTCCTGACTCTATTGCCTGTGACTTTGCATGGTAGGAGGTACCCACCAGTTACCGAGGACCCTAAATCTGTCATGATTCGATCAACATACGTTCTTCATCACCGATAGCTTCTCGCCAGTGATTGAACCTACTTCAAGCCATCTTGACATGGTCTTAAGCAGTACCAACGCCTAAAGAAAAGTGTACACGATGTTTCTTCCTCAATCTAGGTCACCGGGATCACTGGCATATTCCAGAAAGCCGTGACATCAATGATTGGATGCCAGCACCAACCTGAAGCTCGCGAGGGTCTATATGTAGAGAACCTCGAGACTCTTCATTTCGTCTTGGGCGCGAAGCTTATACGCCAATCCATTCTCTCGCCAAACGTAAGCCGGCTATGCCACATTATCCTCGCCTTACGGAAGCATAGGTGGAAGGACATTGGACGATGTGAGGCCGTAACTAGTTGGCACGTCGTTTTTGGCTGCGGCCCGCGAAGCAGGTGAGAACAGACCTGGTTCTTCGACCTGTCTGCATGTAGTACATAAACGTCCAGGGCGATATGTAGTCATTGACTCTGGTCCTCCGTGCCCCGGAAGCTGCCTCTTATCCAGCTGCCACACCATTATCTTTCATCTGGCCAAAATGACTCAAGGACGCATAACGTTCACTTCCGGTTTCCTGGCAGGCCGCACCGTGCGAGCTGAACTGGTGGAACTTCAGAAAGCGGATATGGCACGGAAGTAAGCATTCCTGCTTACGTCAAAGTTGGAAGGTATCTCACTGTCGTTGCAGATTCGCGATCAGAGATCGCAGGCCGCTGGATCCACCACCAATCCTCCAGCTGAATCTCTTTGAGATCCTCAATCCCGGAACCCCAAGCGAGACCGAGCGGGAGTTCAGAGAACTAGAGTAAGCCAATGACGTGGCAATATAGGAATTGCCACTTGCTAAAGTGTACTCGTCCATGTCTCTCGAATCGCAGGGAGGCAAGCTTAGGGATGGTGTGCCAGGCGGATCTGTTTCGACTCGACCCACCAGACGAGGCTCCGCTTCCGCTCAGCATACCGAACAACAACCCAAACGGCCCTTCGCGCCTGTACCCTGTTTACAGCGTGACCGATGCCCGTCCCAACCTCCTTGCAGCTCTCAGCGAAGCGGCGAGCTCGGATCGGAGATCGACTTCCTCGGCAACGTCACGCTTTTCGACGGGCTTTCCAGATAGTTTCAGTTTCAATATGACCTGCCATACGTCTCGATCTACTCCTACACCTTCTAATGCTCGTATACCTGTCCCTTCGTCGGAATCACCTGTGCAAACCGGCCCTTCTATGTGCCGCCATCGAATGAGATCGTCCCCCGGCTCGGAGGCGAACGCCAAAATCCTGGGTTATGTCGGAAACCAAGCTATCACACAAAGTATGCTGCGCACCGACGCTTTGGCTGCGAACAAAGTCAGCGAGGCCATGGTGCTTAATTACGAGGGCAAGGACACGATCATGTTTGCTTTCCCTGTGCGTGATATACTCGTATAACCACTGACACATATCCTCTCATATGCAATTGACATCCTGGCGGCGTTACAGGACCTATCCGTACGAGTAGTAGGCAACTTTGCACTTGGGTATCGTGTGTTTCATATCCACAGTTGCATCACGAACAGCGACGGTACCCAATGTAGTCCAATGATGGCAAGTTGCCTGGGTGGAAGCTTCCGCGTATACGAAACCAAGGACTTCCCCGGCTTACAACCATCGACCAATCTAAGTAAGGTATGCCTCTTCCTTATTCCCCGAGGTCTTTCGATGTATCGCCATGACTCACCCGCTACAGCTATTGGCTTTACACGGCGTGAAAATGGCAACCCGATATGAAGTCCGTCGTCGGCCCAGAGATTGATTACCGCAACGAACGGCCTTCAGACGCAGCGTCAAGCACGTGTGGTTGGGATTTTGAACTTTGGCATTGCAATCGCACCGCTTGATACCTCGTTAGCACCGCGATAAAGGAGACATACTTAGGTACACGAATCTTCAAGTTCGTGTGTCCTGACGCTATCGTCTTTGCCGTTCAGGTTGCATGGTCAAATGATCCTCTATACATAAGTCATATTGGCCGAAGAGACATTGGAACTCATTGGACCGAGATTGGCTACTTTTTGAACGTCTTAAAATACTTGAATAGCGCTCTTCTTTACGTAGAGATAAAAGCACACCTGCACACGTCCCAATTGAATTGGCCAAATACGGATACATAGAAACTCACTTTCAACGTAAGCGTTCTCGTAAACGTTCAGTTTGCCGACTACCTTCACTGCTGGTCCTTCAGCGACGATGGCCATGCCTCTGTCTACCTACTTAGCACCTCCTAGCACCTCATTTCATCCTGCCTGCGACGCATAGCCGAGTATCCGGGAAGAAGACCGGAGTCACCAGGACTCACGGTTTAAACTTCAAAGCTTCAGGTTCTGGCGTTGGTTGATCGAGGTCGGTCACTATGATTGTAACCTCTCTGAAGGAGACTGTGTGTATTGATGCAGCCCTAGCTTCGTTGCAAAGTCATTCGCAATCCTTTTCTCTCCCTTGAGATTCGATTCCACTTTGAACCGATTCAAATAACGCAATTTGCTAGCCCTTCGCCGCCGATTGGTGAACGTCGCTTGCCAGCGGAGGTATCAACACACTGCGTCAACTATGACTATGCCATCAATACCAGTCGATTCTCTTCTTTCGGTCTTGTTACAGCGTAGTGGTCATGAGGAGTACGCGCATCTGCTGTCGGGGTCCTCGATCTCACCAGTGCAGCCGCATGATTCTGATACTGTTATACATCTGGACACTGCTGGGGCACGGCTCATGAAGATGCACGTGGAGAAGGACTTCCTACGATTCGATTTCGTGTCAACCATAGTCGACGGTTTCCTTGATCTTTGCGACAGACCTCACAGCCAAGCAGATGCCGAATCGATTCAATATACATTCGATCCTTGCTTGAGTTCTACGAAGTTCGTCAACGTCCTGTTTGTTATACTCACGCAGCAGGAGACGTATGATCGCGCATTGGATAGGGCAGAGCCACAACGAAAGGTATACCGGTGCCTAATGGGCATTTCGTTGTTGATTCTCCCATGCCCAACTGAATGTTTTGCATCTATATAGGAGTATCGACATGATCTTCTATGGCTGCTGGCTTACATAGCCGAGTTCCTTGTGTTCTGTCCTGACCAACTAAGGAGAAAATATACATCGAATATCCCAGTGATTCTAACCAAGATCTCGCGACTTTTCCAGATATTGTGGAACGAGCGAGAGTACTTGTTGCCGGTGGGAGAAGGGAAAGAATCCCGTTTGCCTCACGAACCCGGGACAAGGACATGCTTGAATACGACAATTCAAGGCCTTCTTTGGAAAACATCCTTGTTGCAGGAGTGAGTTCGAAAGTCTTACATATGTCCTCCTCCTCATCAGCGAAATAGAAAATACTCGGGGACCACACACATCGACATGTATCGTCATCTGCATCTCTTCCTATACACATGGTGTAGGTCTGATATGGTTCATGCGCGATGGGGCCTCAATCACATAGCGAAACTTTTGTGGCGCGAGTGCCCAGATGGTGTCTTCGCACCTCCGTCTCTCCGAAAGTTATTCCGAGAGGAGCACCCTGCGCTACTTCCTGAATACCTGTACACCATCTATCAACTCTTGAAGGCTCCCAACATCTTAGGCAATGATTTGTATGCTCTCCTCCATTGCTTCGTAGGCACTTTTCTCGCGTGCGATTCTCTGGAACCTGACGTGGAAAGGACATTCTCTATTGTCTATCCGGAACGTATTCCCCTGATGAATGTGGTGGCTTCAGCAGCTCAACGTCAACTCTGCTTAGGGTCCCCTGAAACGTCACACCTGACTGCAACATGCATGGAAAAAAGTGCGGAAATAATCTAGTAAGTCTCTATTCAATGTTACTTCTCGCGCAAGCTGTGCCAACCTAGACGCAGCAGGTTATACCATGGTGGTCAAAAGAAGCAATTTGTCCGGTCATCAGGTTCTCATATTGTAGACGTCATTCCTATGATATTCTACTTCGCTACCCATAGCCTACACGAAGAAGTCCCAAACCTCGGTACGTCAACCTTCCGTTTCATCATACACTCATTCTTACTTCCTGAGAGTAGACTGGGCTGGTGAAATGCTTCTTGAGTGCTTATGTGAATACGAACCACGTGGGACAACAGACCCCGTTTACGCTCGATTCAACGAGGATATGAAAGCCTCCATTGACAAGCTATGGCCTGGGACCATCGCCGCGTTCCGTCGACATCTCAATGCGCCTACTCGGTCCCTCGACCTTCTTGGTTCTCGTCCGAGGTTTTTGGGAACACTTGAGACGATCGGGAAAGCGTTGAAGTTAAAGGAGAATATGACTCCTGGGGAATACTTCGCAGGGTATGATACTCCCAAAAGCTGCCACTTCCCGGAATGCATGTGCTCGCATAAGAAGCCACTACATCCCATGAAAATATGCAGCGGTTGTCACATAGTCTATTACTGTAGCCCGAAGTGTCAAGCAGGGTGAGTGACCGAGTTTCGTTGTTGCAATTTTTCCCCAATGGATGTACTAAGTGAACTTTTTACCGGTAGTGATTGGGACTACAAAGGACAGGGCCATCGTATAGTATGTCGAGGCCGCCGCGTCCGTCGGGTGCCTCCGGGTAGAACGCGGTCATCGAGGTAATGCGGCCTGCGATGCAGCCTGAGGATCGTCGTCGCGTTGTTGTCTCTATACTATTGGGGTCTTCTGTGCTTGTTTCATTACTGAGTTGGCTTTTATCTCTGTTTTCTTGAAACAGATTTTGCTCTGTATTCCGCGCGTGCGATCGTCTTGTTGAAAGTGTTAACGTTGTCGCTCCGAGCACTGGCAGGTCTGACCAGGTCTGACCGGCGGTGATCGTGAAGCCTTGGGCCACGTGCCGAATAATTACCCGTTATGGGCGGTTTTGTCCAAATGCGAACAAACGTGTCCATAAAAGGAAGGCTGTGCCTTGTGGCCAGGCCTAGTAGAGTGACCTCACCTCATTGGTGTGGTGCCTATTGTTGCACTCATTGCTCGTTACTCTCATGTCTTCCCAAACCACCAACTCACCAGTCGTTAATGTCAAGTTGCTGCTGATAGGCAACTCTTCAGTTGGAAAGAGTAGTCTTTTGCTGAGGTTCTCGGATCAACAATGGTTACCAGAAGATGAGGCGAGCGCGACTATTGGTGTTGACTTTAGGGTGCGTTGCGTGTCTTACACCGTTTACGCGTTGTGCTGAATCGATAATAGGTACACAAGATGGATGTGAAAGGGAAGAAAGTGAAATTGAGCATATGGGTATGTGTTGCATTGTTCATCTGCATTTCACGTCCGGAAGATATGAATTGGTTTCTAGGATACCGCGGGTCAAGAACGATTCCGAACCATTACTTCCTCATATTATCGAGGAGCACAAGGCATCATTCTTGTATATGACGTCGCAAACCGCGAATCCTTCGACGCGTTACCCCGATGGTACTCAGAGCTAGAGACATATGTCTCGCCGTCTGTAGTGAAGATTATCGTAGGAAACAAGGTTGACAAGGTATGTCCCTAACGACATCCCCCAGGCTATCTCTGTAAGAAATCTTGCAGGAGTTCTCGCGTCAAGTGACCTATTCCGAAGGTCAACAATTTGCCCAACGAATGAACTCGCTGTTCATTGAGGCTTCCGCAAAGACCGCAGTAGGCGTTCGCGAGGCTTTCGAAGAAGTCGTAGCCAAGATCATCGATACTCCAGAACTATGGGCACCTGTTAGCTCCAAGAGTGGGCACAAGAGCGGAAAGACGGGAAATACGCGTGCGGATCACCATGCTGAGGACCATATGCCCGGAAATATTACACTTACTGGGGACGATGGGCCCATGGATGGCGGAGGATGCTCTTGTTAATTGGGATCATTGGCTTGGGTTCTCTGTATATTCTTAATGACTACTCACGACCTTGTTTTATTCTAGATACCCTCTATTTTTTGCTCTTTTCTTGCTGTACTTTGGTCTTAACTACTGTAGATGGAGATGGCCTGAACCTTACACCATTCCTCGCACCTCGATCCGTAGAGTGGGCGTTTCTATCAAATTGTACTATGGTAGGCTTGTGGATACTAATAAACAGTGGGGTGACAACGCAAAGGAATGGAAAGAGCGAAATATGTACCAGTGAAAGAGAGGAAGACGAAAGAAAACAATTACAGCCTGTACATACATCCGAAAACACACAGACCTGTTCGCTCCAATGGAATCCACTGTACGAATATGATCCCAAGCTCACGACCCTCGCGTCCCCAACTCTGCCTCCTCATACCTCTCGCTCTGCCCTTGTAGGCGTCGGAGGGAGTTTGAAAGTGGTCCCAATGGGACTCCACCCATCTTCCGCTCTTTCATCCGACCTGATCAAACTCGCAATGCTAGCAGTATGCCTATGACTCTTCTTCCCCTGCGAGCCACCCTTGCCGTTCTTCATCAAAGGTGCAGCGGATCCAGGTGTCGTGGGCACGACAGGAGAGCGGTACGTAATATCCATGTCCTCCTCCTCGCTCTCTCTATCTGACAGATCTTCGAGGTCATAGTCGGCGGCGTCACGCATAATAGCACTATGCCCTGCTCGTGAACGGCTGCGAGGCTCCTCGAGATCGTAAATCTCGTATTTGGATCGACCTGCGGCTGCGGCTGCGGGATTGAGGTTGGGAGGATAGGCGGTGGCAATGGGTCCCTTGAGTTCATCGGGAAGGAGCATGTAGAAGAAGAAGACGGCAAGACATGACCCTCCTACGACGTCGATGAGGTAATGATGTGTCAGGTACATGGTCGCCCAATACAAGACTAGGGCATATCCCCAAATATATCTTGTGGTCTGAGGGAAGAAATGGGATAGGAATAGTGCTTCGAGTGTGGCGTTCGCGGAGTGTAGGGAGGGGAATGCTCCGAATACGACGG
Organism: Panus rudis PR-1116 ss-1; assembly: GCA_022160315.1. Classification (NCBI taxonomy): domain Eukaryota; kingdom Fungi; phylum Basidiomycota; class Agaricomycetes; order Polyporales; family Panaceae; genus Panus; species Panus rudis. The sequence continues at coordinate 137,210 of MU275193.1, forward strand.
GGGAGTTGGAGAATGTGACGGTGTACCCGTTGGAATGGAAAAGCTTGTCAATCCGAACAAGACCTGCTGCGGAGCCCTTGACGGAGTAGTTTGCCGGGGTGAGGCCGTAGATGACTTCGTACCATGGTGGCGCGCATGGAAGAACGATTTGAATGAGTACACCTACAAGGTTGGCGTACCCGAAGATCCGTGCCCACTGTTGTAGCGCTTGCTTTGGTCGGAACAACCATAGGAACGCGGCCACAACGAATGGGAACGTGAAGTGCACGACGCCGTAGGGCAGCCACGCGAGAACATCCAAGAGCGGATGTGTCCATCGGGTGAGGATGTCGGACACATTGGCTCCGTACAGCACGGATTCAAGAGTCGGAAGGAGGACGACATTAATACTCGGGCGGTATTCGTCGGGAATAAAGCGTGAACTGTAGAACGTCAATAGCCACGAGAACACAGGATGCGCCGGAAGGAAGAACTGGGAGGTGAAAGGGACAAGGATGGCGATGATATAGAGTATGGGTATCATTAACTTGAGCGGGAAGCCGGGAACTTGCATTATTGTAAGCCAGAACGTCGCGAGACCTATTTCGAAGAGATATATCGAGTCCCGCCATGTAAATTCGTACTGCTGTAGGCGAGCAATCGTGTCTGCGGGCGACAATGATTTGTCCAACCTGGCCACCGCCGCCAGGAAGGCAGCCCATATGAACCGGAGCGTCCTGGAGATGCTCAATCCGACAGACATGATGAAAGTCGTTAAATCCTCTGAATGCAGTGACGCGGAACGTTAGTGACAATTTGGGATGGGTTCCTGCCATCTTCGCGTACCTCGTCACCGAGATTCAGCCTCCCTATCAGCTCTAATTCCAACTCACGCCGCCGCGAGCACCGAATACAACCAAAAGAAAACCGTGAGGGGGACGTTCGAGAGGGATCGTGGTGGAAGGAGGGAAAGGTTGGTGGTCCGTAAGCGAGCACAGTCAGCGCTTGTGACTTGCGCTTTCTTTCTCCGTAACACATCAAGGGAACCCGAGGCAAACCGCAGTCCTTTTCTTTCAGCCGCCATCTTTCAGAAAAAAACTCATTCAATTTCATGCACTATACATTCGGTCAATAACATCGGGGGAACTGCAAAGCTTCAGTTTTCTAGAAGAGCAGGGCATGTCAAGCCTGCTCTCGAAGTTCACAATCGGAACGATTGGGTTGACATGCAAGACCTTCTTAAACATTGGTTATTGCGGGAGTGTCACCGTCAACGGCCTCGATAACCTTATAAACGCATTGAAAAGCGAAGAGCGGAATAACGGGCGCGGTGTCATCACATGTAAGTCGATTTGTGCTCCTGAACACATCCCGCTGTGATGACACGACCATTTACTTAGTGTCCAATCACATATCTACGTGTGTTAAGATCGTACATATAAAGGGATGCATGTTGACCTTGCTTGTATAGACTGGACGACCCAGTAACATGGGGGATTCTACCTACACGATATTTTTTCAGTACCCGAACAACAAGATGGGTACTAGGGGCATCCGATATCATGTTCACAAACCCGTACGCACTCCGCCACAATCTCCCATTGCTTCCCCTCATTGCGTCCTGTCCGCCAATTGCGCAGGTAGACTATTGTCCACTTTCTTCCGGAATGGCCAAGTCATCGAGACTTTCCGCGGAGGCGGTATCTTCCAACAAGCCGTAGACATTGCCATTCGAAAAGTCAACGAGGGTGCTTGGGTTCACTTATTTGGAGAGGGAAAGGTGAATCAACCTCTGCTTCAGTCTTCCAATCGAGGAGACTCCGAACAACATGCTCACCAATTGCTACGGTTCAAATGGGGCGTGTGAGTCTGAATTTTGTTACTTGTTTGTGAAGTTCTCATTGCTCACCCGTTAACCCAGCGGAAGGATTGTTATGGAAGCGAGAGTACCGCCGGTTATCATTCCGATGTGGCTGACAGGTTTGCGAGCTCACTTCTCACTCCAAGTACAGTAGTGACGTCCCGGCAGGTTTCGACCAGCTGATGCCCGAAGGTCGACCAGGAATCCGCAAATTCTTTCCCAGACCAGGTGTTCACCTGAGTGTCACCTTCGGAAAGCCCATTGACGACGAAGCAATTCGGCGGGCTCTCAAAGACACTGTCAGCACTCACAAGCATGACGTGTTCAGTTCACGCTCCTCTAGTTCCAGTGATGCGGGCGAACAGAAGGGCGCAGCAAAATCTGAAGAGGGCTGGCTCCGTGACGCAATCCCGTCGACGAAGTCTGAGAATGCTTCTGGAAAACAAGACGAACAAGCGCATTCGGTGGAAGCGACCAGTCGCACTCGGAGTGCTCTGACTGCCCTTATACAGAGTTATGTTCAAGCGTTGGGAGATGATGTCATTCGGCAGCAACGGACTCCGTAACGTAACATTTGCTCTACCTACGCCTGCTCTCGTCGTTATATTGCTTAAAATATGTTATTTATACAAGATGTGCTCAATATACTGCAGGACATATACTCTACTATTTTGTACATCAAGCTTGCCAACAAGACAGCAAGAAGTTTCCAAGAACGCAACATCTGCAGGGGTCCTAAAAACGGCGAATATTTGAACAGCTGTGTCAGGCTTAGTCTTACAAGAAACAGAGCTTCCTCGACAAGCACCGAGAATAAGAGGACGCGAACGTTTCAAAAAGCTGAGACACAACGCCAAGGTTGTCACCCGAACCAGCACAGATGTCTAGACTCGGGATCTTCCTGGAGTCCAGAATAACAAGGGTACGCTGTGAGGCGATTGCCGATAGCGGCTTGACAATGACATGGTTGGTCCGACCAGCACTCCATTGTCACGTATTGATTTGCCTCGTTACACTCCTTGATACCATCCGTACGCAATTCGTGACTATTTCGTCTCACTCAAGCTGTGCGTTGTCCTTGCGGAATCCATTCTTGCGATATACAGCCTCCCGCACAACTCTGTACTTGTGCAATTCTCGCTTTAAGTCTTCTCTCGTCTCGGGGTCCAAGGTCAAGTAACAAAGACGACGATATCGACGCTCCAGGTCATCGACTTTTTGCTTAATGTCGACTATGTGGCTCGCATTGACGATGACTTGGGAAGCTGTAGATGGAGTGTTTTGCGTGCTGACTTGCGTTGGCGGGCTGGTGGTCACTGCCTTCGGAAGGTCATTCAGCGACGATGTCTCTATTGAGGCAGATGTACTGGTCTCGTTGGGGGCATCAGGTTTGGCTGTGACCAACGCAGGTCAGCATTTACCAAGATGACTCCCAGAACAAAGTTGAATTTCACCTTTCGAAGCCCCGTTCGGCAATGGAGCAGAGGACGCATCCGGGACGGGCGCCGTTGCACTGGGCATTGAGACGGCCGATACGCGTATCTTGACCTTGGAGGCTTTCACGCCCTGTTCGGGCTTTTCAGTAAGTTCGCCCATCGTGTGTGCACCTCCCAGGTTACTGCGACCCGCGAGCCAGTCCTCTGCCTCCTGGAACGTACGAGGAGGGTTCGCGAGATCCCACCGGGTCCCGTTCCAGGGATTAATGTTACTGTAGTCTGGGCCGACACGAAGCAAAGGGATCCCAGCTTCTTCACGTAATATATTCTGTGCCCAATGGTGCATTGCGAGGTTTTGCCCCAACTCCCTTCTTATCGCCCATCCATTTCTAGTGGGTGCGAAGGAACACCTCTGCCTAATGCGCTTGCAGCTGGTGCATATAACGCTTTCTGACAGGTTTAATTGGCAGTGCAGAGGCTTGCCATGGTGACCAGCAGCACACCGTTTACATTTGATGGGCTAGACCGCAAAGGTGAGCACTAGGTGGCTGTACTAAGATAGTATAAAGCCACTGACCGCCTTCCGTCTTTCAAGAAAATCGTCTGGGAGTGCGCGGACGTCGATGGCTATGAAGTCCTCTGTGCGCCCAGAGTATGAACCTGTCGACCATCTGCCACTGCTGGTTCTGAGGTCGTCTCGCAGAGAAATTCCCCGCACAGGACCATCATAGACCCTACGTACCTTATCCTTGATACCAGAATCTTCCCTTTGTTGCTGTGGTGGGATTCGAGGCTCATTTTGGCATTCGTGATCTTGCTCGCGAACAGTCTTTTTTCTCGGATGAGGCTTGCTGCTCCTCCTCTTAAGCAGAGATTCTGCAATGGGTACCTCTTCGCTTTCACTGGTATCAACATGACTTGCAGAGCGTCTGTGGGTTCCGACTTCGTTTCGATCAGTATCTTCGGCGGAAGGAAGTGGGGATTGTTTTGACGAGGAAGAGAGCTCGGGGCGAGCAGGGCGAGTATGAGTACGCTCTGTCTCGGATGCCAGATCAACCTGGTGCCGCGGAGGATTCTGCGCAGCTGCAATGTGCGTCATTTCGCCTGATTCAATTGTACGAAGCGTTGACATATGCGTACCGCAGTTTAGATGTACATCACCACCCATGCTTATGCTAGACGGCTTTCCAGCACCAGCACCTTCCGAGGGACGTGCAAGCTTCGAAGGGCGGGTATCTTCATCTCTGGATTCACTTGGCCCTCGTTTATTAGAATTCGGTGGAGGCGATGGCGCAGACAATACCGCTGGTCGGATGGTGACGCGATCCTCTATTGCACTAGTCAGGGAATCATGTGCATGGTTCGAGTCGATTGGGGCTGCTGGATACCAACGCGTTCACGATCAGAGTAGCTCAACGGTCATGACGAAATACTTGAACATACGTATGAAGGTCGTCCACCATTGATCTTCACCCAGATCGACGTTCAGGTAATCCATCGCGTAAAGCGAATTGTCGTTTCTATTCTTCATTGACGGATCATCTTCAGATAGTCCCAAAGGGAGACTTCCATCGAGCATCGCACGACCGAAAGCCCGCCATTTAGTTTGGTCCGCGGAAACCTCGATAGCTTTACGCAGGACCATAGGCAAACTCGAAGCTTTCGGCTTGAACTTCAGGACATCATGCCGAATATTGTTCTATCGAATATGGCCGCGATTACTATGTTGATGAGGGAACACCATATATTTGCAGGAGATACGTACCACCTCCCTCTGAAAGCTTCTGAGGAACTGGCTTAGTTTGGCTGCGTCGAGCACAGTACCGCGTATGTGGTTTGCGGCATCCATGATTTGGTGTATCCGAGCAGCCCAGACGTCGAAGACGTGTTTGGTGTCCGAGTCCATTTGTTAGCTATGTGGATGAAGGCTCGGCAGTGAGTCACGGTGAAGTCGTCAAGTGGGTGCAACAAGTTTGAGCGAGAGGTTGTTCATCAAAAAATACTTGAGACGATGCCCTAGGTAGAGGGTCCTGCATACGTTTAATAGTCAGTTCCGGACACTGACTGTGGTGTACAGCTCCGACGTCGACGTTGGCCGCAGCTAGCTTCTGAATCCATGTTTTGGTACCTACATGCCTTCCAAATTTGGTGCTTCGCAGGACGCCGGCAAAGGCAACATGAGAACTCGGGAAATGTTGATCAAACGACACCTCTTTTAACTCTGCCTTGATCAATCCTCCGTACTCCTTCCGTTTTATTTCGTGAATATGTACATACTGAGACCTTCACACGATACCTCCTACGAGTACGTCTGCGCTGCCAAAATGAGCCCGGTGACACGTGCATTCTACGAACATTGCATTCAAGTTCGAGGCTCTCATCCTCCTAGTATCTACGCTTTGACTTTCGACTGTCACTTTGGTTCGCCTCTCAGAAACTCAGTCTCAACTGTCAGGCCTCAGCTACCATTACACTTCACCATGTCTCTTCAAGCCCACTTGGATGCTTAGTTACCCCGCGATATGCCTCGGGTTGTTGTTATTCGGAATCAAGCGTTCCGTCGTCATTTTCGGTTTCAAGCTGTCAAGCCGCATTGAGCCTGGAACCATACACTCACGGAGGCTGTATGAAGAGTCTCACACCGCCCCAATCGCTACTAATGATTTGGACATTATCAACGAGCCCGACGTCATTGGACCGAGCTATGCGATTGCCATGGAGGGACCTTCAAGTTGGTCAAGGCTGGTACAGTTGATACGCTCATAATGCATAAGGTCGGTCACGCCTCGGCTTTATGCACTATGAACGTCTATGCATGAGGAGGTGTGTCACGCTATGTGACATTGCCGTGAAATGTGTGACATCACAGTCACATCTTGCGCTTTACGAAGGAGAAATATCATGTACAGTACACTATGTCCACTATAGCTACACATCCTTGCCCCAAATGTCTGTAAGCTTTGTCTGCTTGCGTGAAGCAAACTCCACCTTGCGTAGGTGTCCTCTCAATCTACGAAGCTGTGTCTGAAGCTCAAGAGTGTCAATCTTTGGGTCATCGCTATGGAGACCACAAAGATGTTCAAGTCGCTCGCACACCCTGATTCCCTCCGCCAATGAGATCTCCTCTGTCTCTTCTTCTTCCTCCTCCTCATTTCCTTCATCGTCTGTGACAGTCCCTTCATCACTCCCTTCCAAGGCTCTAGCAATAATCTCCTCATCCCCACCCGGGAAGGCATACTCCCGCGCCCCTACCTGAATCTCGTCAATGGGATTAAGAAGATCCTCGATCGTTGGTCGCGCTCCTATGATCCGCCGCCGTGCATGCAAGTCATCAACCACAGCATCTAGCTCACATTCAAGCTCCGCTAGCTGAGGTACCTGGGCACGACAATTCTGTTCGCGCGGCAATTTGGAGGACTCCTTGGATCCTCGGTCTGGCGTTGAGTCACCTACTTCAGCTTCTGCGGTCATCATTGACTCCTTCTCGAGTTGTTGAATAGCCAGTAATGCTGCACATTCATCCTCTTCTGCAGCAAAGACCGCATTGAATGCCGGCAACCAATCATCCGCCTTATATCTGTCTCCAAGGATCTCCTGTAGCTTCTCCTCCGTTTTCGGCATTGTTGATTCATTTGCAGCGAAACAGTGTAGAGTGGCCCAAGCCTGTGGATCCTGGAGGGCTGGAACAACAGACAGTTGAGCCTGGCCTGCTTGAAACAGTGAGGCAGCTTGACTGCATTCACAAGAGTAATTAGTTTGAATTGACTTGGAGTACATGTAATCACAGGGAACATACCGCTGAATATCTGTATGTCTCCAACACGCCTCAATTGTCTTGGCACTGACTGCATCCCAGGACTTCTTTGCCATTAACATGACCTCGAGAAGATCAATCTTGTAGATGTCTGCTTCACCTGCTTCATCAAGATCGACAGCCCGAAGACAGAACTGTTTCCTGTAATGGGCCTTGAAGCAACGGATGATACCGGCGTCCAAGGGCTGAACGTAGGAAGTCATATTGGGGGCAAAAAATTCGAGGCGAATGTTTTTCGGTTGGTAAGTGATATCGTGGCCGGAGAAGTTGTCGATAACCAGACAGATCTTTCGACCCTCACATCCAAAACGGATATCAAGCATCTTGATCCATCTGTCCATCATTCAGGTAAGTTGTTATCCAATCTTAGAGCAGCCTATTAACTTACTCCTCGAACAGATTGGCAGTCATCCATGCTGTCTTGTTGTTACGGTAATAGAAGCCCCGATCATTTGGCCCTTGTCGACCGAAACATCGTGGTTTCTTGGATTTGCCAATGTAGAAGATAGGTAACTTTTCACTGCCGTCTGCATTGCAAGCAAACATGAGAGTGATACGAAAGCGGTTCTGCTTTTTTCCAGGCAAGGCCTTACTGGAAAGACCACGGTCAAGTGGCAAGCTATGAACCTGTGAGTTACATTGACACCCTCCAGTAATAATTGACTTACTATCCAAATAGTCCTGTCTCATCAGCATTCCAACGGTCTCGCTCTTCGTAGAGAGCAAGGACTTTTGAGATCCGCTCACGTTCTGCTTCCACAGCCTGTGTATCAACGGAGCCTGCTTCGCCATGTCTGCGGAACTCTCGTAAGTTATATCTGCTCAGAACATAGGGGTGAGTATATCTGCTGGGAATTGAACATTGTGTAACTCACGCTGCACAGAAGCTCTGCACCCAACGATTAGATTGTAACCGTTCGTTCTCCGGCACATTCATCATTTCCTCAAATCTCCGCCTCTTCTCAACAAGCATGTGACCAGTAACATGCTCGCCCTTCTCTTCCATATGCTTCACCCATAGATACAAGGATTTCTCAACGTCTGGTCGAGTCACAACACGCACCCGTTTCGCAGACAATGCAGAAGGATTGGCTTCCGCATGTGCCTTGTCTGCTGCCCGGCCTTTCGCAGACAGATGTCGTGAAAGTGATGCTTGATTGAACAGCAATGCGCCCCCTTCTTTGTCAGAGCGATTCTTGAAGTGCTCGACAACATCTTGTTGTGACACCTTGAAGCCAGATTCTCTCCGCTCGTCAACCCATGCAACAACGGTAAGCCAATCATGCAATGTCAGATTTGACCGCTCATGTTTCGGTTGCTTCTTCGCAGACGTTCTCGGCTGAGGCCCTGACTTCTGAGCCGGGTTCCTGGGCATCGGATCAGGCTTCTTGTAAGGTGCCGTACGGGGTTTCCGCTTCTTGACCATGTCACTGTCGTTGTCCTTTGGCATAGTGGAGGATTTATGGTGGGGATTCTATGCAGAGTAGCTATTCAATGTAAAGGGTATGTTGTTGTAAGTCACCGCAGAGCCCAATGTTCATTTCTGTGCCATTCACATCACGTGCAATTCCTAAAATGGAGTTTCCGCGTGCTCGCTGAGTTACAAAATGAGATTTTCGCAGGCCCAAACTGGTCACATGTCTATCTATGTGACCTCGTAATGCATAGATTTCAGCCAAATATGTATGCATTATGCATGATGATGTTTTATGCATAAATTCCTGCAAACGAGGTGTGTTGACGGGGATTCATATGCATTACGAGCGTTTATGCATTAGGAACGTATGCATTATGAGGATGTCAACTGTACAATGAAGTGAGAGCGATCACTAGGCTCGAGTCCAGCCGTTTTAGGTAACTCGCAAGCTCATACCAAAACGGCTGGTCCAACTCGTTGCCCGTTTCGCCATGGGCACTTAGCGCCTGCGTGTGAAAGCTGGACTTAGTGTTTCGCGGTGTTTTGCGCAGAGCCCAAGTGTAGAGTCAACCCCGGATTTACAACACTCCTCTTGTTCAACTTAGATTTGGTGGGGAACAAGCTTCCTTGAGACCAAAACCAAAACCAAGACCCAGGGCAAGGCAAAAAAAACACAGTGCGGGCATCTCAAAGTCATTCTGAGCCGCCACTGCCAGCTTACCCTACAGAATCCTACTCTTCGTCGGCCATGGCATCAGCGAGATTTAGTTTCCAGGTATTGAGATATGAGCATAATAGACCATAATATATGAATTGAAGCAATAGGGATTTCTGACACACAACGGAGTACTCATGAGATGTTGGGTGACTCGAGTGGAGAGTCCAAGGAGGGTCATCGTCGAGACACTAAGTCCAGCGTTCCCACGCCGGCGCTTAGGGCTATGGCAAAAAGGGCAACGAGTTGGACCAGTCCGTTCGCAAGCTCACGGGCTCGCCCCGTTAATGAAAGCTTGCGTACGGACTGGCCACGCGAGTCTAAGCGATCACCACTGTATTTCATACAAAGTTCAAACTCACTGTTGTTTCCTGTGATTGTAGAAAAGAGACCGTGAAAGCCACACGTGCACATAAACGCCCTTGGCCTTTAAGCCTTAGCCGATCATTTCCGAGACCGCCGGGAATAATACCAGTAGCCCGTAGGTCTTAGGAGGAAGTCCGTCGCCACTACTTACCACGCAACACAGCCTTTTTCATCCGTTCAAGTTGCGGTCCTAATCGTCGTTGAGACGCACCTCGCTTCGCTCGTACTGTCGACTATACAGGGTCCGATTTTGACTCTGACTGGTCACTTCATGTACGTAGGTTCAGAACGATCACACTCGCATTGCTACGCCGTGGAACAATGTACCGCCATGCCTTGGTTATACCAGCAAATCACCGACAATTGATGCACAAGGAATGCCTAAGGCATTACATACAGCGCCCATGATCGCTGGGATCTGTAGCTGTGCGTCGAATGCAGGCGGCTGCTCTCATGTTTCTCTGTTCCTGAGATGCGTATCCGACTCGGGAAGGTCGGTCAGTATATAAAGACTATGTCGCAGCGAAGTGACATACATCCTTCATCACTCTTTGTTTTCTCCCCCTTTTCTTTTCTTTCCTTCTTCTGTTCTGCGCTAGGGAGCCATGTACTCCCTTTCCGTCGCCTCCCTGCTGCTATGTGTCGCAGAAGTCACTAAGGGTATCCACATCCCTTTTCGCGTAGAGAAACGGGATGGCGATGGCGCAGGTGTTATGACTGTTCCTTTTGCAAAGAGCAACGACTCCGATGAATTTGGTTTCCAGAATAAGGATAACTTTGCATATGTGGGCAGGATGTATCTGGACGACGAACCCTTCGATGTGAGTCGTTCTGTACAATCAGGTGGTGTTTCTCTGACGCATTCTGCTACAGGTTGTTTTGGATACTGGCTCATCTGATCTGTGGTTCAATTTCGATGGCAAGAAAGTCGACAAGAGCTCACTTCAAGACACAGGGTTGCATTCTTCTGTATCTTATGGGTATGATCTCAATTGACTTATTATTACTAGCAAGGCTCAGATTCTACCTTGTACAGAGAAGGATCTTCAGCCAATGGATCCGTTTATCTGGGAAACGTTACTTTCGGAGATTATAGCTTTCCTCAGCAAGCATTCAGTAAGTTCAATTCGTTCAGCGATACCCCCGCATAGACTTAGAGGAATGATTTCTAGTTGACGCAACTGGCTCTTCTGCGGCTGCGAAGAATAACCGAGAGGGCTTGCTAGGGCTAAGTTCATATCTCAACTCAGCTATCGTGGGCACGTTTATAAGAGCAAATAAAACTGGGAGCGACTTATTCAATGGACTGCCATTCCTCAACCATGTGAGTAGAAATGTCCTAAATTTGCTCTTGTGAATTAATATTGATTGTTCTCGTAGATGTTCAATCTTGACCCTACCACAGAGAATTTCGTAACATTCCTTCTGTCCCGAACCGCTGCCGGAGATGTCGACGGAGGTCAGCTCACCATTGGCAAGCTCATCGATAACCTCACGGCCGTCACTTCCGAGCCCAAGCTTCCTATTCATACCAGCGGCGCATGGATAACTGGTGCTGATGCTATTATCGTCAACGGTCAACATTTGAATATTCAGAGCACGTACGACTCTCTTCTGTGTTTTCTTTTATGGTTATAGTGGCTAAAACTATCTCGCAGCATAAGTGACACTTCTATCATCCCGGCTGGGCAAATGGCCGCTCTTCTCGACACCGGTACCAGTCTTAGTAAGCTTTGTGCTGATTGTCCTTTACCGAAACCATTTTACTCACAGTCTTCGCCTCAAACAGCATACGTACCACGTGAATTTGTCGACACTATGTTCAAAAACCTGCCTGGTGCAACTTACAACGAGGAGGTTGGCGGTTACAACATTCCCTGTGATACGAAGATGAACGTTAGCATCTCCTTCAGGCGAGTATATTTGCTTCATTGTCCTACCCCACGTGCTGACGATTCAATTGGGCTTGCAGTGGCAAGGAGTACCCTATTCACCCGATAGATATGGTAACGCCTCTGAATGTCGATCGCGCGAACAAATCCGCTTCTTGCGTTGGCAGCTTCCTCGCTCAATCTGGCACTCCATTCGGTAAGTTTTGTCGCGCTCATCGTCGATATTAATCACTGAGTATCACAATGGGTAGATCTTCTCCTTGGCGATACCTTCTTGAGGAATGTATACGCGCTGTACGACTACGGAAACTTCACCAACGTCAACGACAGCATTCCTTTCGTCCAGCTTCTCAGCGTATGTCTTTCTCGAGCTCTAGTATCCTATGTATTTTGATCTCACTCATTGTACTTCTTGGCTTCCTACAGGTGACGGATGCTAACCAAGCATGGGCAGAATTTGACTCCATGAACCCAACGCGTCTTCAGACCTTCATTAGCTCCACCATTGCAGCCGACAATGAAGCAAACGAGGAGTCTGATTCCGTTTCAGGGAATGTCTCCACCAGTGACGATGGCATTAGTTCGGCAGACATGGCTGCGCTGCTTCGTAACTCATGGATCATCGTTGGAATGCTCGCAGGTGTTCTTTTCCTACTCATTGTGGTCATCATTGCTCTCTTCCGAAGGCGCCACGCAGAACCCAAGAGGACAGCATATAAGGGTCTCGGTGCAGCGTATCCACCCAGTCACGATGATCATCTTCCCTTCACTCATGCGTTCCCCGAGCCCAAAGAGGAGGAGGAATACAAGCCCTACGCAGACAGAGGATGATGTGGTTTACGTTCTGTTCGTTATGATTTGCATTAGTATTTACTCATGGGACGTTTATCGATACCAATTTTGCATGACACACTGTATTTAATTTTATGGACGTGCTATAATTGACCGTTCTTATTGATCTAGTTGAGTTCTATTGCTGCAGCGACTGTAAATCCCCCAACGTGCTGACAACGAGCGAACTTGCAAGACTGTCATGTAAACGATTGACACGAAAAGGTGAGTCCCCCCAAGAAAAGTCGGTCGAGTACCGCCGTGACTTCCGTCGCATTGCTCTCATCCAGCTTCGTTCTTGCATCGATAACCGACACAGTGGCCCAGCACCCTGCAGTAGCCTGAACTGTCGCTTCAGCAGGCATATGCAACAACAAACACGGGGGCTGAAGGTCTGTGATGGTGGGTGCAGGAATGAGTCTCGTAGCTACCCACTTCCAATTCGATACGTTTAGGCAGTCAGTATCTAAGACGTTCCCGTAGTTGACGTTGATGGATATGTTAGGGCGCAATAAAGGCCGAATTCGCCCTGCGACGAGAGCCTTGACCAAGTTCGTTGTCAGTTGGCTGTAGACACGTGCACGCCTTGGTCGTTAACAGATCAGGGTCGTCGAGCGTTGTGTAGCCAAACGTGAGACCTCTGGTGAGGCCTCCTGACACGGCTATTGCAGGGATACCTTCAAGAACCGCTTCGCATGCTGCGCCACTGACGATATAAGTGAGTGGATACTCGACAAGTGAATATGACTGCATACACCGAGATCACTCACACTGTTCCAGAGGGCGCAATGCTCCCCATGACATCTGCACCACGTTAAAGGATGTTAGAAGGAAACGGCAGAATGTTTCGATGGTACATACTGCCAATATTCGGTCCACTGACGACAAAATCAGGCAGACCACCGAACATTCGTGGCATCACGGTTTCAATGCCAACGCTGACTGCGTCAACACTGTGACATGGCTTAGACTGGTAGCACACTGCGTGATTATGCCAGAGCTTACGGGAATGCGTTGACCCAATTCAAGCGAGCTAGACACCTCCAATCAGCCTCGGTTCAGAGTGACAACAAGGAAGCTACTAACGATCACTTGCATTGAATCCTTCTGCGGGTGAACCAATAGGACATGTCCCAAACTCACATTCCTGAGTCAAGATCTTCGGATGGGCCGTCATTGCTCCCGACATGGATTTATCCAGTGCTGGGGCAGACAATACCACCTATGTGGAACAGATTCATTAGTTTCCCTCTTGACAAGTATGAGACATATTTGGTTGCTTTAAATTACCTGGAAGCCAGCAGCATCTAACGCCTCGAATTGAGCACGAATATAGTTCGTCGCCCAGGAATCGTCATTGGTCAAGACAATTTTCTGCGCCACTCCGGTCGTTAGAAGAATGGATATCAATCGCAGCAGTGACAATGCAGCCACAAGCATTGCTATGCGATTTAGGGGCTGAACTAGTGCGCACACTCGCAATCACTCTTCCAACACCTACTTGGTATATAGTATCGGTAAAGAGCTGTCAGAGTGGTCAGCTGACAGAATCTGTGCCTTTTCTGTGCCTTGCCGTCGAGAACTGAGCCTATAATTGTATCGTCCATATGCATTTAGAACAACGTCTTGACATGCGTGTCATTCTATATCCTGCCTGTGTGCGAACTTCTGCCAAAAGAACTAAGGGCGAATCTATATCAAGAAACACTGTATGGGAGCCCGGATGTCATGGTTGACGGTCTCCTAACCTTTCGCTTAATATGCGAGCTGAGAGCATGTGGGTCACGCTAAAGCTACAGTCAACTTACCTTTCGAGTGAGCCTGACGTGGATACCCTGTAACGTGTACAATTTCACAAAGGAACTCCACCTGTCGAGTCAGAGTGGCTGTTTCAATCACATGGGTTGGAGAGAAAGAACACTGCCAGAAGCAAAGATAAAAGAACACTGAACGTTTGGGAAAGGCTAAAGCAACGAACGTTTAAACTTCGAACCTTCAAATGTTGAGGAATCAAGAGCCGGCCCTGAACGCGACGCGTCGCGTCGCGGACATGTGAAAATTATGTCACGTGACGTGTCAATGCGCACTAAGGTTCTGACGTCATGACTTTGAGACGCGTTCGAACTTCGAACTGTTCATGTCCTTCGGGCGCCGCGATGTTAGTTGCCATCCTAACTCAACACTACGCCATATACTTAGAGTTCATCAGGACTTTCTTCTGAGCGTTGAACCACTATAGTGCACAAGTGTACAAGGTAAAAACTGAACACGCCGACACGTCCATTATAGCAACCGAACGCCTTGATTCGCAGCACGCAATACTGAAACTTGTTGTGCACAGAAGGCATGGAGGACCCCGCGAAGGAGATTGAACAGGTTATTCTCAACTTGACTACAACAGCTAGCCCGGAAGTGCAGAAGGCTACAGTGGAGAAGTTAGTACAGGTAAATGCATACGAATTTTCGTGCTCACCCGTCCTTCCTAGGTACTATGACACAGATGCGCAATTCCGCCATCCCCTCTGCACCGTCCCACCAGGGCCAAACTCGCGCGAGTATATTCTCCGCATATACCAGTGGGTAGAATAAGCGAAGTCAAGCTGATATCTGCTTAGAATTAACATGTACGCTAGGTGGTATCGAATTATGTCTCCTCGTATCAAGCTTGAGGTCCGAAAGGTCACATACGATGACGAGAAGAAGGAACTATTCTGTGATGTTGTCCAGGAGTTCCATATCCGATGGTCTCCGTTCCGTCCAGCTCCTTCCAGGTAAGTAAACGTTATTGCTTTGTGTGCTTGGTATTCTGATCAGTCTGGTCGCAGGTTATTGGTGCACTTAAAACTCCGTCCTAGCGTTATCGAGCCAAATCGTTACTTCATATCGTTACATGAAGATTTCTATCATCCCGAGGACTTGGTCGCTCTGGTGTTTCCTCCGCTGATACCCATCGCCCACGGAGCATTGAAAGCTGGGACGCTTGCGAGTGCGGTAAACGCATACGTGTTCGGGCTCTTAGGTAGGTCCGATTTCGATACTAAGTAGTATGCTCCCGCAGTAGCTGATCTCGGTGGTGTACTGCAGGGTACTGGTTCGCCTAGGAGAGAACGTGGTGTCAACCGGAGATGGAATGCATTGTTCGCTTCGAGGCATTGTCAGGTGTCATGGAATACTGTAGAATACCAGGACTTTTTGATATCATACAGACTTTGTACTTTTACCTTTGTACAATTGTACTTTCATGTTGTTGAAAGCATGCTCAGCCTTCAGGTACATATTGGGTACATAATATTAACGACCCCGTCGGTGCCGGGACTCGCATAGATCGGATCAATTGTTCGCCAATCATGATATGTGGTCGGAACGACCTGGAGACAGATTCCATAATGATTGTCATCTCCCACCAAGAAGTTCATGACCTAACGTTACACTTTTTGCCAATTCTCATCCACGCCCGTCCAGCTCAAACGCATTAAAGTATTCCAATATCTAGCCCTATACCTTTTGCATCCATGGATACCCCGAACCTGGCAGTGGACACAGCTTCCACGACACTCACGACACCCACGACGCCCACGGGCTCTTCTGCAACGCCCTCGCCCTCCTCCAGCAAGCGTTCTCGCAGGACAGTCGCGTTCTATCCCAATATGAATTCGTCAAACAAACCGCTGAAGCCGTTCAGTCGGAGTGCGGCCAAGAGGGAGAGCGTGATGGCTCTCGGGAGCATTGAACATCTACAGCACTATTTCACCAAGTCAGGATTGGCAGCTGAGAAAGAGTACGTGGGCTTCATTATAAAAATGTATTGTATTGCTAATAAGCCGCGTTCCACAGTCCTCTGAACAAGCCCAATAGTGGCATGCGACCTGCGATCGGCGGTCTTGATACCCTGGTGTCTCGAAAGCGGGCACCAAGTCTCAGAGGCTTCGAGCTACCACCGTCACCCGCGATACCAGAGATAGTCCAACCTGCGTTCTCACCACACCACAAGACAGTAGAGATAGACTTTGAGAGCTTACGCCCACTCGTGATAGAGGATCTCGCAGCTGTCGAAGAAACATGGGCTATCAACGGTAAAGAGCCGAAAGATAGCCTTCACGTCGACGATGGCTCAAAGCCTAACGGGGATCACGTCGATGTTCTGGATATGCTCAAGACGACCACACATGCTATTCGTACCGTACGGAACTACATTCTATCGTTACCTGACGAGACTGTCTCCCCTCTCAAACCCCAGTTCAGACCGAGGACGACACCGAGTATGCCCCCTCCCAAACGACACGTCTCTCAACCCAACTCTGCCTCCGATCCACTGAGCCGAATACGCAGGTCGGCTCTGGAGGTCCTGATTGTCTTGCGTGCCTTGGAGGAATCATCGCGGTTACCTCTGACCGACGATGCGTATGACGCGCAGAGTGATCATGGAGGCGAGAGTAGTGACCATCTATCTGCTTCTGGGTCTGGGTCGACGTCTGGGTCCGGCGGGATTTCACGAGGCCCTTCCCCGGATTTTATGGATGCGGATATGGACACTTCAATTTCGTTTGTTCAGGTCGGAGGCGGGTTGAAGTCGGTTCCCGTTTGGGACGATGATTCTGTAGATGACCTCAACCATGCTGAGGAGGAGACGAAGGAGAGGTGGGAGGATAAGCTTGTTCTGGGAGGAGGGTGGTTATACAAGCAAGATATCTCTCGCGCGGACTTGGAGAAAGAGAAGGAGGTTGTCTCTCGGTATCTGGACGTAGTGGATGAAGTACTCTTTGGTGGTACAGCGAGTGGTAAACGAGGGTGGGAACGCGAACGGGAGAAGGAGGCTCAGAAGGCGAAGAGTAGGAGGGCGAGTTCGGGTGGGGAGAGGAGTCCGGAGAGGAATACAAGAGCCAACAGAAGAGTCGTATCTGCCGGGATGTTGGATGCGTTCCAGAGTATGGTCGTCACCGAAGAACCAGAAGAGGAAGAGATCTTGGAGGAAGAGACTGAAAGTGTGGACGATGACGATCTGCCGACATGGGCGAAACGGTCTGCCTTTGAGGAAGATCCGTTGGGTGAGTGATTCAGATATTATACCTATGAAACAGGACCCTAAAACTGAGACTTTGTAAAGGCCGTGCACACGCGCTACTCCAACACCTCCTCCCAACATCTCTCCTTCCGCTCCTCCCAAACTCACCCTCCGACCGCAAGGAATTCCTCCTCTCGCTCGCTTCCGGCCAACTCCTTTGCACAGCCTACAACGTCGGCGTCCGCCGTTCCCGCAAACCATGGGGATACGTCAGCAAGGACTCTATTCATGACATCGCCGCTCTGGAATCTCAAACACATGACCCCAACGCCTCTCAAGAACAAAAAGACAAAGCGAGAAAGGGGTGGACGTTCCGACGAACTGATAATCTCAGGTTGTGGACTGCGGCGTTGAAGTTGAGGTATATGATCCCGATTGTGACTAGTGGGAATAATGCTGGGAGTGGGAGGAGTCAGAGTGGATCTGCAAAGGGCACACCTGTACCTTCGCCGGCGGCTTCGTTACAGAGGTTCCCGACTACGGAGCCTCCGGTTCTATTTGATGCGCCTTTGGTAGCGAGGCAGGATCCAGGATGGGAGGAGATGTTGGAGACGGTCGTGTTGAAGTGGGTGGATGCTGTTGTGGATGAGAAACGTGGTGAAAGGTAAAGCCTTGGATTGAATGATGTTTCCTCTTGCGCATGCCAAGGTCCAGTCGATTATGAGAGAGAACGCGAGATAATGATGTAAATGAAATGTACATGTACCTAGTGTAGGGCAAGGGTAATACGCGTTCGACGCCAAGTTTACAACATACAACTTCAGATACAAAGTTTCAATCTAGCTATGGCTACAGTTTTTGTCCACTTCTCTATACCCCCGCCAAAGCTTTTATGATTGTTTTCATTCGTATGCACTACTCCCTGTGGTCATCCTGATACCCCCTCGCAATCCCACTTCGTCCCTGCTCCAACACACTAGGCGCATCCTCACCTATCCTCGCTTCTAGACCTTTGTACGTACGGTTCTGCAAGAAATAGCTAGCTGCACTGTCTGCAAGGACTGAAACTGCTGTGTCTTGGTTTCGCAGGACAACGGCGGAAGTATCGGCATTGACTTGAGTCTGAGATTCAGAGTTCGATACTGCGAGGGTTGTGGACATAATCAGTGCGAAGAGAAGCAAGATAGGGTACCTGGACATACCTCCATAGCGTTTCGCTTGTCGATATTTTCCCGTTACGAGGGAGAATACGGGCTGGTCAAGGTCTTCGTCCTCCTCGCCGTTGTCTTTAGTCTTAGTAGCATCCCCATTCGTGTCTGAGGTATGCGACCGGAGCACTTCGTTGAAGTCAAGCACATATTTCCCGGTCCACGTAGGCTCAGGCTGCAGTGCGACTTCAAGTTCGTAAGGCGTGATGATCGGTCTAAGGAACTCCTATAATCAATAGTAATCAACCCATAACTCATCAAAAGCCAGTAATGGGGATTGCGCACCTTTGCCTCAATCACGCTATTCTCCGGACACGCCACTAGAACAAAACATTCAATCTCGAGAAAATTCGCCAGTTTAGCAGGGTTCAATTTCCCGACGCTGACTGTGTAGCTCTTCTTGTGTGCTTTCTTGAGGATGGAGCGAATGTGTGATATTAGAGGTAGGTACGAGGCTGAAAGACCGTCTCGTCAGGAAAATGTCTAGAGATAATATCTCTGAATCCAATGAGATAAACTGACCAACACCCAGTGTTCCTACCAGGATACCGAAAACATCGGCATCTCGTGCTTTCTGTACTGCAACATAGCGTCTCATGAGCAGTTTATTCACTCGTGCGGATTCGAGTCGAGTTTCGCGATTTGTAGGGTCATAGGAGTAGATCTAGGGCCCAGATTAGTCGATTTGAAAACGGAGCTGTGGGTGAGACTTACGTCGAAGGCAGAATGTGTCATGATTAGGTTTGTAAGAGAAAGGCTCTCTCCACCGATATATAGGATGGTGTTACATTCGGGATCGTTTGATGATGTCGACTCGGTTATAGGTGATCTTAATGATTCTGGCGGCTGGGAGATCGCCTTAGATGCAGGCTCGGTCTTGGTGGGTATCGGCGTATAGAGAATTTTTGTAGTAGGGTCAAGAAATTCTCGTAATTTGGCCAGGATCTTCTCTAGTTAGAACATTAGGACGGATTAAGTCAAAATTGATCGATAGAGCGTACCTGCTCGATGTACATATGCAACGTCAAATTTAAGTAGGACCGCTTGTCGAGGTTTATCGTCCTCTCTGAGTGCCTTGACGAGTTTCACGGTACAGTCAGTAGGGTCGATGTCCTTCTTCCCAAAGACGTATATGACAGGCAATCTCGAGGTTCTGATGACGAAAAGGCGGGGTTCAGAGTCTTATCCCCTGTCTAGGTTAAATTTGGAGTACCCACTGACTCATGCACGCATGGCCGTAGTGCACCATGGCATCCGCGTCTACATGCTGTGCCGCAACTTCATCGACGCAGCAGCTAGACAGAGACAATTGTGAGAGGTCTGCTTAACATTGAAGCATAGTAAGCCTGCCTGCCATAGGATGTATCAGCTAGCACGTATAGTTCTCGGTCGGGCCTGAGCCGTCTCTTGAGAGTCCGATAGATGGGCACAGAGGCATGCAGTAGTTCATCCGGAAACTGGAGTGCTATCTATACAAGGTGAATAGAGGCATGCCATGAAAATAAATTTAGTAGCTTACTCTCTTGAAGTCACCCCGTTCGATTTCGTCTACCGTGCGATCAATATCGTAGAACGCCGCGAGTGATTCCTCCGAGAGGTTGTCCGAGGGTCCCTCTGGTTGCACCTCAATGGTGCGTGTAATGGCATCCTCTCCGGACGCGGCGAATGCGGTGTTTTCTGCCATTTCGTGAGAATGTGAGCTGTACTTACACAACGCGAATGACAAGAATCGAAAGCGAGCAAAATGAAGAAAAACTGATCTCTTCCAAATTCGGACATAAATGACCCAATATGGGTTGCAACGGCCCATATATGGCAAGAGACTAAGTGTGCCGAGAGGGGGCCGGCCGGCCACGTCCGTGGAGACGCCGGCCTGACGAAAGCAGGGCGCGCAAGGGATTGGTCTTTCCGCAACGTCAACTCACTTCAAGGCTTGCGATCATGTCGTCCTCCACCACATCCCCCGGCGTCGTCGACCGGGTTCAGAACTTTGTTTCAGAGAACAAAAAGGTCGTGCTCGTAGGAGCCGCCATCGCCGTCGCCGCAGTCGGGGCGTCCGTCTATTTCGCGTCGACGTCGCGGAGTGCTGCTGGCGAGGGTGGTGCTGCTGGCGGGGATGTGGAGAAGGGAGAGAAGAAGAAAAAGAAAAAGTCGGGGAAGAAGAAGAAGGCTGCGAAGGACAGTGAACCTTTGCTAGAGGAGATTGCTCCCAAGGCCGAGGAAGGTGCGTTGTAGTGTGTATTAGTGCTGCATGCAATACTCACACTCGCATACAGAAGATGTTGTTCTGACGGAAGCGGACATTGCTAAGATGTCCACGGAGGTACGGTTCCCATGATGCGTACCTTGTTTGACTACACTCACAGCCGTTTTAGGAGCGTGCAAAAGCGGCCGCTTCGCTAAAGGCCAAGGGTAATGCTGCGTACCAAAGGCGTGACTTCCAGAAAGCCGCAGAGCTGTACACGCGTGCTATTGCCGTATCGCCAACACCAGAACCCGTGTTTTACAGTAACAGGGCAGCATGTCAGTTCAACAGAGTGCACTCTGCTTTTTAGTCCTTTGCTTACCCGAATGAATTCATCAGGTTATGTGAACATGAGCCCTGCAGATTACGAGAAGGTTATCGCAGACTGTGATCAGGCTCTTGCTTTGGACAAGCGGTACGTCAAGGCTTTGAACAGGCGTGCTACCGCGCTGGAGACCCTTGAAAGGTACGAAGAAGCTCTCCGAGGTATGTTGGACCACTTCATCTTCTTTACGCCATGATGTACCTGTCATCGTCGTATATAGATTTCACCGCCGCCACAATCATTGAGAAGTTCACTAACCAAGCGATGGCGAACTCTGTGGAGCGTGTACTCAAGAAGCTTGCCCAAAAGAAGACGAATGAAATCATGGCCGTAAGTAAATCGCTGACAAGGATTTTTTTCAAGCTAACATAGTGGATTTAGACCCGTGAACCTCGTCTTCCCTCACATACCTTTGTATCCGCTTACTTTGGGGCATTCCGGTCAAGTACGTTCTAATCGCATGTCTACACAGTCGGCGTTGTGCTTATCTTTCTTTCTCAGGGCCAATACCCGAGCTCCCTGAAACCCCATCGACAGGCGACGAGACCCTTGTCAAGGCGTTGGAGGCGCTCAAGGCGGAGGACTACATCCATTCGCTCACCCTCGTGAACGAGGCCCTTGAACAGGGTATTTCCTTCGACGCAGGCAAGGCAGAAGCTTTAAACCTTCGTGGCAGCTTCCGTTTCCTCATGAACGACATCGCCGGTGCCAAGGCGGACCTGACATCCTCCGTCGAGATCCTTCCTGCCCTGACGCAAAGCTGGGTCAAGATGGCGAGCGTACACATGGAACAAGGTGACCCTATAAAGGCATTCGAGTGCTTCGAGGAGGCCATTAAGCAGAACCCGGACGATCCCGATATTTACTACCACCGCGGACAGGTTCATTTCATTATGAACGAGTTCGGGAAGGCTATGGAGGATTATACGAAGTCGACGTCGTTGGATGAGAACTTCGTGTTCAGCCATATCCAATTGGCCGTTGCTCAATATAAGGCTGGGAATGTTGCTAACAGTATGGCGACCTTCCGGAGAACGTTGAAGGCGTTCCCCGACAAGAGCGAGCCTGCCAACTACTAGTAAGTGACCTTTCGACGTTTATCTTTGCAATCTGCTTACTAAGCACCTTCTAGCGGCGAACTCTTGCTCGACCAACAACGCTACGAAGACGCCGTTTCCAAATTCGAGCGTGCCATCGAGCTCGAGAAGGCCAAGAAGCCTCCTATCAACGTCCTCCCGCTCGTCAACAAGGGTCTCGCGCTCTTCCAATGGAAACAAGACATCAGTGCTGCTGAACGGTGCTGCGAAGAAGCTCTGCAGATCGACCCCGATTGCGAAGCTGCGGTCGCCACCCTTGCTCAGTTGAACTTGCAGCAGAGCAAGATAGACAAAGCTGTTGAGTTGTTTAAGAGACAAGCGGAGCTTTCGAGGAGCGAACCTGAGTTGCTGAACGCGTTGACATACCAATATGTATGCTTCACTTTTCTACGTTCCTGTCTTCTGGAGCGAGATGCTGATGTAGGTTTGAATTACTTACAGGCAACGAGCTCACAATCCGAGTTCCTCAAGACGTACCCGGAGATGGCAGCGGAGCTGAGCCAGATCGCACGAGGAATGATGTAAACAAGCTTCGAACTTTCGGACTTAGTCCTGCATTCCTCCTATCCACCTCCTCGAAACTTTTGCTATCCTTGTCGCCACCTTACATTGACAAGCCCAGCAACCTCCACATTATATGAACCCTTTTTTTCCACTACATAAATGTTTCGTCTAATGCTTCTCCACTTTTTCTTATTTTGTTACGCTGAATGCCAAATGCACACCTCACTCCTTTCCTCAGAATCCGTTGCCTGCCACTGTCAGTGTCTGTGCTTGTACGATGAATCTGCTTATGTGTGACGTTCGTGGGATTGAAAGCCAATGATCGTTGCAAGTTCACGTAAGTTCTAGTAAGTCTAAGTAATGTCCCACCGCGGCCCTACATCTTGACCACTATCCACAACAACTCGAGTCAATGACGATGCTGCATCATGTATGTAGAGGATACTGGAGTTGGACCTTAGTGTAAGGTCCTTTCAGCCTTGTCTGGTTGATGAAACATCCAAACGCGACAAAGAAACGAGGAAACGCTGCCAAGCACAGGACAAAGCGAAAGTGCTACAGGATAAGCTTGGAAGGGCAGAAAATAGAGAGAAAGCGTTATAGCAGGAACTTCAAAGGTCGAATAGGAGACAAGCGTTCTTGGAGGGTTCTTTAACTGATGCACAACGCGCAAACAACGCGGCCCATAACCGACTCGACTCTCTATCGAATAGCTTAGGGTTGATGTCGGCCTTCGAGTTGAGAAGGGGCATGCGGACGGTGTATTTACATCACACGCACCAGCTCCCGCCGCCGTGTCTTAAGGAAGCGTTGCCACTTGTATGGTAGAATCTACTACATAAAGATATAAGACAACATCGACGTTCAGTTTGGAAAATGAGACAAATGTGCAGGATGCGCACAAATCGGGGTGAGTGTCCTTTATGGATGTCCTCTATGGACGTCAGCATGCTCGATGACTAATGGAAGTGCAGGGTAAGTAACAGACACGGTTAACCCAGTTGCCAGTACTACATATACTGCTGCACCGTGACTGTGTAACTACCAAACTTGTATAATACACGAT